>JAJJMC010012328.1:2239174-2327212 GCA_023531435.1 Papaver californicum
TGACTCGCTGGGTTGACCCGATCCAGCTCAGCCCGATCCAAGGGTGCCCCAATCCAAAGTGTGGGTGCCTTGATCCATATTTCCGGGTGCTTTGAACACTTTTTGAGCCAATTTTTCCACAAATCTTTATTCTTCTAATGTACCTACAAAAGCATAAAAACACGTAATAGACACACAATCGAATACTAACTCACTAGAAATTAAGGTGTAATTTAGACACTAAAATGTGTCTATCAGGTATCCCCTTGATGTAAACCTCAGTTAATATTGAATCTGGAAAATCCCCCCTGTATATAAGATTTCGAAACTATATAACAACCAATACCTCTCGCAGGAATGATCCTTTCTTACCCTTGCTTCATAATAAATCATAAGTAGTGAGAAAGTAATAAATAATTTTGACGTAATGCAACACACATCAATTGGTAGCATGATCAATAAAAGAGGGAAGTGATAGAAGAGGACCGACCAGGTGGGTAGAGCACGGGTCGGTGGTTGAGGGACCATTCTTCGTTGCTTCACGCGCCATATGGTCTCTCTAGCAATATTTTGATATATTTGGACATAATATCTAAGAGAGGATTTTGATGTAAAGACCAATTGATGTGAAGATTAAAATAATAATATTTTAATATATTAAATGATAGCGGGACCATTCTATATAGCTCTGCGGATCCTATGATATTTGAAACAAAAAGGGAGATTAGGCTTTTGGTAGAAAGAGCAAAGAGTTTTGATAGGAAGAGGAAAACCTAGGTAAAGGATAAAATAATATAAAATACTAAAGTTGAAACTATTATATGGTCCTGTAATAATATATTATGTGTTAGTTGGTCTTGTTGACTTGGTCCCTAAGGTCATATTTTTAAAATATATTATTAGTTTGGTTCAAAAATTATTATTTGGTTCTAGGGTGTACGCTACACATGCGGGATGACATCATTTTTTTTAATATAGTGTTAGAAATACCTTTTTCTCTTTCTTATTTTCTATTTCTTCTAAAAGTATTAAAAATTAAATATCACTCAAACTGCAAGTCAAAATTTAACAAATTTTATATATTCGGCGAACTCTCGACGAGATCTACAAAATGGGTATCACTTTCACTATTTTTTGAAGCTTTAATTTTTATGTTATCGTTTAGTTATAGATAAACTATAAAATGAACTATTATTACGAGTTCATTCTACAAAATGAACTGCTAGATATGACTATCATTGTAATGAACTAACTTTGCGAGTTCATTTTACATAATGGACTACCATTACATGCTACAATGAACTACCATTATGAGTTCATTCTACAAAATAAAATGCTAGAATAAACTACCATTGTAGTGAACTAACTTTGCGAGTTCATTTTATAAAATGAATTACCATATTATTTTAAAATAAACTATCATTGCGAGTTCATTCTACAAAATGAACTACTAGAATGAACTCCCATTATGAGTTCATTCTACAAAATGAACTGCTATAATAAATTATCATCACGAGTTCATTCTACAAAATGAACTGCTAGAATGAACTCCCATTACGAGTTCATTCTTCAAAATGAACTGTTATAATGAACTACCATTACGAGTTCATTCTACAAAATAAACTGCGATAATGAACTATCATACGAGTTCATTCTACAAAATGAACTGCTAGAATGAATTATCATTACGAGTTCATTTTACAAAATGAACCTTATAATAGTGTTCATTTTTAGTATGAATTAACATTACCGATACCGTGAAGATTAAAGCCTTGAAAAATAGTAAAATGGGTACTCGTTGTATAGATCTCGTTGAAAGCTTTCCGAATATATAAAACTTATTAATTTTCGACATATAGTTTGAGAGATATTTAATTTTTAGTTTTTCCATTTGTTTGATGAAGAAAGAGAAAAGGGTAATTTAGTTATTTTAATATTTTTAAATAAATAAATAAGGGAGAACCTAAACTCCCTTATTTATCGACGGACCAAATTGACTTGGGACCACATAAAATAGGATCAAACTGAAATTTTCCCAATAATAGAACCAAAAATAAGAAAACAGAGGAGTGAGGACCGGCCGGCCGGTTAGCTAGCGCCGGTCCCATAACTCCCTTTTTATTTCTTTTTTATTTTTATCTCTTTCCACCTACTGCTCTTAAGGCTATTATCATTATGCTCTTAAGATCATTCGTATGTGAATGGACAAAAGGTAAGTCTGATTTTCGTCGTCAGAAAATTTCAGACATAACACTCTTTAGTAAAAGCGTTGTAGATTCTTCGTACAATGTTAGTTTCGATGGTTAACCACAATTCGTAATTGAAAATTGTGAGTTATCTCCCACCCCGGAAGGATTTAGGTTTATAGCTCGTTTGGATGTCAAACGGAGCAAACAACAACCTTCTAGGAATATTTAGCAAAAATTCTGATTTTCATATTGTATTTCGTCTAGGGTTTAGGTCATATCTCCTAGACTGTTACTCAGAATAAGACGCCTTTTAGTATGTCGTAGTAGACACATAGGGAAACATATGTTGTTTAGAATGTTTTGCCCTATTCTCCACTCATTGGTATGTTTTTTTTCCAAAATAATTATGACGGAACGTCAAAAATCAGGATTTCGACCAACTATACTTGTGTACACTTGTTAACAGATTTCAGACAGGCTTGTATGGACATTGTGATAAATTAATATTATTCAATTAGGGTTTGAATATTGATATAAAGAAATTTCTAAGAATTCATCTGAGGAATATAACACTACAATTTATTTATGATTCGCTCTATACTAGTAGGAAATCTATCTAGGAATATTGGTATCCATTCTGAAACAAGGATGTGTTTTGGATATTTATTATATATAGTCAGAGATCATCTGGGAAGAAATTACAATCAACACCAGTGGTATTTTGAGGACAATGTTGCTCAATACTAGTGATTAATCCATCCAGGAGATGTCCAATCATTATAAAGGAGTAAGCACTGAGTCGTATAATACTAATATTGTGTGTATATAAAATATTAAAAGCTCATCCGGGTGAGGTTCTAATATTATATATATATATTCAGAGAGGCTAAAGGATCAATGTGAAATGCCTGTAGCAAAAATTTTATATTTTAATTCTCCTGCAGAATATAAAATATGAATTTTATGTTTCTGATGCCGGGTCAGTAACATATAAAAGTTCTATTACTTCTACGCTTCTAATGCCGGGCAGAGACAATTTTACTATTTTACCCTTTGTCGAAAATCCACCATTCACACCTGCATACATGAGTGATATGGATCATAATGCTCATAGGTATTCTCTTATCTTAAGAAGGAAGTATCTTGTAAAAACACTAGTCCATGTCAGTTCATAATGAGAATATTTCAATATTCTTTTGGTTCCATGGATTATTATCATTCATTATGCACAGAAGAGAGGAGTCGTATGAGTTGAAAATTTTATGTACGGTTCTGAAACGGGGATTCTTTGAATAGAATGAACGACCGTAACCGATGTCAGCTCAATCCGAAGGAAATTATGCGGAAGATGAAATACGAGCTTATTGAGAAATCTGGAAAGTTGATGTTCCAGTTTCTTTAGCGTTGACTCATTTAGGTTATAACTTTTGATAACTTTATGTCTAATAAATTAATAATTACTAAATTAACCTTAACTTTGATAACAATGACAAACATCGTCTAAATGGACCAGATTCTAGTTACACGTGGATGACCATAATCAAATCTCAACAAAGTTAAGATGAACGGCTTAAAGCATCTCCAACGGAGATCTTATAACTTTTTAAATTTGAGGACTCGTAAGATTTAATATTTATTTATAAAAAATCCTTCCTCAACTGGAATGTATAGAAATATTGTGAAGATGATTTAACATGTAGTTAGATTGACATCCTCTAGTTTCTAAGGATCACCTAAAGGATGTGAAAAATCCTAGGCAAATCTTAAAAAGGTAAAATTAGTTAATTGTTCCACCAAATTTAATTTTCAAATACATATATATATATATATATATATATATATTAGCCAATAAAATTGTTCCAAATCGATTCCGAATTAAAACTAGACTCTTCCGGTTGGAGATTAAGTTTCTAAACTTCCGGAAAATTAATTATGAATTTAGGTCACAATTTTTCTAAAGGATGTCTTTAAACACCATCCATGTAGAAACCACCCCGAGGATTTATATTGGAGATGCTCTAACAAATTAAACTTTACCGATATTTACTTCTTTTCCGAGAGAAAAACCCTTATGGCCCGATTGGTTCGGGTAATTGGAAGCCCAGGAATTGGATTCCAAGGGAATCAACCCAATTACCCCGAACCAAACAGCCCAAAAAAACCCAGAATTAAATTTCAAAGGAATCCAATTCCCACATAATCCTTCTTTTCCATTCCAGTGGGATATCCATGGAATGTAATCCAATTCCGGAACAAAATCAAGGGAATTAGACTTAAATTACTAGATTACCCTCCAAACAAAACCAAGACCGTGGGTATCATGTTTCAATTTCATCTTAGACGGAGAGAGAAACGAAGAAAAACCAACCAGAACGTCGTCCAGATTTTGCATCTTCAACTGCATCTTCTCTAAACCAAATCTCAGTGATGAAGATCGGTCAGATTTTGCTCGATTTTTTCAACTGATCTTCTCTGAACCTAATTGCATCTTTTACCTTACTTCTCTAAACCCTAATAATTGCATCTTCTACCTTCAAAATGTAAAGAAATTTCTCGCGTAGAAGACACGGAAAATTTCTAGGTTTTTTCCCTCTCTCTACTCATTCAATTCAAACAAATACCAACCTAATTTCCCTTTGTTATTATTTGATTGATTCTAAAACTTAAATTTAACATCAGCAACACTTCCCCCTCCGTCTTCTTCTCCGTTTCAGGTTCGAATCTTCTCTTTCTTTCTTAAACATCTGTTTCATTAGTACTTTTAATCTTTAATACTCCTTTACTTGATGTGTTTGATTAATTCAGACACCATAAATCTGTTCTTTGGTTTTATGAAATTTACTTCTCCATCAAAACCCTAAAATTTGTTCATGCTTTACTGGTTGAATTTTACTCCTTTCGAGCCTAAGTTCCTGATTCCATTTGAAATTGAATTGTGTATGGATGATATTTTTGGGTTTATTTAGTTTTGAGTTTTCATAGATAGTGTAATAAATAGAGAATGAAATCCTGAAAATTAACTAGGCTAACCATTCTTGATTTTATGTTTTTGCTAAAAGCATCTGTCTATGTTACTTTTATGCTTTTGCTTCCTTGTTTTTTTTTGAAGCATGGTTCATAGTTGTTGTCGAACTAGATTCATTTTTATTAGTTGTGGATTTTGGATGTATTTGACTGGACCAATATTGTTTGTTATTGTTTTTGATATGAATTCCCGTCAGTTTTTTGGTCTTAGGTTATACTAAAAGATGGGGCAATCCAAATATATTTTAGAAATTTCTGCAGGATCATTTCACTATTGTACCTATACTTTGTTTGAGTATTTCATACAGATTTAAAAGTGGCGATGGTGGTACACCAGATGGGGATTATATTAGAATTTCAAGGATACCAATACAGTCTAATAATGAAATGGTATTAACTGTCAGGTGTTTCCATGTATTGCAAAATTTGTTGAGATAAATAGATATATATGCTAACTAGGCTAACCATTCTTGCTTGTGTTAGCTTACAAATGGTGTGTATAATAGTAGGGAAACAGTGAGACATATTTACTAGTATATGTAGCGACTCTACCTACTCTATTCAAATTTGACCAGACTTAGGACAACAATTTTTTCATATTAGCATTAGCTACGCATAAGAGCTTTATGGCTCGCCGGACAGTCTCAGAGAAATGAAACTACTAAGTAACCTCTTTGTCCAGCATATCTAAGGAAGGAAGTTTTGATTTGAAACTTTTTTCGACCACATTGAGTTTGTAAACTCCTGATATCTTAGTATCGACGGGACCCAATGTTAGAATGATCCCCTGATGCTAGGCTTAATCCGAGAGTGAGCCTAATGTCAAGCTCAATATTTGGGAGCATGTGGCGTCAAGCTTTAGCTGAGTTAGAGCCTGGCATCAGACTCATTTTTAGTTTGCAACTCTATATGCCCCAGATGCATTTCGTACGTTACCAACTACAAGCAATAGAATTTGTTGCAATCATAAGGAACTGACCAGCCCAATGGGTAAAATTTCATTAATTTTTTGTTTTAAACTGATTAAGTTTGCTTCAGATTGACTCTTCTGATCAAATTTGTGGATATCCAAATCTTGTGAAATTGAGATTATTATTGTTGATCGTTTGAATTTTTTATTCTAATTAATTTGGTTCTATTAATTTGTATACTTTTTGGATTACATTGCCGCATGTATTTAGTAAGCATACTGTGTTTGAATTACGAGGAAAAATAAATAAATGGGCCTTGATTCTGTGTAATTGTGTTGGTGTTACGAGATTGCAAACTTGTCTCATCTTTGAAAGATGCAGCTTTATCATTTATGTAGGTATATATACTCTGACCAGTACAAAGAAACATAAGAAGAGGTTGTGCAAGCCTTCTTTATAGACACAGAAAAAAAAAGTCTGTTTGTTGTGCTTTGCGTTCTGTTTAATTGTGTTGGTTGTCCATATATGTAAGGCATTAGTCACCAAGTCGCTGTATATCCCTGAGTTCCAATTTCAGAACTTAGAAGGTTTAGAGATTCATCTGTCAAGTATTTTTAGAACTTAAATTTCTTAATGAGTCCCAATTGCACGCGGCTCTGAAATCCGAGATGTGCTTAGCAAAACAACAAACCATATTGTAGTACTCTAGGCGCAGTCAATAGGTGCTTTGTTGCATGGTTAAAAGCTAGTCTACTCGGCTTGTATGCAGCGATGCTCAGTCATTGATTTGCTTCATTCAGCATGCTACTTGTGTAATGCAGGTCCAACTAATTCTGAAGTCCAACTGAACATTGTTTATAAAAAGATTTCTGTTTTTTGTCATATTGTTCTAACTGAATTTTGTGTCTCTTGGTTTTTTTACTGACAATGAGTTGTTGTCTTTTACAGTATGGCTCCTCTAATGCTGACAAAGAAAAATAAACTTGAAATGATGACCGATAATGTTAGGACAACAATGGATGTTGTAACTTTGTTTTATGTCTACTTTTATTCATATGTATTGTGTCATCAAATTTCTGTATTGAGATCCAATGATCGTTTTGAAATGATTATTGTACGATTGTGGGTGATGAAAGATCTTGTATACAAAAGTGACACAACATGTAAATCACAGTTTCGTCTCAATAGACGTACTTTTCGAATTCTTTGTCATAAGTTGCGCACTATTAGCGGACTAGAAAATAATAGTAACTGTGAAGTTGAGGAAATGGTCGCAATCTTTTTATATGTAATTGCACATCACTATAAGAATAGAGTTGTAGGGTTTATATTCAAGTGGTCCGGAGAAACTATTAGTAGACATGTGAACACGGTCTTGAAAGGAGTTATTAGGCTTCAAGGGGAGTTGCTTAAAGAACCAGTAGCAGTGGCTATAAGTTCTGTTGACCAGAGATGGAATTGCTTTAAGGTATGAACTTGAATTTAAATATTTAATCTCTTTTAAACATATACTTCTCATTTCTGATGAATCATTAACCCCTTGTTTACCTTTGGAATTGTTTAGGAGCATTAGATGGAACACATATTAGTGTCCATGTTGCTACTACAAACAAGCCTAGGTATCGTACAAGGAAGAGTTCAACTGCTACCAATGTCTTATGTGTATATTCCTAAAACTTGGAGGTTATATATGTGTATCCTGGCTGGAAAGGTTTAGCTACCGATTCTCGTGTTCTTTGGGAAGCAATATACAAAAAGAATGGCTTAAAAGTTCCACATGGTAAGTTCATTATTGTATTGAATTACAAATCCGCGGATTAATGGGTGATTCTCGTGTTCTTTATTAAGATAATGATGGTTGTTTACATGTTGACTTGTTTAGGTTATTATTACCTTGTCGATGCCGGTTATCCAAATAATGGAGGATTTCTTGCTCCTTTTAGAAGTCAACGATATCATTTGAAGGAATGGCAGCAAGGTCTAGAACCTAGGAAAGCTGAAGAATTATTCAATATGAAACATTGTAGGACTAGGAATGTGATCGAACGAGTTTTCAGACTGTTGAAAATGAGATGCGCAATATTTAGGAGCCCATCATGGTATCCGGTAAACATACATTGTCGTTTTATCATGACATGCTCTTTGATTCATAACCTCATCAGGAGAGAAATGCCTATAGATGAATTCTTACCGGAAGATAACTACAAAGATGGACCGATTAATTTGGTTTCTCCTCAAGAAAGTCGAATGATAGAATATGTTGATTCCTCGGATTATTGGGATGTTCAAAGGAAGGAGTTAGTTGATCAAATGTGGGAAAGATGGACTGCGCATAGACTTAGACGTAGAGTTTAGTTAGTTAAAAATGAAGGTAGTTTGGATTTGGTTTCACTCTGTTTGTTTGGGGTTATTTGTATCTTTTCTGTTTTGAATTTTCTTTTTTATTAAGAGATAATACTATGTAGAATGAAAACCATGATTTGTTAATTGATTCTACTGACTCGGAATATCTCTGAATTTCCAGAGAAAGTTTTTCTCTCACAGTATATTCCAGGTGAGTTGCAAGGATTTTCTAGCCACTGATCCTTGAAATCCAAGCTTTTTCTGAAAATTATCATGATCATGGTTTAATTTTTTTTAAGCTATCTAGAATTTTCAAATGGTGTTTCTTAACTGGAATGTATGTGGTCGTTTTCATGTTCATCCTTTCCTGAGTCAGGAAAGGATGATATGAAAGGTTATAATACTTGTGTACCAATACTCTTATGTCAACTCTTTCTTGGAATGCCTCATTTCAGGAGTAAGCATCCAATAGTCTCATCACTGTCCTTTGTATTTGAGCACAACATATGGTGTAAACATGGTATATTGGTATTAGTTGCTAGCGGAGATTTCTATTTTAATACATCAAGTCGGTTTATAATCAATGTAACCCTGAGGACATACACCGTGGACGATCTTTTAGTGGCATGTCCGATAAGTAATAATCTTGAAAAGTTCCCATGAAATGTGTAGTGGTTTTGCTGTAGTTACTGAATCTTTGACATTTAATGTCTTGCTGTAGTATTAAAAGAGAGTCTGATGAATAATGTTTGATTCATGTAGTTCTTGATAAGCTTAAAAACGCAATTGTTATCTTTCTTTTGTGGCTATTTATTTCTTATCTTTCTTTGATCATTCGTGTTAACTCTGTCCTGTTCTTGTCCTTCTTTTAATATGTTTTTGTCTTCCAGAGTTTTAGAAAGTGCCTAACCTGTCTTATGTTTTGATTGTGTACTAAATTAAGACTCTGTAACTAACTGGACATCTATGTAGGTTTGATATGCCTCCTCATCGTACTTGGGTTCAATCTGAAGATGATCTTTGGTGGACATATTGACGGAATTAGCACTTGACGGTGAGTGGAAGAGTGACACGGGTTTCAAATCGGGATACTTGAAAGCCATAAAGCAAGAACTTGTGGAAAAGCTACCTACTGCTGGGTTAACAATCACCAACATTGATTCTAGAATCAAAACATTGAAGAAGCATGCAATGGAAATCAACGAAATGCTTACTATTGGCAGCGGTTTTGAATGGGATTATAACAACAACAAGATTGTGTGTGAAAAGAGTTTATTTGATGAGTGGGCTAAGGTAATTTTGAAACTGAATTATTACCCTTTTTCATATAATATCTTGCGTAAATCCTGTTCAATCATTGAATCTATGTATACTATGAGTGTATATGTTGCTTTTACTTCACTTCAATTCATCAACCATGTGATAGACAAAAATTCTAAAGTTGCTCAGATATCTTTTATTGAGTATTACAGACTTTTATGTCAAACCCCTAGCTAGCTAGGTATAAATGTGGTGTCATAGTCTTCTTATTTTAAGAAATCTGTCTATAAATATGTACATCACATGCAGATTTAGACCTTGACTGCTTTTGATAATGGCCATGAAATAGGGTGTCAGAATTGATCAGGTGTGGGTTTTTTTCTTATCGGTGGTTAATACTTCATAGTTACATCAAGAGAACTGTGCTGTATGAGAAAGAAGTATGTAGACTTTGGTTCATAACCTGATTTGCTGTACTAGTGGGTGAAGTTGCCATGGAATAGATGTATTGTACTATTTGTATGCATATCGGGTACAAGATATGGATCTAGTAAGTGCATGTAACTGCGCATATTGTGTGCGCTGTACTTGGTCTCGTTATATATATTTTTATATTGGATGGGTGGTACCATCAGAGCTAGTTTAGGATATTGCGCAAGGTATTACGGATGTCCTAAACTAGCTCTGATGTTTGATTTGATGTTTTATCATCTGTTAACATTGTAATAACGAGGTATTTGCAGTTGTGGTTTAAGGTCTGGTGCATTTACAAGTTTCTTTGTGCTTGTGCATTTATAAGTTTCTTTGTGCTTTCTTGAATGAACAGACGATGCTTGGATAATTTTTCTTCTTCTTTTTTGATCACTGTTTGTTTAGTCATCCAGGCAAGGTTACATTTCTCCGGACTGGGCAGTCTTTACTGCAATTGCACAAGCACATTTGGGAAATAGCTATCACATTTTGGAAATAGCTACAAATTTATAAGTACTGTACCATCAGAGCTAGTTTAGGACATCTGTAATACACTGTGCATGTAAATACTGTCTTGCATAGTTTTCATTATCTCATGTGGATCTAAATGGCAAATGCATTTGGTGTGTATGGAAGCAGAAAATTTAGATTTCTTTGGGCTTTGTTAATGGACTGAAATTGTGTTGTTTGTGATTTTTGTAGTCTCATACAAGTGCAAAGAGAGTGTATGGGAAACCATTCCCTCATTTAGATGCATTGGTTGACATATTTGCTGAAGATACTTCACTTGTTGAAGAGCTAGAAGAGATAGAGAAAGAAGATGAACAAGAAAAGGAGCAACAAGCTGAACAACAAGAAACTGACCAAGAGAAAAGTAACTAGTCTGAATCAAACAGTGGTAAAGGTAGAAGGAAAAAGGTCCGTTCATCATCCTTTGATATTGGATCCGGTGAATCAAGTGGGAATGCAAATGGCCTTAGTTTGATGGCTTCTTCATTCGATGAATTTGTGACAAGTACACTTCAACACTTTGAAATGGCGTGAATCACTAACTCAAGAATCCGATGCAAATAAAAAATTGTTCGAGGAGTTGAAAAAGATAGATGGCCTCACTGAAGATGAGGTGATAGATGTTGCATCTATTATACTCGATTCATCTACAAAAACAAAGGTTTTCTTCGGCATGGGAGAAGAAAAACGAGCAAACTATTTGAAGATCATGATTCTTAAGTGATGCAGTTAATTAAGCTTTCATGGCTCTATGCATTTTGAATTTTGCAACTTTGAATAGGATTTTTAATTTTGCATTTTGAATATTTAATTTTGCATTTTGATAAATGATTTTCTGTTAGTAATCCTTTATCATCATAAAATTTTAACTTTGCATTTTGAACAATAACAAACAATATTTTGGTTTAGAAATTTGAAATTTAAATTTTTAAAATTAGCATGTTTTTATGTATTATAATTTCCTCAAAGAGGAAGAAGGGTATTAAAGTGATTTGGGACATTATCAATTACCATGTAATTGAATTATGTCAACCAAAATTTAGTATAGATAATAGAATTCAAAGAGTAAGGGTATTTAAGAGATATTAGATATTTGGATTACCATGCAATTCAATTCCCCCCAACCAAACACTATTTTTTTGATTAAGGAATCTATTTCTTGGAATTCAATTCCTAGGCTTCCAATTATCCGAACCAAACGCCCCATTAGTCTCCTCACGAGGAGAATCATGTTTCCAAACTGATAAATTAGAGGTTTGTGTTTTAGGTTGAAATGTTAACTATTTCAAGCCACTTTAACTGTTCATCCTCGGTTTCAACTACTAAGTACTTTATTTTTTGGGGTTGTCATCAATTAGTGTTACTTTGGTGTTTAGTTGATGTGATTTTCATCAACTGGTAATCACTTTATTGCATCAATTTAATTTTTTTAAGCTTTGTTTAATTCTTTGGATCCGTCGAATATTTGGTTTTTAGGGTTTATAAAATTTTGGAAGCTTTTGAAATTGTTTTTTTTTCCTTTTAATATTTCTATGAACTACAAGTAGGGTTTTTAAGATTTGAATGTCTTTTCTTCATTATTTGTTTTGAACATTCGAAACAAAGCATAGATATTTATTCGTTAATCTTAATACTGGGAATAATATATTTTCATTTTGACCGTCCAACATCTTAACTTTGGGACATAGATTGATGAATTCGATCTTGAGCCCATATCCATTTTTGCTGATATGATATATGATGATGTGAAGTACAAGTAATGGAGGAAGAAGATGGGGACTAATGAAAATAGTAGGGCTTATATAAACACAAAATTTTTTTAACGCGACTACGGCTGCACATCGGGTCGGGTGGGTCGGGTTTGGCCCCACCCACACCCGACCCGCTAGTTGGCGGGTGACTGGAGTATTCACCCGTACCCAACCCGCCGTAGGACGGGTCTGACCCGCCATTTCGGCGGGTCGGGTGCGGGTCACCCGCCCAGAATCAACACAGCTAATACCTTTCTGACATTTAAGCAGTAATTGAACTCATTTTGAGTGTCAAACAACACTCCATTCTCATCAAAGCAATCCATTCAGTCTAATTCAACAACACATCTCAGTACAGCTAATATTCTATCCATATTACTCCATACTAACCATTGAAAGAAAGAAATGGCCTTACTATCCTTTCAAGACTTTCATAACAAAACTTGAAGAAAAAGAACACACAATGAAGCATGTGAGTTGAACTGAAAGCCTGTTTACAAAAGCGGTTGAAATCTTCCATGACTTATATTTTACTATATATTTCATGAATTCCCAACATCTCTATCTGTATGTAATAAGTAAATAACATCAGCAGAAACCACATGAAATACAAACACACGATGGCACAAACAAATACAGATAGTCGAACCATGACCGCCTACATAATCTCACCTCAGCTAACTACATAGGTATGGTATGCACACTGCTGCATCTGAGTTTTGTTGCTCCTTCCATATGCATCCTGTAACCCGCAACTTCAGTTCCTTCCTATCCCCACCAGAGAAGATAATCACAAACATAAAAGGATAACAATAATAGACATGAAATGCGATTTTTCTTCAAGTTTAAAGAGAGACAAAATGGGAAATGAATAATGAACAACAGCTTCTACCTCCCTGTCTTTCTCCCAAAAACTTCAGATAAAGGAGCAGAGGAGTCGGTAATGGAGAATATCTAAAAACATGGCAAGATTACAAGAAGGATTAAGTTTAAGTCGAGCATAACTAAAATAAATGAACAAGAAGAATCACATTCCACATTATGAAATCAAATTTCTCGCATTCAATTACACTCAGTCTACCATTTTTCTTAAGTTGCAAAACTCAGTACCAAACAAGCATAAAACCCTAGATCACCAATCCAGCCCAGGCTTCTTTTTTGATAAAGAACAAAATAACAAACTAAAGTGGTAGATGCTATCATCAACCTAAAAGACAAACAAAAACAAACAAAGAACACAAACTACCAGTTAGGGTTAAAGATCAAGATGGAGTTATAAGTTATTCTTCAAAATTAGATTAGGGGTTTTCTTTGTAAAACCAAAATAAGGTGAAGAGAAACTAACCGTTTCAGATTAGGGGTTTTCTTCATCATCAATTTCGTACCTGTTTACACAAAATTTAAATTTATCAGGTTTATTATCAAAAAATTACACAAATACACATTTCTAGCGTCTAAGAACAAAGACAATACTGATGCATTCTCTTTGTCTCTAGATTTATAAGTTTGCGCAACTAGATTAGCACCAAGACTGCATCACACAATATTGAAAATAAAGTTAGGACTTAAAAGAGAAAATAATACATGGCTAAGAAAACGTAAATAGGGTTTTGAACTTATCAATTTCATATAAACTAGATCTATCTTTCTCATTCAAATCCAAGAAACTTTTCTTTTAGATAATCTACAAAATCGAAAACAAAACCCATCATCAGAACTTCAATAAGCCTTATTATGAACTAAATGGTTTTTCTGTGGGAACTTTACTTCTTTTTTTGAAGTCGAAGCAGCAGCAACAAATATTCAGAGAGATAGAGAAATAGAGAGAGAAAGAAGGGTAGATAGAGAGAGAGGTAGGTTGTATGGTTTATCAAGTTCAGATCACCACCTCTTATTTTACTTCTCGGCCGCGGAAGGAAGAGTTGGGAATGAATCAATAAGATTTTTCTTGGCGGGTTGGCTGGTGGGTCGGGTGAGAGAAGGTGTTACCCGCACCCGACCCATCAGAAGGCGGGTGAAGTAAATTGTCACCCGCATCCGACCCGTTTATCAGCGGGTCGGGTGCGGGTCGGGTTAAAACTGACGGGTGCGGGTCGGATGGCGGGTCTGGGCCGGGTTTATGCAGCCCTAAACGCGACCATACTTTTAAAGCAACTAAGAAAGTCATGCGATGATTAAAAATTTAACACCGTTAAATAATTATTATTTACTAAAAATAAGATAAAATTAGCTAACAATAGTTAAGTTAAGGTAACTTAACGTGATTTCCAAGTACCAACAGCTAAGAGCGTCCACAATGGCTGGATCAAATGACAGACCAAACCCATTTATGGTCTTTGGTCCGTCAAAACCATACCACAGTGGGACGATCATATATGATCGATGGTCCGTTTTTCACATTGTTCACGAGTAAATTTGGGAAAAATTCTGGACCAAATCCATTATACTTGAGCGGTGGTGTAGTTAACCGCCTGATGGTAAGCGGATGTGTAGTGAACCACTTGATGTCAGGCGTTATTCTATCGTAACGCTTGAAAACACGGGCATTAACCAAATCTCCGCCTGATCGAGCGTTCACCTAAGATTACGCCTGATGGAGCGTGCGTCTAGGATTACGCCCACTAACAGGCGGTAACCAAATCACCGCCCCATTGAAGCGTAACGCTAGAAAACCGCTTGGTCCAAGCGTAATGCTAAGGCTCCGCCCAACATGGAGCGGCATCTTAAACGTCCGCTAGAACTTAATCTAAAATTAGTATTAGTGAAGTTAAACAATAACCAATTGGTAACCAATTAGTATTAGTGAACCAATTAGTGAACTTAATCTAAATTATAACCAATCATCAGTAATCTAGTAACCAATTAGTAACCAAGTGAACCAATTAGTGATTAAAAGACAACAGGCGTTGATGTGAACCAACGCCCCACATTTCTAAGCCTTATATATAATTAAAAGAAAACAAGCGTTGATGCAAGCATTCGCTTGCTTTTCTAGGCGTTCGTCTATGGATTCGCCCGGTTCTTCAAGCGGTTGGATAACTGCACGCCCGTATTTTTCCGCATACACTTCTCTCGCACATGTACACAATTGATCAGGCGTAATGCTAGGAAACCGCTCCATCAGGCGTTTGTCTAGTAAAGCGCCCGTCTCTTGGGCGTGCGTCTAGGAGTTCGTCTATCATCAGGCGTAATCTTTGTTACTGCCCCACTTCAAGCGTTCAACTAGACGTCCGCCTCACGCAAGCGTTATGCTAGACAACCGCCCGTCTCAACAAGCGTATACCAAGACGCCCGCCCAACAACGCGCGTTATACTGGAGCACCGCCTGATCATTTTTAATCTGGGCCGTTGTTTTTGGGCCGGACCAAAGAGTAAATTTTTTACTCTTTACTCTTTGGTAATGGTCTTACCATTGTGGATGCCCTAAGTAAAATAAATTTTAGACCAAACACTAATTTTGTACAAAAACCCAAATACCAAATATCAATTAACCTTTAAAACTTCTATAAAAAAACTTATAATTTTTTTATTCCAGAACCATTTTTTGTTTCCACTGCCTTTTGTCTTTCAAGGTCACTGATTTTCCAATATCTTCTATCAATGAATCTCACAAGAGAATAAATAATATACTGTGGATGCATGCTTTGAACAATAATTTATTCAATGTTTTACAAACATTATGCAGGATAATTTTTTTTTTTAAAGATTCCAAGTTAATACATGAACATGATAATTGGAATTAGTGTTACCACGTCGGAGTTACTGTGGATTGGGTGTAAACTTTTTGTGGCTAGATATGCATTTAGTAGTGTAATTTGGTCCGAGTTATATAAATATAGAATGGGTCCTAGTCACCAAGTCGACTATGATTTTTGCTCTTTCGGAACATTTTTACTTTCCTTCTAATAAAAATCTTCTACGTACAATTATATATATATATATATATATATATATATATATATATATATTCATACAACAATCGTGATGACAAGTATTTTTGTTTCTTCAAATTATAAAAAAAATCTTTAAAATTTTATTAGAATAATCTTTACAAATCACTGACCCTTTCTTAGAAAATCTTTGGAAAACTTTTAAATAAAAAGTCTATGAAACTCCACTCAACTATTATCAAATCACCAACCATGGAAGATTTTGTAAAATGATTTTAGAGTTGTGGACACACCATTCCTTGTAAGCATCATTTAAGCGCATTAAAATCTACAGAATGGATAAATTAAAATTTCACTCCTACGTCCTAAATTTCTTATTGTTGAGTGTTGACTCCCAAAGAATAGTAACTACTCAGGAGTCAGGACTTCAATGTCTTATTTCCTCCTTATTTTAGATTACAACCATAAAAATTTGGACCCATTGACTAAATCTTTGACCATTAGCTCAGTAAATCTTTTACATTGGACGACCAATAACCGAAAATCGAAAACAAAGCCTTCACTCCCAAACAAGTCGGGATAGGCTAGAGATGAACCCAAACGATATAACCAACACTGCGTCATGCTTCATGAATATGGATCCCTGATTTCCACGCGTGCCTATCTAACGCCAGTTCTTCAGATAGGTTCCGTCGTTGCAGTTCCCACTTCACCACTTCTCCTCAGGTCAATTTAGGCCAACCTTTGCCTCTCTTCGTTCCACCAACATGTCTTATGGTCCCTTCGCGCATCGGTGCATCCGGAGGCCTTCACTAGAGATGTCCGAACCAACGTAGTCGATGTTGAATGAGCATTTCCCCTATCGGTGCTACCCTAAGTTTATTATGTATATCCTCGTGTTGACACTAGTACAAATTTGGGCTTCCGTGACAGTTCAAAATCCTTAATCATGACAGTTCAAGAAATACCTGTCATAAAAGATTAATCTACGAGATATACGCGACGGTTTCTTATAAAAACTCACACTAATAATGGTACAAAACTGTGACAGTTTATTAACTGTTACTTAATAATTATACCATGACAGTTTTTGTAGAAAACTGTTAGTGTATATTCATGTATAATAACAGTTATAAACTGTTACGATTCTTAAGCTATAACAACTGTTTTATATAAGAACTGTTATAGAAGTGTATAGCTATAGATGACAGTTTCTTTCAATTAAATTCATTTTCATGTATAGTGACAGTTCTAATCAAAAACAGTTACTATTCATAGCTATAGTTAGTTTTAATTCTTAATTATTTTTTTCTGAAGAGTGTGCTAGCTGTTCTATCACCCACTCCATTAACATAAAACAAAAGAAGAAGGAAAAATATCTCTCCTTCCTCCTCGAATCTCAACCTCATAGAAACACCATCACCACCATTACTGCCCTCCTCCACCACCATGTGTCATAAAGATGAATGATCAGAGTTTATAGACGATAATTGAAAATCCAAACATCTCAGTCTACGATTTCAAAACCCTAATCTCAATTCTTTTGTACCCATTGAATTTTTCACCCTTTTCTTCAATTTCATGCCCTAATTTCTTCTTTATTTTCTGATGCCTTCTTCAATTGTCAGCAACACCACCCTCCTTCTGTTCTCTTCACTTTCACTACAACTTCTATCCTCCTCCATCACCACTAATTGGTATGAATTTAAGTTGGAATTGTCAAAATTGGTCTTCATACTAACTTCAATTTCAACTCATACGAATTTCGTTCTAAAAGAAATTTGGATCAACTTTACTGGTAGGTTTTCTTTCCCTGTGTGTATTATTTTAAATTGTTTCAAATGATTCTTTTAACCGTTTTGATTATTTCATTAAATGTATTAGTTTTAGATGTTTTATGGGTTTGATAATTTTAGTTGGATTTCAATTATGAATTGAACAGTTGAATTTCAGATGAAACCTAGAAACTCAAATCCCCTGATTTTTCAGTTTTGGGTATGAGTTTAATTTATACTTAATTCTAATATTAAAAGACTACATCTATGAATATTATCTGTTTATGTAAATTCCTAAAATACAATTGTGTAATTTTAGTTTGTGAACTCATTTTTAATTTTAAAATCTTCAGTTAACAAGTAAGTTGATCTTTAATGGTTTAGTTTCATATTTTGGTGGTTGTTTAAAACATGTTATGAGTTTATTTTTATGCATGGGATAAATTGGAGGATGTCATAAGTGCATATGCAATTCAAAGAATAACTTTAGCAATGGGTATCTCATAATCTAAAACATTATTGCATTCATCGTTCTCTTTCTAATTTGGTCTGTGCTCATTTTGGGGTTCTTAATGTGCTACTACCCAAATGCATAATATATATCTATGAGTTGATTAATTGTTATTGTAGAATTCTTATGCAAACAAATGTATTTAAGCATAAGGTTGATAAGTATGGAGATTGATGAACTAATTGATTTTGTCTATGAAGAGTACCTGTAGAGTTTCCATTGATGGTAAGGATTCGATTGGTATAGCTTTCTCACATGGATGGAACCATGATATTTCCAATGATAAGTTTCATGTGTCCAATAACTTGCATCAATTCTGATCCCATGTTTTTCTTAAAAGGATGGTTGTTGGTCTAATTATATTTTGGCTTTCTCTTCTGCAGTTTGGCCTATTTGATTTTGGACTTTTGTGGTGCTCCATATTATATATTATTTAAAGTTTCTTGTTTTGACTAATTTTTCTAGTAGGAAATCTTATAAACTAATTTTTATGCTCTCACTCAGGGTTTTGAGGAGGCTTTAGTTAACCGTATCTGTCTTATGCTCTGAATTAGTTAACTTTTAATTTCAGATTGCTTGGTGTTTGATTTCCCTTAATTGATCCAAAAAATGTCTGACTACTCTGTCTCAGGTTTTAGCACTGTTAGACTTCAAGAAGTTAGCCTATTGGAAACAACTTATTGGGTTCTAGTTTTGCACTTGAATTTTTGGTCGGTTCTGTAGATTGCAGGTTGGATGTTGATGTAATGATGAATATGTTTTCCCTTCTGCATTTTGGCTTTTTCTGGGAAAAAAGTTTCTTGTTTTGTCTCACTTTGTCTATTTAACATGAAAAACACTATCGTTCGGTTATCCCGATTGCTATGCTGGATTTATATATATACATATATATGTAATACTAGAGTTTAGCAATTATGTTAGTTTGTATTACCATGTATTATCTTTTTTTTTTCTTCTCCTTTTTGGGGTAGCAGGAACTCGTAGGACTTGGTTGTTATGTTCTCTCTCAGGGATCTGACAAGGCTTTGGTCGACAACAACTTTCAGCTTAGGGTATGTGTTTTTTTAACTCTTGCTTTCAGTTTAGTTAGTTGTTACCTTTCCCTAAATTGATCTGCAGAATGTCTTATTTTCTTTGTTCAGGTTTTAGTAGTGTAAGACTTCATGGAGCTTGCCAACTGGAAACAACATAACGGGTCCTATTTTTCTTGATTTTTTAGATTGCTCTGTCGGTTGCAGGATATCTATTGATCAACAGTGTAACGACGATGGTATTTTGTGGTGATCTATATTTTGTGTTCTTTTCAAGTTTCTTGTATTGGCTCGTTTGGTCTATTCATCATTTAGAAGTAAATACCATCGTTAACCCGATTGCCATGCTGTTTTTTTTGTTGTTCTGTCGGTTTCAGGATTGTTTTTCCTTCTAAGGATTAGCATTCGGGAAAGCATATCTATAGCTGACTTATTGACTGCTTTTAAAATTCTATGGTGCTCTATATTTTATATTCTTTAAAGATTTTTGTTCTTGCTCCTTTTGTCTTATAGGAACTTGTTTTTTTATGCTGTCACTCTGGTTAGGGATTTGATGTGGCTTTGGTGGAAAACATCTATCTTATGGTCTGAATTAGTTAACTTTTACTTTCAGATTACTTTGGTGGTTGATATCTCTTAATTGATTTGTGGAATGTGTGATTTCTTTCTTTTTTACGTTTTAGGATTGTTAGACTTCAAGGAGCTAGCCAACTGGAAACGACCTATTGGGGTTTTAGTTTTCCAATTTGAATATTAGTGTTGGTTCTGCTGGTTGCAGAATGATTATTTCATTTTCCTTTCTACAGTTTTGTCTATACTTTTGAATGGTCACAATTATGCGCCTTCATTCTTGACCAGGAAAAATGTCGCAAGATTTCTAAAGAATCTTTATGCATATTCAGTTCTCCTTCTTTAACAATTTATAGAACTGCGTTTGCAGGTTTAAGAACTAGAATAGATGTTGGGGCTATTAGTGGTGAAAGTGGAGAACCACATTACTTCCTTAATGTTGCTGACGTTCACCTGTAAGGTCACCATCAGCTATGTCATTGGTGCATTGAGGAAGTCTATAGGAGTGCAAAGGTTGTATATTATGCATCTGAGGTACAAACAATTTGGGAACCTTTGCTATGTCATTGGTGCATTGAGGGGCTTCATGAGGCACAGTAATCAGGACCTCAGGATCAAGGTCAGACTATAAGCTTTAAAATTAGCTATTTACACATGGAACTTTCTAGTGCTTTAATGCCATTGTTTTGACTGTAAGATATTATCAAATGCATTTAATGCTTTGAACATTCTAGGTCAATGTAGGCGACTGGGAATAACACCTATTGCAGACTCGTGTAATGGAAATCTTGAGGTATTTATATATCGCTAACATAATTATCCTTCACAAATTTCTCAACCATTTTACTTCCTGTTGTATCTTACTTGTCCGTCAATAGCCCTTGTTTGTTTAACTGAGGAGGACCTTGGGAGTCTAACATTTTATACCATAATTACACTTTATGTTGAGAGAGCATTTTTTCTGGAATTTCATATCTGCTGATGACTTATAGGTATCATTATTCTGTTTTAAAGGTTAATAAGGATTCTAGATCCAATGAGATGCAAAAGATTTGCAACAACTCGAATGTTTGCAAGCATAACTACTTACTCGTAGTGCAAGAGTTTCATCCGAAGAAGTTCAGGTACTATAATTGACCTTGATACATATATTCCCTGTGCCAAAACTATAAATTCGCTATCACGAGATTTTTCCTTGCAATAGAGAGAACTTTGGTTGTTCTGAGCACCATCAGTATTATGAATACTGTGATTCAAATCAACATTTTTTTTTACTATAGACCATTTGTTTTAAAATTGCAAGCTTAGTCGTTTATATTAAGAAAATATAGTTTCTGACTTCATCAGGTGACAGTTCCAAAGATGATGATGAAGACGTAGCAAAGGAGTGGCAGCATACACTTCTCCAAAATACCATGGACAAAGAATTAAATGAGTTAAATAAACGTCTGGAACAAAAAAAGGTATTTTATATGGTTTATGAAATGTTAAAGTTTCATATTTGTTTCTCTATTTAGAGAAAAACTGGTCAATGTCTAAACTCTAGTGAGATAGTAAATTTTTTCACGTCTCTAAATATCAACCTAATTATATGAAACCTCTATGAGGAGTTTCAAGAAATGTTTATTATATCCTTAAGTTCGCTTTTATGTATATGCAGTCGGAGATGAAACTGTTAGGAGGTTTTGATGCTATGGAACTAAAGCAGCACTTTGGGAAGAAAATCATGGAACTTGAGGACGAGAAAAGAACTGTGCAGGTTAGATAGAACATTCTTGCTGCTTATATTTGTCCGGTGTTCTTTTCCCTCAATAATCTAATACTATGTTATGTACATAATTATACAATTACAACAAGACAGGGATCGTCTGTTAGCCGAAGTTGAAAGTCTCGCTGCTAATTCTGATGGTCAAACTCAGAAAATGCAAGATTTTCACACACATAAACTAAAGGCACTTGAAGCGCAGGTGGAACTTCATATTCTTGTTTAAGATTTTCTTTATGTTATTGTGCCCTTTCTCAAAAGTTCGGTCTCTCCCATGATTTCCTTGTAGATTTTGGATCTCAAGAAGAAGCAGGATGGCCAAGTTCAGATTGTAAAGCAAAAACAAAGAAGTGATGAAGCAACTAAGCGGCTACAGGAAGAAATACAATATATCAAGTCACAGAAGGTTGGTCACCTTTACACTTCTCCTAAACACTGAGAAAATAATATATTGTTAATGGTTTATAAATTTACAGGTCCAACTTTAACACAGGATTAAACAAGAGCCAGAGCAATTTCGCCAGTGGAAGGCCTCTCGAGAAAAAGAACTTTTACAGGTAAAGTCTTGACAGCTAACTATTCTACTTGGGCTTGATTTATGGCCAATATATCACACTTCACACTTTCTCTAGTCGGTGTTCCATGAAATTAGTGTGGTCAAATGTATTCTGAAAGTCAGGCTCTAAAGGTGAATAACGTATTCATTATTCACCATTAAGTTATCTTGGAAATCCTATTTCTGAAAAGATTATCTGAAGCAAAGATTTCTATGTCACCACTGCAAACTTTCCTATCATGATTATTTGATTTTCTTATAAACGCATAATATTTCCTTGATATCACTTTGGGGTTAGTTTTTTGCATTTGAAAAGGATGGATGTTCGACTTGTATACCATCTTAGTGTTTAGTTGCATTGGTGATTAAACTTTTTTTTAAACAGCTGCGGAAAGAGGGTAGGAAAAATGAGTATGAACGGCATAAACTACAGGCTCTAAATCAGCGTCAGAAAATGGTAAGTAGTGTTACATTTATATTTATTATAATATGTTCTTTTGTGCAAAGAGAAATGGTGATGAATTTATAGAAACAAGCAAATATCAACTCACAGCTGAATGAGTCAGTGATAGAGGGATTGCCTCTCTAAATGCTCATTTCCGTCCTCTAAATTTCTCTTTTATTGTTTTATCAAATAGTACTTTTGTATTATTATGACCAAAGTGAGAACTATTTTTCCATTTAGGTCCTTCAAAGAAAAACCGAAGAGGCTTCAATGGCAACCAAAAGGCTAAAAAGAATTGCTTGAAGGTCGCAAGTCTTCATCGCGTGATATCTCAGGTACATACTTCTGTTAACTGTGTTCTTATTATTTAGTTTTCATGGCTAACATTCTAAATATTCTATTTGTAGAACTACTAAAGGTAATCACCAAAATTATGAGAAATCCTTACAAAGATTGCTTGATCATGAGCTAGAAGTTCTGGTGAATGTGCATGAGGTTCGTCTCGAGTATGAAAAGCAAATCCAAGTGTATGTTAACCTGTAATCTCTATCTTGAATAATTAACTTAATGTGGTTGTAGTTTCTTGATATAACCAATTGTTTGTGCAGACGAGCTGCTCTGGAAGAAGAGTTGGCAATATTGAAACAAGAGGATGGTTTTTCTTCCAAGGGGTTTAATTCCCCTAGCAAAAAGAATGGACACTCCAGGTAAGTAACCATATTTAATGTCTAAATTTTAAATCATTATCTCTCTGATACCAATTATGCTTATGCAATTCAGAATAATTGGATATGTTTATTTTGCATACTACTATCATGAAATTTTATGTCCATTAATATTTTTTCTTCTTCTTCATAGTATCCTCCATGACGCCAAATACAAGAATGTCAAAAATTGCATCTCTTGAGAGTATGATGAGCATTTCTTTGAATGAACTTGTAGCAATGGCATCTCAACTTTCAGAAGCAGGAGAGAGGGAGCGTGCCTTCACTGGCCGTGGACATTGGAATCAGTTACGTACAATGGTAGATGCAAAGAACTTGCTTCAGCACATGTTTAATGCTGCTGCAGATGCCAGGTATTTCTATGACTCTATGACACTGACCTAGCAGTAGAGTAATGAGTGTATTCCATTATCTAAATATCTGGAGATAAGATGGTTCACTGCCTATTGTTGTTTTCTGAGCATTAGTTTGTGTTGATAAAAAGGTGTCGGTTATGGGAAAAGGAAGTTGAAGTAAAGGAAATCAAAGAGCAATTAAAGGAGCTCGTTGGTCTACTGCGACAAAGTGAGGCACGACGAAAAGAAATTGAGAAGCATCAAAAATTAAGAGAGCAATCTGTGGAAATTGCCTTGGCTACGTCAGCTACGGTGAGCTACATTCTATAAAAAAAAATTATTCAAGTTCATTATAGGGCAGGTAATATCAACATAATAATAACAACTGAAAATGATGTCGGGAACAACAATTACTTAGAAGTCCGATTATATATGAACATGCTTTTGGATGCTAGACTTGCAAGTTTCAAACCCAACAGTCCTAACGAAAAAGGGAATATCTTATATATATAGCACCTGAGATCAGTTTCTTATTGTTAAACTAATTCTTCATCATTATCGTCATAGGTTGGACACTTTTATAACTAATTAACAAAAGTATTGTATTCACTTTCAACAGTTGGTTAATCTCAATTGCACATCTTCAATCAACAGGGAAATGAAAACGTTTCACCAAAATATTTCGCTGATGACATGTATGGATCTATGAATCCAAAGGCAGTGCAAGCGTAAAAGCATCTTAAATTCACACCAGGCATTGCTAATGGTTCAATTAGAGAATCAGCAGTGTTTTTGGACCAAACACGAAAGGTTGATTTCATTTTTAGGCTTTCAATTTAGACTTATATCTTTACGATGAAAGATTAAATATCTTTTTTTTTTGTTTTTATGAACCCACTAGAGTTTATGAATGAGTAACTGGGAATTGATAGTTGATGCTAATTGTATAATTTTAGCATTTTGTAAAAGTTATTTGTACAAGAGAGTCTGTAGAAACATTTTTACTTAAATCAATATATATATATATATATATATATATATATGTATATATAAATAATCATCTATTTTTTTCATGCATTGGTTTTATATGTGATTGACCATCTACCTGATAAGAAAGGAAGTATTGTGTGGAAGATGAATTAGCCTATATGATAATCATTTGACAATTCATGTCCTTGAGTCATTAATGACAGTTTTGTGAAGAAACTCTCATCTTAGTCTAAGAAGTTAAGTTTTTAATGACAGTTTTTATAGAAAAACGGTCACCTTAGTAAAAGAAATTAAGTTTTCAATGACAGTTTTTGTGGAGAAACTGTCACCTTAGTAAAAGAAATTAAGTTATCCATGACAGTTTTATTTAGAAAATGTTATTATATATTGTCAACAATGACAGGTTTATGAAAAAATTGATACTTATAGTTATGATTCTGTGACAGTTTCTTATAGACCCTTTCGTAACAGAGCCTTTAATGACAGTGCAATAATTTTTTAAAACTGTCACATAAGTGTTTTGGTGGCAGTTTTTAACTGTCACATAAGGCCAAATTTATACTAGTGTGAATTCGATCAAATCTCGTGTGCTCATAGGTCCACCGCAAATACGTATCTCCGTTGCATGTATCTCCCTACAATGGTGACTTTTAGTTTCCTAACACTCCGCGTCGTACAACAATGCCAGTTTAATCGTCGTTCTATAGAACAATTGCCTTTTAGTTTTAGCGGGACTTTTCTGTCACACTAATGCCCATTGCTTGTCGTCATTTTGATCACCCCGCTCGAGTCCTATGGCTGATATCCTCCTCAATTCCTATGTTTCCTTGAAGCATCGAACTTAAATAACGAAAGGAATCTTTCCTAGGCACTATTTGCCCGTCTAAAGGGATATCCATGTCATCAGACTTACCGTCGCTAAAATCGAATTTCATGTACTCAATTTTAGTCCTACTGATTCTAAAATCCTTCGCTCCGAGAATTCGTCTCTAAAATTCCAGTTGCCCCTCGACCTCGCTTCTGCTTTCACCAATTAACGCCACATCGTCTGTAAAAAACATGCAGAACGCACCTTGGATATCCCTCGTAACTTGGTCCATCACTAGAGTAAAGATAGAAGGGCTCAAAGTTGACCCTTGGTGCAAACCTATCTTGATTGGAAAGTCGCTCGTACTTCATCACAGGTTCTAACACCGATTACCGAGTCCTCGTACATATCTTTGATTAAAATTACGTATTTGGTTGAGACTTTCTTTTTTTCAAGCGCCCACCACAAAACCTCACACGGTAGTTAGTTTGTCGTAAGCTTTCTCCGGATCGATGAATACCATGTACTTTGTCGGAGACCAATAACCTTCCTTTCAAAATTTGGTACATAGAGAATTAGCAGCTGCGGTAACACATTATACTTCTCCCCACACGTTTACTTTCCCTTTACGTCGTGTAAACAATAGCCGTTGTTAACTGCCACGTCAGCTAATTTCCCCCTCATTTACAAGAAGAGAGGAGCATTAAATAATACGCCATTAAGTTCATTTTATTTCTGAAAGAAAACAGTTTAGGAAAGTTTTCTAGGGCACAGGAAAAAAAAAACTGAAACAGCCATGAATATCTTCAGATTTGCAGGTGATATGACTCATTTGATCAGCGTTTTAGTTCTTCTTCTCAAAATATATGCTACTAAATCTTGTTCAGGTAACTATAAAAAATTTCTTATTAAGGGTTTCCATTTTGATATTGTAAATTAGGGTTTGATTTTTCATTTTAATTTTGGGTGTTTTCTAGGGATTTCACTGAAGACACAAGAGCTATACGCGTTGGTATTTTTGGCTCGTTATTTGGATCTATTTACTGATTTTATATCAGTATATAATACTGTAATGAAGATTGTGTTTATAGTGAGTTCTTCAGCGATTGTTTGGTGCATGCGTATGCATCCTATGGTGAGACGTTCTTATGATAAAGAACTTGATACTTTTCGACATTATTTCTTGATTGGTGGATGCATATTGGGTGCACTTTTAGTTCATGAGAAGTTTACATTTCAAGAGGTAATCAATTTTTTATTTCTTATTCTTTTGTGTATTTAATTTGATCATCTTGATTGTTGTGACTGAGCTGAAATACTTGGCGTCATTGTATAAAGATTTGTTTATAAGGATAGTTATTTTTTTTGTGGTGTTGATCCTTTTGTATCCTCCTTGGATAAATTCATAGGGGTTTGGTAAATATTTCTAGGAATTAATGTCTGGCTGACCTCCAGATAGTTAAAACATTTGCAAAACATTTGGGGGTTCCAATTCATTGTATGGTCTAGATTATGTGCTGGCATTTGTCGTCGAACACCCAGAATTTGGTTGATGTAGAAATCCACATAGTTTATGGTTAGTGTTTGGAAATGGGAAGAATATTTTGAATGATTTAAGGCAAAATACATGTTATCTACATATTAACATGGAAATATGCCACTTGGACAAGTTGTGATTCTCTTTTTGTTGATGTTTGTCACGATGTCTACTAGAATTGCATTTCTTGTTTTTCTTTTCTTGAACTCTTAAGTGAAGAATGTGGCAACACCAAGGAAGCAGTGCTGGAGTTTCTCTGACTGAATAACATGAAGGTTGTTTGTTAGAATCCGACATAGAGACAATTACAGCCAGTTGTTTGCTCATTGCATATTAGTGGTCCTATTGTTTGTACTCACTATTTGGCTGGATGCTCTAAGAGTAAGGAGGCATGAGACCCGATATCACATGCCATTTAAAAAAAATAAGAAAGCTTATGTCTAGCTGGTTGTTGATATCATTTGTCTTTATGTTCATGTATTTACAGATTGTTGGGTGTCTTGCGTAAGGATACGTTACCTTTTAGGAACAGCAAGAAAGATTAATTTGATAAATTCATTTTTGATTGTTTCTTTTTTGTTTTGTTAAGCCTTCAATTTACCCGTGCAGGTATTACATGAAAATCTGAGAAGTCGTCCTTTTAGGATATCTAGATATACTGTTTTTCCAAGAATCTATATGATCTTCTATATCTGGTTCATGTTCGATTCTATTCTGCTGCAGATATTTTGGGCATTTTCCTTGTACTTGGAAGCAGTTGCGATTCTTCCACAATTGGTATTGCTACAGAGAAGCGGAAATGTGGATAATTTAACAGGGCAATTTGTTTTCTTTCTCGGGTATGGTGTTTTTCCCCTTCACTTTAGTTCACTTTGCACTAGCTTGAGACTATTTACAGAGTGAATACTGAATAGACCATCTTGAGTCCTCATGTGCCATCCCTTGTGGAATGTTTCTACCGTTTTTACATTCACTTTTTAACATAGATTTTAAAATGTCAAAAGTTATTAGGTTAAGTGATGTATAACATTAAAGGTGGCTGATATGGTTATGCCATTTGACATGTTGATTTAATGTTTACAAAATTTCTGCTTTAAGCTCTGATGAGTAATCAGACTTCCAGCTTCTGGTGAAGAGAAATATAAAGGATGTTGCTAAAACAGTTCCCCTGCACCTGCAGGCTGCAGTGCATTGACTTTGATTAAACAATGTTTGAACCCAATTATGCCATTTAACATGTTGATGAAATGCTACTTAATGCTTACAAAATTTCTGCTTAAAGCTCTGATGAGTAATCAGACTTCTAGCTTCAGGTGAATAGAATAGTAAAGGATGTTACCAAAACAGTACCCTTGCACCTGCAGGCTGCAGTGCATTGACTTTGATTAAACCATGTTTGAACCCAATTACGTCAACTGGTTTTGTACACTCATGGTGAGAATAGGCATATATCTCATCCTACATTGTCTGGATACCTGAAACTGATGCCATATCATGTCGCTTGAATTTAAGTATAGATTCCTTCAGCTCTATGTTTCACACCTGTGCCCTTGTCATGTCTGGACATATTAGGTATATGTGCAACTGAAACTTCGTTTCACATATATTTAGGTGCATTCTATAAACTGTCTTTGTACTAGTTTCATGAGAGTATGAAACAACAGATTTAGATCATAATGTTTGGGTGAAAGCATAAAAACCTATTCCTAGCCTGCTATAAATCACCGTGTCATGTAGTATTTGTTTTCTCAATGTTGTAGTTGTTTATACTTTTTGAAAGACTTGTACTTGAATTTGTTTCTGGAATATAAAATTATGTGTTAGTTTTGAAAATATTGGAAGGGTGAACAATACAGTTTTTAATACTCATTGGTGTACTACTGTATCTCATTCTTGTACGTGACATTAATGGATCATAGTTCTTGTGCCTTCTTATCTGTGAGACCTTCATAGATTGAGCTTAGATAAAATATTATTTCGTAAATGCATTCCAGAAGTCTGTGTAATATTTTAAGTACCAAACTCTGGCTTCAACTTACCTAAAGCTGAAAGTTTTTTTTGTTAACATTATAGTGTAAAGCTCCCCATTTACTTCAATCTTAGGACTGTAGTCATATTTTGTAGTATCCAATGCCATTACCTTATCTTGAGCTGATTGCAAATGTCATCTATCTGAAGTATCTATTAAAAGTTTAAACCATCCAGCCATTGGGCATCCAAGTTAACGGTTTGGAATAAACAGTATCAGTGAGACTAGTTGGTCTTCGCAATTCAGTATACCACAATTTGGGCCTCTTTTACCAATACATTGTGGGGTATCCATAAGGTAAACAATCAAAATTGGTCATATAGTAATTATAGAAAAGCGTGTCCTCTCTTTATGTTCTCTGAAATTATATATTTGTTGTAGTGGCTTAAGCATTCTAAAGATCTGAAAACTTGTTTCTGTTTGCTTCTTCGCTTCACATATGTGATAATCTTGTTTCGAGTTTAACGTTAACTTCACCTGGTAATCTGGTATATCTAATCTGATTGGTACATTTATCCAGCTTGTAATCATCATTTTTAGGCCATCCTTAAAAGATAGCTGTGTTTTCGTAGCAACTCAAAACTATAAATGCAAGATCATTTGTGGCTGCTGAAAATTAAAATTAATTCTTCTTTCCTTCTAATTCTCTCTATAACACCAAAATTCATTGCTAGCTAATGTTGCTTGGCATGTTTCTAGAGCTTATCGTGCACTGTATATCCTGAACTGGATCTACCGCTACTTCACAGAGAAGGATTTTGGAAGATGGATATGTAAGCTCTTGCAACAAATCAAAGTATTTAATTGATACTTCTATATCAATGCTATCCTGGATATTTACTAAAACTCTTTTGCGTTTATGGTTGAAGCTTGCATCTCAGGTCTTGTCCAGACAGCTCTCTATGGCGACTTCTTCTATTATTACTTTATAAGGTGAAGAAGTACTCCAGAATTCATTTAACTCCTAAATTATGCATCAATTTTGGAGTCAAATGTCGAATTAACATCATTTTATTGTCATGCAGCTGGAAAAACAACGCTAAGCTTCAACTGCCAGCATGAGGAAATTACGACTCTGGAACTTCAAAAAATGTCAGAGCTGATGATGTTATACGCCTTCTAACTACTTTAGTTTCTCAAGCTGACTCGCTTTTTCTTTCGTAGCTGTTTCGAGGAATACTTTCAAGGTCAAGTCTATCCAACTCATGAGGGGAATCAGTTTCTTTTTTTGTTATACCTGTATCATTTGGGAAGTAATACTGTAGGGATGCGTGCATGTATGCCTCTAGCCCTTATGTAAAAATATCAAACTACTTGGTACTATAAAGAGTTAGGAGGTATTACGAAGCTTCCCTTTAGTTGGAAATTTCGGATGTTAATTGGGGAGAGAACACCAAAGACGGAGAAATTTTCTTTTCCTTTTTCTTTTTGATGGAAGAGGTTTTCCTTTTCTGTTTAGCATAATACGGCACATTTGCCATGGATCTGGATTAGAAAAGTTTTTAGTAAAATTAGTCATTTTGCTTAAATGCTTCTCTTCCAGAACATGAAGTTGGTGAAACTCATTAAATGCTGCAAAATCCCATCTTTGAATTCGTTCCTTGGCAGTTGTATGCAGAGGGATATGCATTTGTCCACCCAATAACTCGCGGACAATTATTATATGCTAAAACATCCATTGCCTAAGGCGGCTTATTATATGCTAAAACTCCGGCAATAGCTCACTGACACCTAAGGTGACCTTGATTCTACCAATGGCTTACTGACCCAAAAACTCGCTGACGATAACATCCATTGCATTGCCCCTGGACGCTATCTTGATATGATAGTCTATCAATGGTAGGGAGCCCTGTTATGTTTCTTCTTTTGGACGGAACAACACGAGGCTTAAGGGTTGCCCTTATGATGTCCTTGGGAACAAAACAAGACCCAAGTAAATAACAAAGTAGTCAAGATGATCAATCTAACATATATGAAGAGATATAAATCACAACACTCGAGGTAGAATCGAATCTCTAACTTGTACGAATTACATAATCATCTAGATTTTAGATTCTAGAAACGAACATTTGATTTGTGTTAAATCATCTAAAAAAAACATCTGAATTGTGTTTTTGTTGATCCAAAACACAGAAACGGAACAAGAGAAACAAAAGCACAGCAACTAAGAAGCCTCAAAGTTAAAAGTTAACTACCATCCACGTAATAGCCTTCTTGCTTGACATGATTCGCCATTTAGCTTACTCCAGTCAATTCCATCCTTGCTATCTTTTATGCTACTGGTGATCTGATGGTTAGGCAAGGTGTTGGTCTCTTCCAGTCATCTTCAAGTAACCACTACTTCCCTGCAAATTCATTCACAGCAACCTCTACATGATTTACCCAAGTTCTCATTACATTTGGTTTGAAGCTAGCTCTTATGTCGTCAGAATATCGAGCAAATTCCAACTCCTTCAATTTCCTCTTGAATTCTTCCGGATCTTCATGTTATATTTTGTTTCATTTTCACTAAACAGACGGTAACATTGCTTCATTGTATGACCAAGAATCCCGCAGTAATAACAGAATCTCGGCAATCTTTCATACTGAAATTTCAATTTACATTTCCTATTTGATGCCATCTTTACTAAAATTTCAACTGGCAATGGCTTACTGACATCTAAGGTAACCTTGATTCTCCCAAACTTACCCCATTTTTCTTGCTGTGCCTTTGAAACTGGGTGAGGAACACCAATTTTCTTAACAACATGAGTAACAGCAGCAGGATTCACAGCTCTAATGGGAAGACCATGTAGGTGAACCCAAAAATCACAGCTATTGAACTCATAATCTTCTATATGTTTATTCTCATCAAATTTCTCAATCAATATTAGGTTATCATTCAAAGACCACGGCATTCCATCAAAAACATTATCCAAATCACATTCATAATCATATAAACACCTGTACTAAACTCAGATACATAGAAATCCCCTGATGGTTTCCAGAATGCTAGGAAGCTTGTGAAGAACCGCATATTCTCTATTATTAACCAATTTGATTAGTAAACTCTTCTTCCAAGCAGGATTATTGAACTCCAATTCCGAAGGAAGTTCAACCGAGAGAGTATCATCATCATCCTCAACATTTTCAATTTGTTCATCAGTTTTATTTTTCCGATTATTATTATCATCACTACTGTTATTGTAACGACCGTTTTTGGATCCTCACAACCAAAAAGTTAAGCTGTTTAAAAATGACAATACTCCAAGTGTAATTGATATGGAGAGATTGTAATGCAGAGAATCAACTCAATATATAAATAAAATCAATTCAATATATAACGTGGTTCAGCTAATAAGCCTACATCCACGGGAATATATGGTGTCTTATTTATAAATACTTACTTTGTATACATGCTAATATAAAGAATTAGGGAATTTAAGTTCAATAGAGTTCTTAACCTAGTCTTAGTTTTTTCCACTTCTTGATTTTCTTTCAGAGTTTTTCCTCTTAGTTTTTCTGGGTTTTTCCCCCCTCTCTTTCTACTTAGGGGTTGATATTTATAACAAAATATGATGGGTCCCTCTTCCTTACTCATTCTTATCTCTATTTGACTTGTTTGATCTTATTTTGACTTTGGGCGCAGCTCATTTTGCTCCTTCCGTGATGCTTCTTACTAGTTTTGCTTGCTGATGCGCAGCTCATTTTTGGATTGAGCGATTGTTGATCCTTTGTCTTTATTATATGGATGTTGGCATGTGTGACATGTGGAATTTTGACGTGGAGCATGTCTATTCTTGCATGATTGAGATTTATAATGCGCAAGAGATAGCGGAGCGCAGATGATTGTCGAGCGCAAGAGATAGCGGAGCGCAGATGATTGTGGAGCGCCAGAGATAGCGGAGCGCAAATGATTGTGGAGCGCAAGAGATATCGAGCGCAGATGATTTTCTTGGCTACTGATGATGCTTTTTCTTGTGCTATTTCCACGTGTCTTATATGCATTAATCTAGTCTGACTTTTCTGCTTCCGGTGTCAGTTGATGTGTGACAAATGTTTTATAGCTGTCTTCCTTTATCATTTATTTTGCTCTTGTACTTCTCGGTGTATCATGATATGATACTTCCTTCTTATGATGTTAACACCTGGAACTGATGAATTTATGTCCTTACAATTTGCCCCCTTTTTGTCTTCTGGATTGCTCTCCCACGTGCCTAGAATTCAAAAAGGTAATGATGACTGTTGGTTTTGTGCCCCTAATAAATTTGAATTTCGGCGGTTTCATACGTTTTCAAGAAGACACGTCGTTTGGATTCACGCTTTTTGAATTCTTTTTCGCAGTCGTGTCAGTTCACTGGTTCAGTATTTTAAGATGAAGTTTTGTCATTTTTCTCATTACTTTTCGCTTTCCAATTTTGTAGCTGATTTCTGCTTCTTCTTCTTAAAGTCCTTATTCCTTAAACTTTTTCGAGATTCCTCGTTTGATCAAGGTTTTTACTTCCCAAGATAAAATCTTCGCTGATTAACTTCATCTTTTTTACTGGTGAGACTGTTAGACTTCTTCTGTAGAAATTTTTGCATGTGGATTTTTCTGTTAAGTTTTGCATTATTTTATATTGTTCATCATTGTAACCTTGTTTCTTCTTGATCTGCAGATTAATCATGTCTGGAAAAGATAGCAGATGTGCCCCCAAACATGCTTCCCATGGTGACCAACATTTTGTTAGCAAGAAAAAGGATGAAAATAAACCAGTGTATTCCAGGAGAATTCGCAGTCTTGCTCCGCCTCCTGTTAGGTCTACTACCAGAAGTGATCGTGTTCACGAGCTTCCTAGTTTTAAAAACATGAATATGGAGGAGTTCAAAAGGGAATACGGCCTTCAGGACTTTAAAGTTTCCCTTTACAACTCGCCTGAAGGAGATAAGATCTCCTTGAATATGATCCTGAATTTTGATTACTCTCCCACGAGACTGCTGGTTGTTGCTGGTGCAATAGACGCAGGGTTAAGGCTGCCCCTATACTACAGTCGATTCCCCTATCAGTTTGAAGTCCTAGCTAGCCGTGGCCAGGCTCAAAATAGTACTGTGCATTCAATTGCACTGTATAATGAAAACTGGTGGAGAATACTGGACGAATGCAGCATGCGCAGTGTTGGGCAAACCAACTTCACCTGCTATACACCTAATCCTGCGAACCGCGTCCATTATACAGTGGAAAACTTCAATTTGTCCTATACTGATTCTTTTGTTGATAAGAATTATATGAACTGGAGTGTTGGTCCTAGACGCACGAGAGGTGATGGAATCCATTTGCTGGCTAATATAGATGCTACAAAGATAAATCTCATCCCGGGAACGGAGGAAACCTTGACTGAAAAGCTGCGCAAGGATCATGGTTACCGATGGTACCTTACCCCATTGGTGATTGAAGGGCCCTGGATTTATGGCCAGCCTTCGGAAAGTACCGTGCGGAGCCTTCAGGAATGCTTCCCCTCCTATTGTCCGTGGATATTGAATTTCGACGGATTTAATTTCTCTTATGGTGATGTGGTAAGTAATGATTTTTTTTCAATTCTCCTGATCCTTAAGTGTTGCGTAAGTTTTTTTAATTTTTTTTTTACGCAGCCTCCAGAAGAGAAAGAAAGTTTAAATACCGATGTAGGCACCAAGCGTAAAGCTACTCCTCCATCTGACAAGGTACTGCTCTGTCTTTTATTGACAAGGTACTCAGAACGTTTAAATTGCGTGTTGCTAATTTACTTGAAAATGTTAACAGGGTCAGAAGAAAATGAAGGCTACTCCTCGTGCTTCTTCTAAGAAGGTGCGAAGGCTAGTCCTCCTCCTAGCCAGCCTATTTTGATGATAGAAGGTGGCATGGTGCAGAACGTAACTCATATTGCTTCTCGTCCCGCTGCATTGAGTGATGTTGCAACTGAATCTCCCCAAGTAGAAGATACTGAGTCTCCCCTGGATACAACCTCTGTCCTCTCTTATTTTCTATCTCATTCTCCTTTGTTTCAAGTTGATGACATCGTGTTTTCTGAGTTCGTGGATGATTTGGCTGACAAGGAGCAAGATACGCCCCTGACGGAGTTGAACGGAGCTGTAATTGAATATGCTCCTACCAGGCTGGAGACCATAATTGAAACTGAAGTTGAGCATGCTTCTACTGAAGAAGACGTAGCTGCTAACGTAGCAAATCCTTCTACATCCATGGTTGCCAATGCTGCGGATTCTTCCCTTCAAGAAAATACAGTGGGTGCTATTGGGAACGCAGAAAAGTTGGTCTTCCGTTCTGAGGAAGTGGTATATTCTGATTCAGTTGCTAGTGGAGAGAGGGCTTCCAGTAGGGAAAAGGGCAAGAATGTTTGCGAAGTTAACAATCTTGTTGGAAGAGAAGAAGATGCGTTTGATTGGTTCAAGGAAAAGGACCTGCTTCTGATTCCTAGCGACGCTCAGCCAAAGCCTACTGATTCCGCTTCTGTTGTTAAACTGCGAGCGGACATGCGTTCTGTTCCTCTTGACACGGTGATGAAAGCATGGTCAAAGGATAACGCAAGTGAAGCTTTCCCTTTTGACGTCGAGGTGCCCTCCACCCTTGTTGAGGTCCTCGCAGTGGCAGATGAAGCTGTATATGCCCGTCCGCAACAGGCTCTTATGCAGGTATATTTCTCATAATTTGTTTACTTATTGATTCTTATTCCTTTATTTCCTATCATGATGCTCATCTTTGATTTCACAGCTTGCTTATAATGAGAGCTGCTCTCTGATTGCATACAAGTTCTTCTAGGCTCGTTCACTGATGATGGAGGATAACTCAGGAGTACTGAGGAAGAACTTGCTGAAGTTAGAGCGGAGGCTAATACACTTCGTCTTCGACTATCGGAGGGTGGCGCTGAGTTAAAGCAAGAGAATAAAATGCTCCGGCAGCAGCTGTCTAATCTTCAAAGCCAAGGTTACAATACTTCATTTTTTATGTTATTTTATTTTTCTTTAGCACATATTTATGAATTTCTTTATGGGATCAGAGGGGGATTCAAATCTTGTTATTAAACTACGGGCTAGAGCCACATCCTTACATGGGCATGTAATGAAAGTCGCCGAGGATAATGTAGAGTTCAAGGAAAATTTCAATAAATTGGTGGATGAGAGGAATAAGATTCTTACTGCGTACAAGAAACTCTCGATGGAGCACGCATCTTTGAAAAAAGACTTTGCTAGCAAAAAAGAGGAATTTGATGCTGCTATTTTATGTAATAATGACTGCGTTGCTGAAGCCATGGTGAAAGTAGAAAAATTAGAGGAGGAAAATCGAAAGCTTTGCGTAGAACGCAAAAGTATCCTTGCTGAATTTTCTCGATCTAGGTCGCAGCATGACTCCAGGCATTCATCTTTTGTGGCGCAGCTCATCAAATAAAGAGATAACGCAGCTGCGGACTCTCATGCTAGAGGAAAAGCTCTTTCGGAAGCTCAAACTCAAGTCCGCAGCCTCTCAGATAAAGTTCTTCATCGAGATATCGATATTCAACGTTTACAAAAAGAAATTGATAAAGGTACTGAAAAGATTAATTTGCTGCGTGAGAGAGGATTAGCAGATGAAGTTGAGATTGCGCAATATAAACAAGATCTCGAGCAATCCACGAAAGATTATGCTAAACTTTTGAGTGAATTTGAATTTCTTGATCTTTCTAATGACAAAAATATCCAGGATTTACAAAAGTTTGAGTTCCTTGCTATAGGTAGTTTATGTTATATCAAAAATTTATTCTTACTTACTTTTTACACGGTCTAACAACCTTTTATTTTCTATGTAGATTTTGAGGGAAAGTTTAAGAGAGCTGCTGCCAAGGCTGAGGAGTCTGACAAAGAGTTGAAGAAAGTTAAGCTTTTGTCCACTAAGGTTGAGAAGGAGCTTTCTGAAGCTACTGACAAGCTAAAGGAAGTAAATGAGCAACTTGGAGAGGCCACAACTAAATTGTTTGAGGCGCAAGACCGAATTACTCAGATTACTTCCAAAGCGGAAGAAGCAGATATTAACTGGCAGACTGCTGTCAAAGCTTATTCTGATGACTTGGATGTGGCGGAGGAAAAGCTTGTGTACTGGCAGAATCAAGCTTCTTTGGATGAGAGAAGGGCTTCATCAGCTGATAATAAGATAAAAGTGTACGAGGATACGCTTATTGCTTCACGTGAGAAGATGAAGTACATGAAAGTTGAGACGAAACAGGGTATTGCTCTGGCGATTAATAATACCCTTGATAGGTTTGCGAAGGATGGTTGGACCAAAACCTATCCACGCAGGGTGGTTCCTGAGCCTGCTCCCCGTGCTACTCCTGCTTCAGCTTCTAATCCTGCTTCAAACGTTGACCCAGCTCCTACCAATGATCCTGCTTCTTAAAGTTCCTCTTGTATCTAGCTGCTGCTGCTTATCATTTACGTTCTTGTAAACTGTCACGAAATATAAATAGAAGTAATTATTTTATGATATTCTCTTCATACGTTTGACATTTTACTTTTGTTCCTGCAATAAAATCATAAGACAAATTGATTAATGAGTATATAATTTGAAACCTCAAGGATTTATTGTACCTTGGGTTCCTTTTGAGGGTGCGCTTCATATAGTAATTTCTCTGTGGCCAAGAGGAAATTACCTATGTGGACCATGTTACTTGATATAATAATTAATGTCATATAGGGTATCTCTTGCTAGCGGATGTACCCAATAGTCAATATTCAAGACTTTTACATGGGTCTCCTATGAGATTTTGCCTTTATTTTCTTTACCCCGTATGAGCACAAATTACTATACGATTGCATAGAAAATTATGGATAGTACGGTTTAAGATATTGCGCATTCCAAGGATGTCTTCTCCATCCATATTTCGCAAATAATAGGATCCTTGTCCCATAATGTCCTGTATGATATAAGGACCTCCCCAAGTGGGTGCAAACTTTTCTGCCTTTTTATTCTTTTGATATTCCGGAATTGGTCGCAATACGTACTGTCCTTCAACAAAATGGCGCAGCTTTATTTTTTTCCATATTCACTTGCTAACTTTCTTTGATAATTCTCCATCTTTTTTAATGCAACTTCTCTTCTTTCTTCCAGATCATCCAACTTTTCAAGCATTAAAATCTTCATTTAAATTCATTTCCCATGCCTCTGTCTTGGTTGTTGGTAATATTATCTCCGTTGGTATGACTGCTTCTGCCCCATAGGTAAGTAAGAACGGTGGCTCTCCAGTGGCAGACCTCCTTGTGGTGCGATAGGCCCATAGAGTGTTATGAAGTTGCTCACACCATCGCTTGTGATGCCCTTCCGGAGTCTTCTTGAGATTAAATGCAATTGGCTTGTTTGTAGCTTCAGCCCGCCCATTGCTCTGAGGTAAAGTGGAGTTGACTTTCTGGTTTGGATATTGAAGGCTTCAAAAAGCATGTTAATATTTTTTCCCTGCAGCTGCTGTCCATTGTATGAAACTATTGCCACTGGGATTCCAAATCTGCAAATTATATCTTCAAACAAGAATTTGAACACATCCGAGTCTCTAATGTGCGCAAGTGCCCTGGCTTCCATCCACTTGGTGAAATAATCTGTTGCTACAATTAAGTACTTCCTTTTCCGTGTTCCTTCAGGTAGGGGTCCGACATAATCTACTCCCCACTTTGCAAATGGCCATGGACTAAGTATTAAATTGAGTTCTATTGTCGACGCTCTGATATTCGTAACAAAACGTTGACATTCTTCACATCTTTTGACCATATCTTCGGCATCCTTTTGCATTGTGACCCATTAATATCCCTTCTTTTTTGCCTTGAGGGCCAATGATCGTCTCCCGCTATGATTCCCAGCGTCACAATAATGTATATCTGTTAAAATTTGATGTCCTTCAGTGTCACACCGAAGTAATGGTCCCATGAAGAACTTTCGGTACAAATACCATCCCTTAATTGATAGTTAACAAACTTTGATTGTATTTTCCTTGCTTCCTCGGCGTCCGCAGACAATATTTGCTTTTGCAAATATTGATGTAGTGCAATCCTTCAATCTTCTTTTACGCACCTATCCTTTGGTTTTTGGGGTATATTTGCGTCATTTTTTGTGGCCGGATCCTCAAGATCTTCACTTATTTCATCTTCCATATTCTCAACTGCCCATATTTTAATTGATGGTTCATAAATGCGTCCAATTTTGATGGCAGATGTATTCGGATCCTTGATCATTGAGGAGATAAATGCTAACGCATCTGCATGACGATTCTTATCTCTGGACAAATGGCGAAAAATGATGTTTGGAACTTGGGATGCTAACTTTTGCACGAGGCCTTTGTATTCAATCAAGTCTTTATCAATTGCTTGATATTTTAGCTCAACTTGTCGGATTATCAATTGTGAGTCACTTGTCAACCGTACATCGGTAATTCCTAGTTCAATAATTAGCCGGAGGGCATGAACCACAACCTCGTATTCTACTATATTGTTGGTGTGATCTCCAAACTCTAAGAAAAAAGCATGTATCAATCGCTCCCCCATGGGTGTTGTTATTACAATACCAATTCCTGCCCCCTCTTCATTTCGGGCTCCATCAACAAAAACTTCTCATCTCCGAGAATTGACAGGGTCCAAAATATCCCGAGAGTCATCCTCTTCTACTCCTGGTAACCCCTGGATTTCAAAATTATCATCTAATGGCAAATTTGCAAGAAAATCCGTTAAAACCTGGGATTTTTGAGCAATTTTCATTTCAAAAAGAATGTGAAATTGTTCCAACTGAGCATTCCACATTGCAATTCTTCCCACTTATTCTGTATTTTTTAACATTGATTCCAGCGGAGCCTTGCTTGGTACTCGTACATAGTGCGTTAGAAAATATGTGCGCAGCTTCTGCGTGGAAAATACCAGTGCTAATATTAACTGTTAAATCTTGGTATAGTTCCTCTCCGGAAGGTTGAGAAGTCTTGCTAATGTAGTAGATTGGTTTTTCCACCTTATCATTTGTTCGCACCAATACTGCGCTCACTGCATCTTCTGTTGTAGCTATATATAGGGCCAAGATCTCTTCAGGCTGCGGTTTCTGTAATACGGGTAAAGTCGCAAGATAGATTTTGATGTTCTGAAAGGCTTGTTCGCATTTTTCATTCCATATAAACTTGTTTCCCTTCTTTAGAGTATCAAAAAATGATTTGCACTTATCTGATGACCTTGCAATGAATCTGTTAAGCGCTGCCAAGCATCCGTTCAGTTTATGTACCTCCTTAACATTTCTTGGGGATGGCATATTTACAATAGCCTGTATTTTTGATGGATCGACCTCAATTCCTTTTTCCGTGACTAGATAACCCAAAAACTTCCCTGATGTAACTCCAAAGATGCATTTTTCCGGATTGACTTTCATTTTGTACTTGAGCAAAGCTTGGAAAATCTCCCTCAAGTCTTGTAAATGATCCTTTTCCATCTTGCTTTTTACCAGCATGTCCTCTACGTAGACTTCCAATGTGCGTCCTATCCAAGGTTTGAAGATTGCATCCACTAATCGTTGGTAGGTTGCTCTTGCATTTCTTAATCCAAACGGCATTCTCGTATAACAATACAATCCTCGCGGGCTAAAAAATGCAGTATGCTCTTGATCTTCCTCGGCTAGTGCGGTTTGGTTATATCCAGACTGTCCATCCATAAAAGAAAAGGTTTCGTGTCCTTCGACAGCATCTTTTAATTGATCAATGCTTGGAAGTGGATAACTGTATTTTGGACATGCTTTATTCAAATTGGTGAAGTCTATGCAAATTCTCACTCCTCCAGTCTTCTTTGGGACTATGACCATATTTGATATCCACGTTGGGTAGCGCACTTCTCGAATGAATCCTGCGTCCATTAGCTTCTTCAATTTTTTTTCTACTGGATCATGATATTCAGGTGCTACTTTTCGCATCCGTTGCCGAAACGGTATGGTGCCCGGATGTATACGCAATTCATGTTGAACAATGCTTGGGTCAATTCCTGGCATATCTCATATTTTCCACGCAAATACATTTGCATACTCTTCAAGTAAACTGATTAAATCTTGCTTCCTTTCTGAGATCATCAGGGTCCCAATTTTAATTGCCTTTGGAAATTCTGCCCTTCCAATGTTGATGTTCTTGGTTTCCTCTACAGCCGAAAAAGCATATTTGGGGGCTCCTAAGAATGCGGGATCCCCCTTGAGCTGCTATTGCGAGGTTTCACCCCCTTTTCTTGTTTCTAACTCATCTCCTTTGACTTCAGAATCTCTTCCTTCTTCATTGCTTGATTTGCTAGCTGCGACTTCAGACAAATACTGATTTATTGCTCCTTCCTTAGCTTGGACTTTCCTTTCCTTCTTCTTTGCTTTCACTTGCTGGGCTCTTTCTTGATTTATGTGTGCTTCCGTGAGGGCGCACGTTCTCGCCATGATCTGATCTCCTTTAATTTCCATTTCTCCCTGAGGCATTGGAAATCGTAAATACTGATGGTACGTTGATGCGACCCCTTTCAACTGATGGACCCAATGCATCCCAATGATGGCATTGTAAGGTGAGGGTGCTTCCACCACACTGAAATTTGTTGCAACATTCAATGGTCCAGTCATTATTTCGAGTGTGACTTCTCCTCTTGGCTTCGATGCTACTCCATTGAATCCATAAATTGTGTAGCGAGATGGCTCAAACTGATCTTCTTTCAATCCCATTTTCAGAAATGTGTCATAAAATAACACATTAAGAGAACTTCCTCCGTCTATCAAAATTTTTGTGATATTCCAACCAGACATAGGCAGGGTGAGAACCAACGGGTCATTGTGCGTTTCTACTTCTTGATCTACCTCTTCTGCTGAAAATGTTAGTGGGGAAGCCATCCATTCTTCCCATGTTTCAGTGATCCTCCATGCAACTTTAAATACTTCATGGTTAATTATTCTCTTGTGCAGCTTCTTGTCAATTGTTGCGTTCATCGATGATGGATTTGGTTCCGAAAATGAAATCATATTGATAGTCTGATTGTTGTGGGGGATATTAACAGCTTTCCCTTTATCAAGCCTTGACAGTGGTGTAGGTGATTGAATGAATTCTTTTAACTCCCCAGCGTCAATCATCCCTTGGACTAGTAAAATTAAGTTTATGCATCGATCGGTTGAATGCCCCCGATAGCAATGATACTCACAATATTCTTTTGAGTTTCGAGTGTGCTCTGGTTGTCGCTCTTTTGTTGGTGTCCACTGAAAGTCTGGTCTATTTTTTATTACATTTAAAATTTCAGAATATGGAGTGTTAATTTTTGTAAAAACTCGTTCTTGAAAAAATTTCTTCCTTCCCTCTGTCCGTGGACGCTTTGGTTCACTAGTTTCAGCTTTATTTGGAAATCTTTTTCCTGACCCGGACGACGGCTCTATCGAATTTGTTCTTTTTGCCTCTTCTTGTTGTTCCGATACTATCCTTGGACATTGCCCCTGTATGTCTTGGAGTCTTGCACATGTCTCGATTATTTCTCTAAGGCGCACCTCAGTTTTCGGGTTGATGTTATGAATATCAACAAAGACCTGGCTTTTTCGGTCAGCTATTCCCCACTTGTAATTGTTAATGGCAGCATCTGGCTCAACATCTCCAATTGCCTGGAAGATTGCATGCCACCGAGCTGTATAGTCACGAATTGATTCTTCTGGCCATGAAGCGAGTGAATATAATCTATCCAATCCTGAGTCAACAGGTCTGTTGTACATGTATGCTTCCAAAAACTTTCGAATTAATTGCGCATACGAGTGAATAGAACTTTCTTGCAATTTATCATACCATGTGAGCGCCAATCCCTTCAAACTTGACGGGAAACATCGACACATTACAGCATCATCTTGCTCCCAACGTACCATGATTCGGTTGTAATATTTCAAATGTGGGGTCGGATCCCTGGTACCATAATAGCACTCAAAAACGGGAGTGTTACATTCTCGGGGCATTGGTGCAAATGCTAAATGTGGTGCCAATGGCGTTCGCCTGGCTTCCTTTAACACTTCCTCTATTCTCCCACCTTCTTTATTCTTTAGATTTCTTATTTCTTCCCTCATTTGCTCCATAGATTCAAAACATTTTTTCCGTTGATCATGTTGTGGTCTTGGGTCTGCCCGATTCATCCTATCTTGTCCAGGTTGTGGTGATGTGGATCTTAGTGCTATTCTTTGATCTCGATTATTTCTTTCTCTCCTTCCTCCGAATCTATTGGAACTTGCTTCTTGTCCCCGCGTTCTTGTGGCAGCTGGTTCCGGATCCCGCTGGATTGTTTCTTTCAACGTTTGATTTTCTTTAGTTAATCGTGCGATTTGTTCAGCACAAGCTCGTTGCTCTTTGCGCATCCTACTCATATCCTCCATTAAATTTTGTATATGTTCAATAGTGTCCTGAGTATTCTCTTGAGATGAAAAACGATTATGTTCATTATTGTTTTGACTATTCTCCTGAAATGAAGAATAACCCCCTGAATTGCTTTGCTGACTCTCTGGATTATTTACTATTTCTCTTTGTTGAAAGATTTCTCTTGCGTAACTCTCTTGATTTCGTGAATTTTCAGCTTGTGACATGTTTTCGCTTTGTTTTTCTTCCTTTCGTAATGTTCTGTTTTCTTCTAATACCAATCCTCTGTTACTTTCGAGAATTCCCTTGGTAGTATTCTATAAAAATTATATGATTTCAAAAAACTAATTTATTCAATCAAAAAATATAAGTGATTCAAATCAATTTTAAATGAATAGATACTTCGTAAATTGAATAATTCTTTCATTTTCCTTAAATGTATACAAACTCATACAAAAAGGAGCTAACACGAAATTCGAAAGTTCAAAAAATTTCTTACTCATCAATGCCTTTTGGATAAATCAAAGATTTTGTATAAATCAAAAAATTAATGATTTTCATTGACAAAAATTCATTTGAATTTAATCATTTTATTTTTCGGAATTCGAAATCCCTGTATCAAAACTCTCTCTTTCATTTTTTTTTATAAGGTAGGATAAATCCTTTGCACCTCCCTGTTTCTAGCGCCAAATTGTGACGACCATTTTTGGGGTCCTCACAACCAAAAACTTAAGCTGTTTAAAAATGACAATACTCCAAGTGTAATTGATACAGAGAGATTGTAATGCAGAGAATCATAAATTCAAATATAAATGAAATCAACTCAATATATAACGTGGTTCAGCTAATAAGCCTACATCCACGGGAAAATATGGTGTCTTATTTATAAATACTTACTTTGTATACATGCTAATATAAAGAATTAGAGAACTTAAGTTCAATAGAGTTCTTAACCTAGTCTTAGCTTTTTCCACTTCTTGATTTTCTTTCAGAGTTTTTCCTCTTAGTTTTCTGGGTTCCCCCCCCCCCCCCTCTCTTTCTACTTAGGGGTGGTATTTATAGCAAAATATGATGGGTCCCTCTTCCTTACTCATGCTTATCTCTATTTGACTTGTTTGATCTTATCTTGACTTTGGGCGAAGCTCATTTTGCTCCTTCCGTGATGCTTCTTACTAGTTTTGCTTGCTGATGCGCAGCTCATTTTTGGATTGAGCGATTGTTGATTCTTTGTCTTTATTATATGGATGTTGGCATGTGTGACATGTGGAATTTTGATGTGGAGCATGTCTATTCTTGCATGATTGAGATTTATAATGCGCAAGAGATAGCGGAACGCAGATGATTGTGGAGCGCAAGAGATGGCGGAGCGCAGATGATTGTGGAGCGCAAGAGATAGCAGAGCGCAGATGATTGTCTTGGCTACTGATGATGCTTTTTCTTGTGCTCTTTCCACGTGTCTTATATGCATTAATCTAGTCTGACTTTTCTGCTTCCGGTGTCAGTTGATGTGTGACAAATGTTTTATAGTTGTCTTCCTTTATCATTTATTTTGCTCTTGTACTTCTCGGTGTATCATGATATGATACTTCCTTCTTATGATGTTAACACCTGGAACTGATGAATTTATGTCCTTACAGTTATTATTATTATTATTATCACTCCTGTTGTTATTATTGTTATTATTGGTGAACATATTTGAAAGACGACTATCGAATTTTGATAATATAAACATCATATCTTATCTTGTAATCTCTGATGTATCTAAGTTATCCACGATTGATTTTGATACTGCAATTAAATGCTCATCTCCTTCTTCTATTTTCGTTTCCATTGCTAACAGAATTAGGGTTTCTCAAACTAAGAATCTAACACAGTAAAAAAAAGATCACACAATTTAATATCGTAGAGGAAATGAAGTACGTATTTACCTTGTGGTTTGGATATTAGGGTTTCCAAGTTAAAAACGATGATCCACAGATATATTCTAACTCCCTCTAAAATTATTGTGTATGTTTAGGACTTACTGGTGAACAAAAATATCTGGTCATCCTTTTAAGTAATTTAACCTCGAAGTAGGATCTCTTGATTAATTGACACTATCTTAGGTTAGCGCAGCGCTATCTTTTCCGTTGCTTAAAAATGTAATCTAATTTCAAAATTATCTTTCCGTCCAGTTAGACTGTTCACACACCAAAATTAATTTGTGGTATGAAATCTCATCGTCTACCATTATAAATTACGATTACAATCGACGATAACCAAACCGTTAAAAAATACAAATACAAACGCATAGATGTAATGTATGCAGTCCTGAACAAACCGTGGGTTTGAACACACTAAAAACAGAAATCCTAAGAAAAAGAAAAGGAAAAATTAGGTTAAGGTTCCATCCATGGGTTATCCATAATACCAAGTCCTTAATTAAAAGAAGTATAAATTTAGATCCTGAATTATTTAAAAACGTTCATACCCTCATATATATTGTCAAACCCCTAATTAAACAAAATTTAAATTTAAACCAAAATTATTAAAATATAATAAAATAATGTCTCCACCACCACCTACCTCCACCCACCACCACACACCGCCACCACCACCAACCAAAACTACCGCCTTCAACCACCAACATATGAATGTGTACTTATGAGTTACACATCCATAAAGCATGAAACAGTTACACATACATATGACATGTGTACTCAGAAATTACACATGCATATAACATATGTATCCATAAATTACACATCCATATGACATGTTAATGAGAAGTTATACATGCATATGGATGTGTACTTAGCAGTTACACATCCATATCGCATGTTATACATGCGTATGATATATGTATCCAAAAATTACACATCATTATGCATGTGTAATGAGAACTTACACATGCTATATGTATGTATTATGTATTCAACGGTTACAACTTACACATCAAAAAGAAAACATACAAAGAATATATATATTACTTTAATATTCATTTAAACTAACTTTTCCGTTTATCAATTATGGTAATCGGTTGTTATTGAACATAATAAACGAGTTAAAACACTAAATATGTAAAACAAAATCCTAAAAATAAATTACAACATCCTATAATAGAAATGTTCCTTCCCCTTTTTGCCTTCCTCGATTCCAAAATGCTTGCATATCTATAACAAAATAAATTAGGTTGAATGAACAAAAAGAAAGAAACAAAATTATTGAACAATTGCAAGGCGAATAACAAAGATCATAGAGAGGCCCTTGATAACTTATCTTAGCATTGTATTAAGAGTTACACATGCATCTGTCTAGTGTAACTGGGAGCTACACATGCATATATCATGTGTACTTAATAGTTATACATGCATATGATTATGTATATGGGAGAGACGTAAAATTATACACACCAAAATATGACATGTGTACTCGACAGTTACACATGCATATGGTATGTGTACTCAACAGTTACACATCCATAATGCTCGTATATCTGACATGTCTAATTTTTTGGTTGTAAGGTTTGTTCATTTTAGCATGTGTAATTAGGAATTACATATACATCTGACTAGTGTAATTAAGAGTTACACATGCATATATAGCATGCGTAACTAGGAGTTGCACATATATATGACTAGTGTAATTAGGAGTTACACATGCATATGACTTGTGTACTCAATATATAAGTTGCATGTATACTTAGAAGTTACACATCCATCAACCTATGGGAGCATGCATCTATGTTTGGCTAAGACATGTTTCTTAAGGCAATGTAACAAATGCTAGCTACGACCAAGATGTAAACTTCCTTACAAAAAGAGTAAAATTCTGAGTATAAACTTTCATACCATCTGGATGAGGCACGGTCATATGATAAGTATCAGAGGTAAAGCTTCCGCCAAGAAACTCAGCATAGATAGTTGCTCATCTTTTCTGTATTGAACAACCAAAAGAAAATCAGAGGCCATAAAAAATAATTATTTCTCTAGCAATTCTCTATAAACTAAATAAAACAAACAAAAAAGTCTCAAGCAATATATGAACATGACACTTACAAAAATATATGTGTACTTAGCAGGTACACATGCATATATAACTTGTGCAATCGGCGGGTACACATGCATATGGCATGTGCACTTGGAAGTTACACATGCATCTCGCATAAGAAATAAAAACAATACAGAATTTTACCAACTGTAGACAAAACTCTAATTCTACATGTCGATATACACAACCCTAATGATATGATAAATAGATTATACACAACAACCCTACATATAATCTTTAGCAAGGACAATCACTCCCATCATTGCATCAACAAGAGAACTGAAACCTGTTAATATCACACTCCAGTTGCAATAAAATGAATCTCAAATGCAATAAAACTACCTTTAATATAGCCAAGTAATTCTCACATATTATTTCAATTATCTTCGCTGCTGAAACAAGGTCTGGAATAAAGCTTCGCCACTTAGCTGGCCACTCATGTTTCAAGATCTATGATTTTTCAGAAACTTCATAGCTTGCCTATGCACAGCCGTCTCGGCATTTTTCAGAAACTTCCTTCGTTCAATGCTATCTTAGCAATTGAAAAATAGAAACATTGAGAATATAAATTGCATCATGTCTTATCAATTGAGAATATAAATTACATAAAATCTTATCTGTTTGAGCAAGATTGTTACTGAAACTTGCAACACTCAAGTCTGTTGAAGGATGAACTTTAAGACCTGCATCTGTACATTCCTTTTCAATCATCACAAGAGAATGGAAATCGTTACTGGCGGCAACAGCTAACGCATATAGTTGTTATGTTGTCCTGCAGTTAATATTTAGTGTTCAGTTCTGCTTATTTTAGCAAAAAAAACACTCTAAAAATCAGGTACATGCTGCCAAGTTGAGCCGGTAATAAAAAAATGGTATAATATTATAGTTTATTTCCTGCACTTGCACCTTGTAAACAACAAATTGCACCCTAGGCGACCGGGAGTCTAAAAAAAACTTGCTTTTACTTGGCAAAAGTTTATCAAATTTTAAACACATGCAATGAGGGAACATTCAGATTCTACATTTAGTTTGTACAAAACATGAGACCATGAAAGTATAATTAGTCAATCAGACACATAGCATGACCCACATGACAAAGGGAAAACAGTTGATAAGGTACACAGCAGAATGCAATCAAGGAGGAGGCGCAAGCAGACTCATCAACACTAACAATTGCAAATGTAAAAACCTGCAAGAGTAACTCACCCGACATGAAGCTGTTGTCATTGATGATTGCCAGGTCCTTTTGCAGCCTGAGAGTTTCCTTGTTGCTGCTGCTGTATCTAAAGAAGAAGGTTCGCAGCAAATTGCAGCGTTGATTGATATCTTTGGTTCTTATCAGCATCACCATCCGCTGAACCCTGGCCAGCACTTGAGAGAGCTGATTGCAGTTGTTGCACCTGATAGTTACAACGAATTCAATTACTAACTGACAAGAAATTTCTATTTTAACACTGAAGTGGATGAAGTAACGGGAAAATTCAGTGTAGGAAGCAAAATCTTCTTCACTGTCCAGCAAGAAGTATACGATGTCAAAACCACTAGCCTCCTCATAATGTTTAGCGAGCAAATCCAACCCTGTTCTTGCAGAGCAATTCACAATTTCAGGGCTGCAACAAAAGCAATTAACAATAATATCAGATTAGGCCACTACACTCATAACCTGTCAAAATATATACCGCATAAACTGATAATGAAATTGAAATATGTAACCATATTACATCTGTTGTTGTGTTTGAAACAACTAAAAGAAATTTTAATGAACATATATAAGATCTGATGAGCATGCAAATTAAAAGGTGACGAAATTTAAATTGATTTGATGAGTAATAGATATTAAAGTTCACTGATGCCGAATCTGAAGACCGATTATCGACCAAAAGTCAGGACAGATAGATCGATCAAATCTCAGCCAGTAATCCTTACAAATTTTCGTAATATTTTTTCAAAATATTTATCTCAAAAGAGAGATTAAGATGAGATAACGATAGATCCAAACTCTGGTCATAAATTAGATAAGAAATTATATATGAAGATATTAGGTTTTCAATAACCAATTTTTTTTTCTTCTCAAATTCCACTTAAAAATCACTGAATGAGGAATTACAATCAAATGAAATAAGATTAGAAGAGATAAACTTATCTTTCTCATCGTTTTAGTTGATGAATCTGTAGATTTAAGTATCGACGACGATTTTCTTCGTCTCTCCTCATCTTTTTAAAGCAAGCTTTCAATAACTCCAGAAGTTGTTGAAGTTGAAATTAGGTTTTCAAGCTGTCTTCAATTGAATCGAGAGTTTCTAAATGATAATATCTAAGTTTGGAGATTGAATCGAGTGATTTCAGCATTTTTCATTCTGAGATTTAAAAATCGCCAGAGCTCTGGATTTGGATATGGAATTGGAATAGAAAAAAAGATTTCTTCAAATGATTTTTTGTTATTCGATTCTGCTTCTATAACAAACACTGTATACTTGAAGGTAATTTTGGTATTAAATAAAATCGATGACGTCATCAAAAGGGTAAATTTAAAAAAAAAACCTAAATTTAAAAGTTTTGGATCTAGGATTAACAAAAAAATCAAAATTTGGAGCTAGGGATGAAGAATCCATGCAGTGGGTTTTAGTGTTATAACTTATAACCCATATAATATGGGGTTGGTAGTAGTTTTCATAAAAAAAAAAAATGATGAAGGGGTTGGTAGTAGTTTTCACAAAAGAAAAATGGTGAACCCTTTTTAAAGAATTGTGAGTTCTGGTTAAATGTTATAGGATCCAAGAAAACAACTTTTAGTGTAACTGAACAACTTTGGGGTTGTCTTATCTACAGTTCACTAAGACTAATTTCTATGGTGATTAAAATTCAACTTTCAACTTCAAGACATGTTAGCTTGAATCAGGCTCTAGCCACTTTGGTAATTCCAGTTTGATGTGTCCAATGGTTGGGCACAGATAGATTGAGTCGTAAGATTTTAACTTATAAAAAAATATCTAATGATTTAGGATTGATGTGCCTAATAGTTTGGCGCAAATAGTCGAATCGTTAGATTTTAACTCATAAAATCAAATCTGATAGCTTAGATTTGATGTGCCCAATGGTTGGGCGCGAAAATAAAATTTATGTGTGCAGTGCGCCCAACCATTTGGCACAACAAACTTGATTCAAGATCTTGTTCAAGCAATCCCTTGAACGCTAGCTTAAATCATGAGAAAAGGCCACGGTTTTATCAAGTTGAAAGTTGAATTTGATTTCCATAGAGGTTAGTCTAAGAATTTTTGTAATGTGTTGTTTGTAAGTAAAAACGAATTTAGGTGTAAAAGGGGGAAAATGCGGTAAGCTGATGAGAATTCGTGTAATCACTAAACATTTGTACTATAGAAGTACTTTTTTAGATTCGAGAGATCAAAATCACGCAAAATTGACCTAAACCAAGAAATGGACTTTCCAATTTTGTTTCGGTTACAAAGAAAAGAGAATGGCTGGTCTTAGGGAGGGAAGCAGAGGAAGTATTATGGTTGGAGTACCGGGCTCTGCTAGGTGTGATATAGGTGTTATTGCTATGAAGGATTCTTTGTGTATGACTGAGATAAGGCCTTGATGAAAATCAGATGATAAACTTGTTCTATTTCGTACGTTCTGTCTTGTACGCTTTGTGTGTCCTCTGTCCCTTCATTTGGATAGACTGGGGAATCTATTTATAATAGCATATATAGAAGTAAACGTTCACTTTTTCCTCGTAGGAAGTGGTAGTTGTGAAGTTGAAGTGATGGAGAATATGATTGAAAATCGTGTTCCACTTGTGGGGAAGACTAGACGGTTACACACCCATCACTCTTCTACTTTGATAACTGTCGCACATTCCAGACACTTCTCGTAATGGGTGTATTATTACACTGCATGCCGTAGACCGCCAGACCAATACCCTAGTGAATATCCCCCCATTTGTGACATCTTTGATGTCTCGTGTAATTTTTGCAGAATTAAACATTATTACTGTGAAGTCGAATGAGACTTGCTTAGTTAGTTATTTGACTAATGGCTCGTCATGCTTGACTAGTATGATGAATCTAACAAGACTAATTTGTAAGAATAACAAACTAAAATAAAATACGTATTTTATTTTATTTTATTAAGTTTCTGAGGAACAATGTAAGTTCAAATGTTCCAATCATTTTTGACATCCTGAGTATAAAAATATACGTAGCATGTTGAGTGTAAAAAAATACGTAGCATGTTGAGTATAAAAATATATATGTAGTATGCTAAGTATAATGTTTGCAACGTTGATATGAATCACATAGATTACAAATGAAGAGTATAACACCTAAGTGTTGCAAACCTTACATGTGAAGTTTGCAACGTACAAGTGTGGTGCACCTTGCATGTGACCTTTGCAATGTTTATAAGCGTTGCAGACATTACAAGTGAATAGTAAAACAGTTAAGTATTACAAATGTTACAGGTGGAGTTTGCAACACTTAAATGTGGTCAGCTTTGCAAGCGACCTTTGCAACACTTATAAGCGTTGTAAATTTGAAACATGGCTGGTCTTATGTTTATGGACGACACTCAATGTGTGCCATCCATCCCCTCTTTCCTCTTTCTTTTTTTATTACGTAATTATTATTTTTTTAAGATTTGGGTCGGCCAAAAAGTTGGGAGGCCAACCAACTTGGTCGGCCGAGTTAGGTAGCATGTGATGATTTTTGGCCGGACTAGTTTGAATACCAGACACGAAAGGAATTCTGTCAATCAAGTTGGAGAGCCAACTTGGCCAGACACGAAAAGAGTTACTTTAGCAAAAACGTTGTAGATTCTTCATACGATGTCTTTCGATGGTTAACCCCAATTCGGAATCGAAATCGCTATCTATCTCCCAACGCGGAAGGATTTAGGTTTTAAAGCTCGTTGTGACAGACAAATGAACCAAACAACAATCATCCATGAATATTTCAGGCAAAATTCTGACAGTTTTCAGCTTGTACTTCGTCTAGAGACTAGACCGTATCTCTTAGGCCGTTACTTGCAATAAAACACCATTTTTGTATGTTGTAGTAGACATATAAGAGAAGATATGTAGTTTAGAATTTTTTGCCACATTCTCCACCCATTGGTACGTTTTCCCAAGATGATTATGACGGTACGTCATAAATCAGGGTTTCGACCAATATTAGGATTTCGTTGTATTTCGACCAATATTGGGATTTTAGTGCGACCAACATCGGATACATGTATTCCAAGCTCGGTCAATATTAAAGATTGACCAATTGGGGCTTTAGTATTTGGCGCGACAATGACTTGGTGTTTAGCACCAGAGTAAACTCAAGTTCCTCTATACGTACTAGTGGACAATCCATCTAGGAGTTTGAGATTTATTATGTAGAAATTATAGAATATCTGGGAGTATTGCAACGAGCACCAGCACTATTCTAAGAATTTCATACATAGATGGATGATAAGTCATACAATAATCATGATTGTATATATATACATATCTGTACTTACATAACAGTTGTATTTGCTATTTCACCCAATGGATGGGATATATCCGTACGTTGTAACTAGCTCGTGATCTTCCCCTCTCCCAGTAATAAAAAAAATCAAAAAATCCAACAGTGTGTTTCATCCTATTTTAAGGCCCGCATGAAAATATGCGTTATCTATCTTTATTATTTCCATTATTGTTAATTTATCACCCTCTTCTTCGCAACTGGCCCTGTCATATCTCCTATCACTTCTCTGGGTAATCAATTTCATCCATCCGATAAATAATTCCAAACTAATAATTATTGATGCATAAAACCCTTTGTTGACGGTTGGTAGATCGAACGCCTTCTTGATTCCCTTTTGCCTTCTCTTCCGTAGTCCTATGGATCTAAAACCCATTCTTAAATCGGTTATGAAACCTAATTTTTAATGAACCATCCATCTTCCTCTAATAAATTAATAGGAACGTTTAATTAAAACACCCATCTTCTAACATGTATTAAATCTCTACCACTTATAAGCGTTGCAAATGTTATTTGCAAACCTAACGACATTTAAGTGTTGCAAACCCCATCTGTAACATTTACAACACTTAACTGTTTTACTATTCACTTGTAACGGCTACAACACTTATAAAAGTTGCAAAGGACATATACAAGGGCACCACACTTAGATGTTGCAAACTTCACATGTAAGGTTTGCAACACTTAGGTGTTATATTCTTCACTTGTAATTTATGCAATGCATATAAATGTTGCAAACGCTATACTTAGCATGCTATACATATTTTTCATACTCAGCATGCTACACACATATTTTTATACTCAACATGCTATATATATTTTTATACTCGGCATTCTACGTATATTTTTTATACTCAACATGTCAATACTGGTTGTTATTTTTGAACTTACATTGTTCCTCGGAAACTCAATAAAATAAAATAAAATACGCATTTTATTTTAGTTTGTCTATGTTTTTACAAATTAGTCTTGTCAGACTCATCAGACTATTCAAGCATGAAAGCCACTAGTCGAATCATTAACTAAGCAAGTCTCATTCGATATCACATTGTAGTGCTTAATTCTATAAAAATTACACGAGACATCAAAGATGTCACAAATGGGGGGATATTCACTAGGGTATTGGTATGGATGTCTACGACATGCGGTATGTCAATACACCCATAAGGAAAAGTGACTGGAATGTTCGAAAGTTAGTTAAGTAGATGAGTGATGGGTGTGTAACCATCCAGTCATCCTCAAACGAGTGGGGAACGGTTTTCTACACATTCTCCATCACCTCCACCACTACTTCACAACCACCACATCTTACGAGGTTAGTGAATGACTACTGCTATACTATTATAAATAGATTTCTCAATCTATCATAAAATAGAACATTCAGAGTATACGAGTTACCATCTGAATTTCATAAAAGTTTTCTCTCAATCATACACATAGAATTCTTCGTAGGATACCTATCACATCTTGCACATCCTAATACTTTGACCTCAACACTTCCTTTGCTTCCCTCCTTAAGATCAACCCTTCTCATTCCTTTTGTTACCGAAATAAGATTGGAACACCGTATATTTGTTTAGTCCATTCTTGCATGATTTGATCTCTCGAACTTAAAAGTACTTCCATAGTACAAATATTTTAAGGTTTACACGTATTCTTCATCAACTTATCCCTATTTTTACCATTTTACCCCTAAATTCGTTTTTACCCACAAACATCAGGATAAACTCGATCTTCTAAACTATTATTAGCTTCATAATAACAAGTAAATCTCAAGTTAAATCATTTTTATTTTGAATAGGTAAATAATCATCAATATTATTAGGATTTGAACTAGAAACATCGTTATTATCATGAAGCTCAATTGTTGTAACAATTTCCTCGTCATTATGACTACGGATTTCAAATTCTTCATCAACATTATCCTTATCATCATAATAATATGAAGATGGTTGAACCTTATCTAAACAAGCAGTGTCTTCAATTCTAACCTTGCCCTCTAGATTAGTTGAATAATTATAAGTATTATCAAGAGTAAAATTAGAAACACTATTTTGGAAGTCAAGTTCATTGAGAGAAATAGTCTTAGGTGCATTTAGTTCCACATAATTTTTAAGAGTCTCACACATTTTTTTCATCATTATGTGAGATTCACGTGTAGTTTCATTGAACTTTTTAAGCACTCTTCTAAAGAGAGACTTGTATCACAAAATAAATATGTGGCAACTGTTTGACTAAGTCCTCCAAAGACGGAGAACTCACATCATGATCATTATAGTATTGTTCATTTATCCGTTCGTACGACTAGTGCATGTGAGAATAGTAATTGGGATCACCATGATATGAGTCACAACCTTCAGAAGGCTTGTACTGGTCCCAAGTATTACTATACACACTATAGTCATAATACAAATAATTTCCATTTTGAAAATTCAGGTCGATATTCATTGTATTGGTCCTCATAATACCAGTTCGACATTTTTTTGGGTGCACGTGCAAATGCAGGGTCAACTAAAGTTGGGTAAGTTCAGATTACCTTGCCAAAATATACCTACAAGGCTAAGGCTTGTGGAATTTCAGCTGGTAACTCCATCAAGCCCAAGGCAAGCGTTCCAACTTACTTTTCCACGGGTTTTCCTAAAACTCGGTAATCTGACGATGCAAGAATGTTGTGTAAGTGTTTTTTTTTAATAAAATAAAATAAAATTATAATACACACATACAAAGGAAATAAAATCTAAAAAATAAAATTGTTTCTAAAAAAATATTAATGAAAATCTAAAAAAAGATAATCAAATTTGGGTTATATTACTTACCTTTTTTGGGTAGGAAATTCCATAATAAATGTAAAATATCACCTGCACATCAAAAAACAAAAAAAAATACCCAAATAAAATTTAAGAGAAAGAATAAAAACTAAACTCATTAATATAATTAGCACAAAATTTTAAAAATAACGAAAGATAATATTATCAATCCCCGACAGTGGTGTCAAAAATTGATATGATAAAAATATGTATTTTCGTAAGTGTACGACTATCGGTGAGATAGTATACAAAATACGTATCGTCCACAGAGACTAAAATACTATTATCTTTTAATTTCTAATAAATATTATGCCAAAAGATAGAAGAAATGAATTAAGAAAATAGTAAAAATAAAAGAAAATAAATAAATAAACTACTAAGAGAAAACTAGGGATTTGGATTCAACCAATTAAATCATGTAAAATTCTCAGGCAATTTTTAAAAAATATTCATGTTATAACTCAAGACTATCATACCAAACCGATACATCTCGGAAAATATTACGGTTAAAACAAATATACAGCTTTTGTTGTAAATCCAAAATAACTTAATCTCCTTCTCTTATAAAGAATTAATAGTCAGAGACTATTCAAAACAGTTAAAGAGCGAAGCTGTAATTGAAGAGAAATTAATAAAACATTTAAACCCAAAATAATATTTATTAAAGAATACTTGAGTTCTTACATCATAAAGTTGGCTTTATCTTTAACCCAGCGGAGAAAATTAGTTTCCTGTTACAAAAAAAAATAAAAAGAAAAGAATAAACCTAAACTAAACTATTGCTATTGTGAACTAGAAAATGAACTCCCTTTTTCATCTGTTTCCATCATTATTTATATACTCCTTAATGACACACCATTAATTTCTCAATATCTTCATATCATTAATGTAGTCTATTACATTTATGCATATATGTAAAAAAATATCCCTGATCACATGGTAAGTATATCGATTTTTTAGCTAGCATTTTTAACTTCTTCCTTTTTTTGTTTATTTTCTTCAATAAACAAAATATCTCCAAATCTCTTTTTATTTTAATTAATATCTTGCAAATGATTTCGTTCGCTAGGATCCGATGCTTCACGGTGCAATGTACTATGTCACATCTTCATCGATTACCATTGAAAGGTAGCCACACATTCATGATACAGTAGGAAGGAGCACTTTAATGTATTTGTTGTCATTTTCTCCATTTTACTGGCAAAGTTTCATATTTTAGTCCGTCAAACTTTTATTTAATAAAATCTGCAAAACTAAATAAAATAATCAAATTTGTACAAAATAAAAAACTAAGTAAATGTAAATTAAGATATAAAAATAAAGTGTTTACACACTCATCAGTTCTCGAACCATGCTTTGCTTGATGCACATGCGTCTTTCAGTGCTTGGTATATTCCATTTGATGTCGTTTGTTGTTGGTGTTCGTACTTGATTCCCCGAGCTACGCATATTCAATAACTAAGTATTTTAACTAGATGAATAATATTTGGCATAATATACAAGCAAGGATGATCGACGCCACTGTTGTGCATCATCAACGAATCGATACACAAGCTTGCATCATGACGCCATTTCTCACAAAAAATTATATAGTCTTCCAGCTCTCACGGAGAGGTGTCATTATCTCATATTACTCACAGAGAGATGTGACGAACACGTATTGCTAATATATTACAAACTCGTATTACTCATAAAGTGATGCTTTGAGATTGCATCACTCACAAAGTGATGCCACTACCTTGCATCAGCCATAAAATAATGCCCACGCTTCATATTATTATGTTTGTGCATCACTATCAACTTCTACGACTTTCAGGCGCCAACATTAATTATTATAGACACCATTGTCTCTCTACTCCTTCATGGATACTTATTACCTTGTATTGATGCAATGAAGTGCTCTACTGATATCGGGTACCCGACTTACTCAAGTGCCAACAATTGGCATCAATCACTAGCAGTGGCATTACTGTGCCAAAAAATGCCCATGGCTGACATCACTGGAGCTCAGCACTCGTTAGGACTGATAGTCGACTCTACTCGACTTATCAGGTTTACCAAGTCTCTACGAGACTCACTAGTCTTAGTAAACTTGTCGCTTAGTCTGATTATTCGTTCTCATATGAATTCTTGGTTCAACCACTTGACCAGTTAGTCTCTTACATATGACTTAATCAACTCAACATGTTAATCTTGTATTATGTAAAAAAATCTTCAAATTGTGACTTCTTAGAGAAGAAAGCATCCATAAATTAACATGCGAGCAGTTGATTTATCACAACTAATATCACCCAAAACAAGACTGAACCTATGTACTTCACACGAATGATAAATACCATATCAACAAAATCGCATAGAAGTTGAATTTATCTCCATCTAGTGAATTTCCAGGCTCTTTCATGATCTGCATTGTAGGAAAGTCAAATAAAAAAATATTTAAAATCGTATAAAAGTTATAAAATAAAAGAGATTTTAGTAGTTACTCAGTAAACCTTATCTAAAAATTGAGATAATGAGAGAGGAAAACGAGACAGTGGGTGATGTCTCTCGCCAGAAAATATTTGATGAGATGAGCTTGCTTTCTTTTTTTTAGGGAGTTGAATGGTGGAAATTAGGAGGCTTTTAGAATTTATGACAGATTTAAAAAAGTAGGTTATGTATGAAACTCAAATTAACAGCAAGAAATTGGAATTTAAAAGAAGAATTGAAGGCTACAATAAACCCTCGTCCTAAAAAGGCTTGAAAGTACCAACACTAGTTTGAGCACCTGAACCTTGTGATCTGATGCAACAAAAAAATTGGAGTGATCACCTCCAGGTAAAAATTACTGGAGGCAATGTACTCTGGTCGTGTCGTAATCAACCAAAATAATCGAGTTCTTACTCTTCCAAAATAGATTTAAGTAGAGCAAATAAGAGCAAGTTCGTTCCCACAGAGAGGCAGTGATTGTGATTTATTTTCAGTTACGTGAGTAAACAGGGAGGGTTGTGTTGTGATTTAAACTAAATTAAACTAAAGCAAACTAAAGAAAAATAATAGAAACGTGTATCAGGGAAAGAAAGCATTGGTTAGAGAATTCATCGTCCGTTTTCCAACATGTTATCAATCAAAGCATACTCAACATTCATGCATTAGTAACACCAATAACCCTAAAGTAGCCAGTTATCTCGTCTACTTCGGCAAAACTCCTAATATCATCAAAAAGCGCAAAGCGCCACTTTTAGAATTCTTAGCACCGGATAACCTGAGTGAGTACCTCCACTCAAGTTCAACCCAATGATAGCTATGGTCTTTGTGAGTTGAGGTTAATCTAAATAACCCGGCGTAAAGCACCACTCGGATTTAACCTAGGTCAAGCTTCTACACATATTCGTATGGCAACATCCCGTCGTTAACAAATATGCTATACTACTTGTAACCGGAGTCCCTCGACAGAATCGACTCTCAGAACTCCAGTCTAGCAATAGATATCAATGCTTATTTATCTGATTCCGGACTCAATCAAATCAGCAATCAATCATATGTCATTATACTTAGTAGAACATGAACGATATTAAAAACAACATGAAATCATGAGATATGCGCCATTCAATTAATAAACATGTCTTCAAACATCAGATTACATCCCTAACCAATAAAGAAAGGTTTAGCTCATCATGGGTTTCTTAAAACCCATGGAAAATAATTAAAAGATAAATTACTCAAACCCGGAAAGATTGCGATGAACAATTGTTGCTTCGAAGCGCAGCTGCAAAGATAGCCAGCAGCCTCCAAAACGCCTTCAGCCTTTTTCCTTTGTTGTCTTCTTCTTTCCCTCCTGTATTGTATTTGTTTCACCGTGATATCTCCTGTATACCTATGTGTTTTCGTGATATGTAATACAGCAGCAAACTCTCCCTTTTATACGTGAGTACCCAGCCCCATGTGTTCAGCCCTATACGCAAGTGAAGTTCCTCTTTTGTGTGTGAGTGGCTAAGTCCAAAATATTGTTGTTGCCCCACCTTTCCTTCCTTGCCTCAAACTCTCCTTTTTCTACAAGATCTCCTATATTTTCTGCCCCAAATTCACCAAAAGAATCCATGAGAAATTCGATTTTTCTTCTTATACTAGAATTGGCCACTTTTAGGAAACCGATTAGGAATAGGAAATGTGCTAAGTTTCCTAATTCCAGCCCCACAAGTTATGGCAACTCCAAAGCTTTCCCAATCTCATATGAAGTCCAAAACATAGCTAATAACCCACCAAGGATATCCACTAGCCCATCAAACCATTCTAGCCCTTCAAATCATGACTTAGAACATTACCGCAACATGCTTCAGCCGCACTTGCGCCTGGCCGCTGGCTGCATAGGCCAAATAAGCCACTTCGGGGCTTTGCCCATATTTTCCTCAATTTTGATCAGAATGACTTCATTCTTTCACCATTGGCTTTGTAATTCAATTCCCTACACTGTGGAGGGTGAAAGGCCTAAATTCAGAAGAGTTTTACTGGCTCCTCGGTAATTCTTCTAATACAGCTCCATTCTGCGGGTTTCTGAACTGTAACCTGAAAAGGCGACTAAACTTCGAAAGTAACCAAAATATCTAATAATTCACTCAAATATAGCACATAAGGGTCAGGAAAAACTACTTTAAATGTATGATTTATGCACCTATCATACTCTAAGCCCAATAGGCAATCCACTATTGAAAGAATTTATATGATTACTGGTCAATGCTTTAAAATAGTGCAGAATGATATTTCTAACAATATTATAATTCCAACTATGAAGGAGTGGTTGGCTCCAGATAAAGATTACACTAAAATCAACATGGATACTTCTTATGTTGAAGCTACTGGTTTCGGTAGCATTGGTCTAATCATAAGAACTTCTGCAGGGGAATCTTGAATCACTTGACAACTTGGGGTACTACTCTTTCTTCTTTGGAGCGAAAGGATTGTTCTATGATGGAGGTTTAAATCCAGAGTTTGGAGCAGAGCAGCTAGAATGCAGGGCAATGGATGAAACAATGATTTTGGCAGCTAGATTGGGCTTGGAGAAGGTTATACTAGAATCTGATTGTGAGACAATATTTTTGTCCAATAATATGAAAGACCCCAGTGTTCATTGGTCTTTTCGAACCATTTTAGATATTAAAATTCTATATCTAGGAATAAATTCTAGTTTTGTAAATATGTGCACAAACTTGCGAATAATGTTGCACACTCTTTGGCAGAGAAAGCCAAAGAAGAAATGAATAATTTTGAATTTTTTGATCATTTTCCACAGAACCTTATAAATTGGTTAAGAAATGATTATCAAGGTGTAAGTTTCTCTAATTAATTAATAAATTTCCATTTGGAATCCAAAAAAAAAATAAAAAAAATGGTGTTCCTGAAGTGGTTTAAGTTCAAGTATTTTAAGCTTTCTTGATTAGAAAATGGAAGATTTATGTTTGACTAATCATAATTTTGGTTTAGGTTCTTAATATTTTGGTGAAGAATGAGAACTAGATAAAATTAGGGCATTTGGGTTAATTAGTGTTAATTAATATAATTTGACTTTAAAAAACCGGGGCTTGTTAGGTCTAGACTGTTGTTTGTGGGGGAAAACGAATTGAAGGCTATTTTGAGGAAAATTGGGTGAGCAGGTGACAGTTCGTTAACCCTTAAACATTTGTGTTCTTGAAGCACTTTGTTTAGATTCGAGAGATCAATCTATACAATCCTGGCCTAAACCAAGCAATGACCGTTGCAGTCTTGTTTCAGTTACAAAATGAGAAGGAAATTGGTTGGTCTTAGGGAGGGAAGCGAGAGAAGGATGAGATCAGAGTATCAGACTCTGTTGAATGTAGTTGGTGTAAATAGCTATGAACAATTGGATGGTCGAGTTCTTTTGTGTTTGATTGTGAAACTCATACTTCTCCACTTGCTTAAAAATTATTTTCTTGTCCTGCTGTTCAAATAGATTGAACGTCTATTTATATCATAGCTATTGTAACCACTCGACCTCTTTCTGGAAGAAACTGTCGATGGTTGAGTAATGGTGAAATGGTGAAAGTGGAGAAGGTGTTGACAATTGCTCTCCACTTCGATTGCGGTTGAATAGTTGGTTATTCAACTCATCACTCCTCGACTCAATTGCTATCGATCTTTCCAGAGTTTCTCTTTTAATGGATGCATTGTTGCACCACGTGCCGTAGACCGCCAGACTAAAACCCTAATTAATATCCCCCATTTGGTGACATTTGATGTCTCGTGTAATTTTGTAATATTAAACAATACTAATGTTAAGTAAATTGAGACCTGCTCAATGAGTCTCCTTACTGAAGACTCGTCCTACTTGAGTAGACGATGAATCTGTCCTGCTTGACTTGACTAGTGAGTTTAGCATAATAAAATAAATGTGTCTCGCTTGACTAGATGATGAGTCCAGTAGACTAAAATAAGTATAATACGTCTTGCTTGGCTAGCTTATGAGTCTAGCAGGCTAGAATAAAATAAATTTATATTTATTTATTTGTGAATATAGAATAATGTGTCCATCTTGATCAATTTTGCATTGATAAAAGTACGCATCTGAGCATGAAAAATTGCATGTGAAGCCTCATACGAAAGATATATGTGAGAGGGGCTTAATATAACTTAGGATTTGTCTAACCCTAATTTATTTTCGCGAGGGAAGAGGAGTATTTGTCAGACCCTAACTTATCCACGTGAGAATAAGAGGGAGGAACACCCAATGGTATTCACGTGAAAGAGAGGGAGAGTACCCAATGTTGTTCACGTGAAAGAGAGCGAGAGTACCCAATGTTGATCCTCACGCCCATGGGAGAAGAGGAGCATCAAGCTCTAGTCTTCAAGTAGGAGTCTCATGCCTTTGCTCTTTGTACTCAGCCTCACATGCCGAGGGTAAAATAGTAAATTTATCAAATTTTGACAAGAAACACAAGTCATGTGAATCTTGGCTTTATTTTGAAGTCTTGTCTTGAAAATAGTCGTTTAGGCTTAGTTGCTTGACTAGCATACACATTGGAAGCAAGAGAGCTAAAGATGTCTCCCTCTTTTAAAAATTAGGGTTTGAAAGAATCTTGCCACAAGGCTAGGAGCTCGAGTTTTACTCTTGTACTCAACCTTACATGTTGAGGGTAAAAGAGTAAATTTTAGAATTTTAGAGAGAAGCATGATGTCCATACTTGTTTTTTTAATAGTCCTACAAGCTTGACTTTGGGAAGCAAGACGCGTGAGCAAGAGAGCTAGACGCATGAGAAAATTAGGGTTTGAGATTTTTGACACACTTTTGCAACAGTTATAAGTGTTGCAAATCCGTTTTTAAACCCTAAATAAAAGGCACTTTTTGTCATACTTTTTGCAACATTATAAGTGTTATTAATTTATCTTCAAACCCTAATAGGGTTTAGAATACTTTCGGTCACATTTTTGCAACCATTACAAATGTTGTGGTTTTTATTTTCAAACCCTAATTAAGGTTTGAAGTATTTTGACACGCTTTGACACATTTATAAGTGCTGCAAAGTGTTTTAAAATCCTAATTCGAATTATTTTCATTCGTTTTGCATTGGTTGTCTCTTTAAGCAAATGATCAATTCAACTGGGTATGATTTTTAGCTAGTGGAAGCGATAAAGTCATATTTTATTTAATTTAAGCACAACTGTGACACTTTAATTAAATATATATATATATTATTTTAATAGGTTAATATTGCTCAATTTTAAACATAAATATTAACGTAAGTAATTTGGGGATTCAACTGTGGAATATAACACCCGAAAATAATACTCAAACTGCTCTATACTAGTGTGCAATACATCTAGGAGCCTAAGAGATTTTATGTAAAAAATCATAGAACATCTGAGAAACTTGTCGTGTGCACCAGTGTTGTTCTGATGATTTTGTGTAGTGATGAATATTGATTAAATTCATTGATTTAATCATATATGTTAGCCAGGCATATAGAGAGAGGTCAGGGATATGCGTCTGAGATAGAGTAGAGATAAGCGTCTACCCAAGAATTCTTTTTCAGAATTTTAAAAGTTCATTATTTATTATATACCTGGTTACCTCGATCAATAAGGGGATTCAGTAGCATCGGCTGCAATAAGGGCTCGGTGTCATTATGTTAATAAAAAATGGCTCGGTGGCATGTCAACGAATTGGTCCACTACAGAAACGAGACTCCATAAGTTCAGGGATTTGAGAGCGGAACAAAAGAAGGGAAGACTCAACAGCTGATCCGCGATTACTAGCGATTCCAACTTCATGTTCCCGAGTTGCAGAGAACAATCCGAACTAAGGCAATCTTTCTGGATTCGCTCCGCCTTACGGCCTTGCTTCCCACTGTAATTGCCATTGTAGCACTGTGTGTGGCCCAGCCCATAAGGGCCATGCGGACTTGACGTCATCCCCACCTTCCTCCAGTATATCACTGGCAGTCCCTAGTGAGAGCGGCATGCACCTTGATTCTTTCGAAGCCATTTGGTGGCATATGAATATTCAAAAAAGATATAACATACATATAGAATTGGTCATTTTCTTAATAGTATCTTAATTTAATCTTAATCAAAATTCTATATAAATTATAACTAAAAGAGTTTTGAGAGATGATTTACTATTTTATCCCTGTCAAAAACCCACCATCTACATTAAGTCCCTTGCTTAGCGCGAAACAAGTAATGTTGCATGGTAAGCACTAGATGGTGGCCTGGAAGATAAAATAAATAAAAATAACTTGATAATTCAATGGTTAGATATTACCAGAGGAATGATAGTCGCCTTGAGATTTTGAATAAACAAGCATAGAAGATCGTCTTGATTGCATTAATAGTGTTATGAGAGCGAAGCAAGGTTCTTGACGTTGTACGAACACACATAGTTTATTACTAGGAACGTAAGTATTATCTCAATGTTGAGGCAAGACGTGTGTCTAGACTTGAAGTGGGCGAACATACTTCGATTGAAGCCTGTCGTGCAATTTTGAACGAAGTTGAGCTGATGGCTTCAGACGACGTCATACACGTGAATAATAAAACTGATTGTACATGTCTTTTAGCATCTAGAGTAAAGGTTGTATGTTGAAGCCTTGGTTTGAGGCAACAAGGCATACGAATTTCTTTTAGGGTTCGAGTTAATGAACCAGTGAATTATGTTGGAGTCGTTCAACTTTCGAAATAGAGGTGAACAAGCCTGTTTGCTTGTGACTCGAAGTTGAAGTAAAAAAATGTATCCTATCAAGTCGAGCGCTTCTTTGAAGTGAAAGTGAATATTCGAATTTGTATGAAAACACGTCTTTACTATTAAAGGTTTCAATCGAAGTAAAGAGAAGACGGCAGACGGATGAGCAAGCCTCAATTAAGTTGGATTCATACGAAGTCGACTGTGTAAGCAACAATACTCATCGATTGTTGCATTCGATGAAGTTAATAAACATGTGCGTCTTATTGTTGTAGGCAGGGATCCACATGTAATTTGAAGTGGACGAACTCGTCTTGGACCTAAATGGTATGAAAAAAACTCGATTGAAGATGGATACGCAATTTTGGACAAAGTTGAGTTGGTGACTTCGAGTTTGAGGAATGAGGCGGAGGCTCGAGAGATGCCAGGACGCTCAAATTCGTATCAAAGATGAATATTAAAGCAATCAGGGGTTCGAACCTGGCTAATATGGATAGGTGGATCAAAAGGCAGAGAGGATTTAGGCTGATATCGATGGGGTAATAAGAGGACGGACAAGAAATGGATCCTTGTTTTATTGCACGGACTTTAAGGGAAATCTGTCCTTCCAAAATTCCAAACAACAACTTGTTATAAAGAGAAGCTTGGTTCTTCCCTTTTACCTTTCCTTCTCCTCTTAATATTATTATGTTGCTCGAGTATCATAGCTTCAACCGGTCATCAACAACAAGGTAAGCTTTAACTTATCTTCTTCATATGAGTATATAGTTTCTAACTTGAGTTTATGCATATGTTTCTTCACAGAAACTTCTTAGATATTTGATTTGATTCAAAAGTATCTCCAAACCCTAGTTTTGTTGTATGAGCTTGTTAACTTTTCTTGTTTTTGTATCAGAATACTAATTCCATGACTAGCTTTGTAAGATTGGGTTCGACCGAAACCCCTTTTTCGCCCCCCCTCTTTTTTTTACGGGAACGTATGTTCACGATATATTTTTTTTAATTTGTATGTGAGTGAGTACTTACATGAATTTTTTTCGTGGGTTAATACTCATATGTCTTTTAACCCCAATGTTGATAACACCACTTGCTTCTAGTTCAGCTGTTGTCCTCTATTTCCTTGTCGTAGTAGACCTACTTTTATTTTGCGAGACGAGTGTTGTTGGATTAGGATAAAACTAGGGTTTCCTGTTTCGTCTCAAATATAATGCATATTTTTGTATGTACACGTATCTTGATTGTTGGGAACATTATCACTTTTTCTTTTACAAGCCCTAACTTGTGCTCTTTTCTTGTTGATATCATAATCACTATTTTTTTATTCGTGTCTTGAGTAGGTAATGACGGCTTCTAATCGCAACTATGATTCTGACTCCTCAAACAATGGGGAAAACCATAGAAGAAAAAGAATGAAAAGAGCTGCTCCTAAGAAGATTCATCCTGAACCCGACAGTTTTCTGAACGAGTGTTGCTAAGCGTTTTAAAATCCTAATTCGAGTTCTTTTCATTCGTTTTGCATTGGTTGTCTCTTTAAGCAAATGATCAATGTAACTGGGTATGATTTTTATCTATTAGAAGTTATAAAGTCATATTTTATTTAATTTAAGCACAACTGTGGTACTTTAATTAATTAATTAATTATATATATATATATATATATTATTTTAATAGTTTAATATTGCTCAATTTTGAAAATAAATATTAACGTAAGCAATTTTGGGGATTCAACTGTGGAATATAATACCCGAAAATAATACTCAAATTACTTTATACTAGTGTGCAATACGTCTAGGAGCCTAAGAGATTTTATGTAGAAAAATCATAGAACATCTGGGAAACTTATCGTGTGCGTCAGTATTATTCTGATGATTTTGTGTAGTGATGAATATTGATTAAATTCATTGATTTAATCATATATGTTGGCCAGGCATATAGAGAGACAATGATATGCGCCTAAGATAGAGTAGAGATAAGCGCTACCCGAGAATTCTTTTTCAGAATTTTAAAAGTTTACTATTTCTCAGACCAGAGTCTTGAGAGGTGATTTACTATTTTATCCTTGTAAAAAACCCACCATCTACAACTGTTAACCAAGTCAGAGGTGAAGAACTAGAGATTTTGAATGGTGAAAAACCAAAGATGACCCTTGTGATTTTACCATGTCAGATTTTATTGATTATTTCGTTGCTCTACCAAGTTGAGTTATTACTGGCTTTTTGCCTAAAATCCTATACAAGCATGAGGTCACGATAATAAAAAAGTTGTATATGAGTACAAAGCAGTAACAAGTATTACTTAATGAAATCTTATTTCACCTATTTATTCTAGGCATCTTAGTTCCCAGCTTGATTGATTGTTGGTCATCCTCGAGGATAACCAACTGTCAAAAAGCAAGAATTTTCCTTTGTTCCCTTGGATTTTTATGATGGGATCGTTGCTTAGAACTGTTCGAAGGTTTTATGTTGAACCTTTCCTAAGTGAGAGATTACACTACTTGTTAGCTGGTGAACACAATATCTGAAGTGCCTAATATTTTGTCAAGTTCAGTCGATATCCACCATACATGATATCTCTAGAGGTGTTGCCAAGCAATGCGTTTGCGCCTATTTTGGACCTGAGCAAACATACTGGTTTAGTAACTCCCATTTAAAATTCGCTCATATTTTTCATAAAAAGATGTTAGAGCATATCCTGTTAACTTCTTCTTCTTTTTTTGACGGTAAAGAGCAAATTTTCTAAAAAATTTCAGTATCACTAAAACAGTGATGACTAAGCCGGACAAATTACAAAGATATGTAAATTATAACATCCCAATTAAGAGTGGAAAGAGTGAATCCATCAAAAATATTTGTATAAATTGTTCAATTGAACAACAGGGACTTGACTTCCATAATAATCTGATTAGTGTTTCTACTTATATTATTGTGTAACCTATTGTTTCTTTCTCTCTACAAACTCCATCAAATTGCGAAAGTCAAATAACCCCATAGGCGTTTGATTCTCTTCTTACTCTTCTTATTACCCCATTCTCACAAAGTTCTTCTAACATCATCACCAAAAACCCATCTGATTCCAAAACTATTTAAGAAATATAACCAAACCTCATAAGTAATTTTACAATGTAAAAACAAATGGGCATTTATCTCCACATGGTCACCACACAGTAAACAATCAGCGTTCTGTATAATTTCCCCCCTGTATAAATAATCCAACGTGGGAGCACCGTTGATCACTACCTCATGCTTGTAAAAGATCTAAATAAATGTTCACATAATATTGGCTGTTTTTTCATAGAACCCTTTGTCAAAAACAAAACTCTCAAACCTTTTTCAAAGAGAAACAAAACAGAACCACCGGCACCGGCATCAGAAACAAAACTACAAAACCGATCAAATCGAAATAGTTTTCTTACCTCTATTCAACTTAAGACTCTAATTTGAAAACACTTTGATGTCGTTCCTAAGTGATCTTTTTTTTAAATTGACCAATAACAACTAGGGTTGTACATGGTATGGTATAAACCATAAAACCGCACTGTACCACACCGTTTAAGCCTAAACCGAACTGTACCATCTATCCAATGGTTTGGCAAGGTTTTGAAAACACTTTGGTGTCATTCCTAAGTGATCTTGTTTTGAAATTGACCAATAACAAGTAGGGTTGTACATGGTATGGTATAAACCGTAAAGCCGCACTGTATCACACCGTTTAAGCCTAAACCAAAATGTACCATCTATCCAATGGTTTGGCATGGTTTTAATTTTGTGAAAACCGTTGATCTTGGTATGGTTCTGGTTTAGCACAAAACCGAACCGAAAAAACGCTGATAAAACCGTTAATATTAGTCATTAGATTCTTTCAATTATGACCATTTGAATGTAAAATAATCTAATTAATTCCACCCCTTCTCTTCGTTCTTTATTTTAATCTTTCCATTTAATAATTAATTGTACTGTTGAAGTATATTCTCGAACAAGATAATACTGAATTTAGTCAATCGAAATCAACTCTAAACTTTATAAACAGAAACGGTTTCATCCTTCAATTGTTTGTTTATAAATAATAACATTAATGACTAGTAAGATATCACTCATTAAGAAGTGTACATTAGGACTGTTAATAGGTACCAATACCCTGACTCGTCTCGTAACCAGATGAATCGGGTCCGGATCTGATCACAAAACTGGACCCATTAATGACTTTGGACCCTAACAGATAGGATCCGAATAGACCCGATAGCAAACGGTTCCATCCGGATCTTACCCATCGAATACTCGCAGGTAGTCGGGTATTACAAATGATACAGTTTCAGAGGCTAATTTTGTAATATGCAAGAAAAGAATTAGGTTTATAGTGTTGAAAGATTGAGAAATAGAACCTAAATTCAGCCGCATCTGGTTCTTTTTCTCCCTTTCATCTTCAAGTTCCATCTGCAAGACTGCAACTACCAATTTCTTAGAGAGATTACGAAGTGGAATCAAGTTAATTTTAATCTCAACAAGTATTATGATTTCAACGTTTTTATCCAAACAAAGCCGTTTTTAATTCTCAGTATCTATTGAAAGTCCTTTTACTTTGATATATATATATATTAAGTTAACTGAACCAATAAATAGAGAACAAGAGATTTATATATGTTAAGTTAACTGAGCCAATAAATAGAGAACAAGAGATTTAGATCGATCTTTGACGATTTTGATCATGTGTGTCTTGCTAGCCGTGTACTAATTATCCACTTTTTAGTTTTGGGAAATGTAAGTGTTTTATCAATGAGTAAATTAAACTCATTTACCTTGTTAGTTGCTTGACAAATTTTTGAGTCGTCTTGAATTTGATAATACGGGAGAGCATTTTCAACATTTGCTTTGATAATGTTATCAATTTTTCATTCAAAGACCATAGTAGTTTTACTGAATTCTGATATACCTATGTTATCCTTAAACTTAGAGAACTACGCATTTTGTTGTTTGAACATATCGGAGCTCCTGTATGTGTAGGTTTGATTTTCATTCTTCAGAATTTATGAAAGTGTTCCATGATACGCGATACATATCCGGATCTGATAGCTACATCCTATTTTTATAGGTCCGATTCTAGATCTATAAAATTGAGAGTCAGATTTGGAACTGTTAAACCAATTCTAGGTCCTACGGTACTCAGATGAATCTAACCCTAATATAATTATAGACGATTATTGTAATTCATATATAGTAAAGAATATTATTATTTATTTTTAAAAAAAATTAATAGTTTTACACCGAACCGTCTCATCCGTACAAAACTGTACCACGCCTAATAACAAAAACACGACAGAAATAACAATCATCAAAAGACTGAAAAGATGGAGACGGAAAGGAAAAGGATACGGTAACTCTACACCAAAAGTTATTACAGGTGTTACAATACGACAACTACAGGCTTGTTTACTAGGTTAAAACCCAAAGTAACTCACAAATCAAAACATGGGTTTGGGGTGAAACCAGTGATAAAGAGCTTCTAGAAGCACATTCTGAATTATCTAGTTTGCCTACAGTCGAAAAACCCTAAAGCTCAAGAGATGTCTTCAAAGATAGGGCCCTAAATCAGTAATTATATAGATCATCTGAACTATACTTGCTCCTGATATTGTAATGATCAAACTTAGGATCATTATAGTCAACTGCCTTGATCTCAACAGGTTTCGGCTCAGCAGCTCCGTAAACCACCTCTCCACTTCTATCGCGGTGGCGGTGCCTGCTTCTTTCTTTCTGGGTCTTAGAAGTGCTGAATTGTCCGTAAGGTGGTGGTGCCTCACCTGATCCATAAAAGTCGGTGAAATCTTGTCTCTTTGAAGATCGATACTTCCCTGTTGATGATGCTTCCTTAGGGTTTGCTGATTTACTCTTCTGAAGCTTGTGTTGTATGTAATTGTTGTCACTAGAATTCGGAGCAAGGGAATGCCGTGCTTCAATAACAGGAGTTGAGTTTCGATGCTTATGCACCAATGGAGGTACAGGTTTGTTATCCTCAGGCATGACAAGAGAGTCTTTCATTGGAGTAAGTGTTTTGCTCGATATACCCGGTCTGAGATTGGACGGAAAAATGTAAAGAAAGATACTACCCAGAGCCTCTGCAGCTAATTTTGATAAATCAATAAAAAGTCTCCCAAATGATGCCCATCCAGCATCTGGATCCTCTTTTAAGCTCTTGACGAAGAGATTTGGTTTCTCAATGGTGGCTTTTTGCTGAATCTTAGTTTCTGACGGTTGAATCTGCATAAGACCCATCAAATGTTGTGCATCAATAAATTAAGTGAGGGTAGAGTCAAGTACTAAAGGTTTGGTTATTAAATCAAAAGCATTGCATCCTCGCCTAAAATAATCATTATAGCACGGCGACTTGATAAAAAAATGGAACATGAAGTGATACCATACTTAGCACTGCAGCTTAATGCTAGAACGAGTTAAATCCTCGAGCTAAGGACTTCAGCTGAAAAAATAAATGTAACCAGAATATGTGGGCTGGTCATATATTGCTTATTGATTCTTTCAACTTTTTTTTGTTATGTTTTGATCAGAATTGACTCTTTCAACTTACTCCAGTGACTTTCCCTACATTTGCAGCTTCGCTGTACCTGTATAAATCCTAGGCCTGGAAAGACTCACATGTGTCAATAAGTTTTTATAGCAGGTCAGGTGGAAACCTGATATATCCTTTGGCAACAGTGCTTCAGACCTTAGTCTGAAGCTGAGACTTGGGGTTTCCAACTTTGAATGACACTAAGGTGACCAGTTCGTGCTTTCTTAGGCCATCCATTAGATTATCAAATTTGAGTTCTAAAATCCTATGTATCGAAATAAAATTAGATTTTTGATAACTATTGGAGATGCTCGAAAGTGTGGAAAGCTGAAGAAATGGTCAGACAATATGATAACCTAAAAATGCCGCATACTTTATGAGGATCATCTATCACTCTATAAATTGAAGAACATAATAACAGAATACCAGTCCTGGCCTCGTCCTCTCAAAAAAATATGTTTACTACACCTACCAAAAGAAGGTAAAAGAAACTAGAACTTTCCTATGTTTGCCAGAAACTCATATGTGCCGTATTCTCAAATTGGATGGTGTGAAACTTACCGCCCATGAGAAGAAGGAAGCTCCATATCCCTGCTGAACCAAGCATGTAGCATATCCCACCAAAATTGCACCAATAACCATCACAATATCTGACAGCAAAAAAATAAAAGTTGATATGGATAAGCACATTAGAAAGAGATCAGATGATACGAAAGCACCAGCAATGTTTAGGTATCAGGCTGTCATGCAAATCATCGAAGGAAACCCTAATTTTCCTACTTCACATTTCAGTATGTAATAAATCTCATCTCCAGATGAGAAGTTACACCAGTTTAGCTAGTCCTACACGTGTTTGATCTATTTCTTTAACTTCTATTTTGTTCTCACCCTTTTGTCCTATTCATTCTAGGGTTGTTTTCAAATATACATTTGAGGTTCCGGTGGAGGATGAAGAGAAACGATGTCTATATGGAGAAGTCCAGTCAGCTTTATCCTTTTTTTTTAATTTACATTTCATTCATACAAGATTCGATGAATGACTGGAGTAGAGTCATTTCCAGTCAAATTATAATTCTAGGTTACGACAATATACTGCTACTTAGCTTATCAAATGAAAACATAAATCGCACCTTTAAGAATGCAAGGTAACTGTTCTGTAAGGTTGAAGTTGTCAAGGGATAAGAGACTAGAACAATGGCAGTAAGAAGTGGTTTTGACCAAGTCGAAGGCTTCGGAACAATGAGACCAACTAGAAAATGGTAGTGCAGTGAGGTAGTAAGCTAAAACTGGGGATGTATGGTTTGACAGTATATGTAGGACAACATAGGCTTGAATGTAATATAGGGTTTTGTGTAGCCTACCACGAAATTCGGGTTTCCATGATATGGTTAAGATGAAAATCTTGCACCACTGACCCAAATACAAGGATTTGCACACTAGCTAACCATTATTAGAATATCAAATCCAAAGACGGGGGAAAATCAGCAAACCAGAATCTAAAGGAATAAGAGAATATTTATAGCAATACGACAACCTTTTATGGCATAATAATTGATAGGTACATCTTATTGAAAGAAATACCCACACAGACAGCACATCAAGAGCTTGCAGAATGCTTCTCTAGGAGATTAAGTAAGCAAATAATAAAAAGAAATGGAATAGCACCTGTAGTAGAGATTGAGCTATCCAGTGCATCACAATCCTCTTGGTTCAGAGAAATTTGCCTAAGTGCAGCATTTCCTCTATCAACTACTAACAAAGAACAAGTACGTGCAACATAGACAACATCAAAATCACTCGAAAATTTTGCATGATCACTGGGTCCATCCCTATATCCTGCTGTGTTGGATTTCCCTCCCGCAACTGTTGTCACACCTGCGAACATTTTTTTGTTGATCAATTACAAAGATCCAAACCTAACATTAAACGAAATATTTTATCCAAACTGAAAATATATGCTCCAGTAAAAAGATTAGTTTTGCTTACCAGATTCCCCTATCTTTCTAATAGCTAGATTTGAGGTGTCTGCAACATACACATTTCCTTTATCATCCATAGCAACACCCTTGGGGTGATCAAAACGAGCATCAGTTGGTTTTCCATCTACATGGCCTGTGTAACCTTGAAAGGAACCAGCAACCAACCTTGCCCTGCTATCTGCAAAAGCACCTCAAAGAAATGAAATCAGTATACTGCAGCATACTCCAACTAATCACCGTGACAATTTTATCATCCTATTCAAGCTAAGAAGCAGAAGTAAGTTCTAGTCCTTTCGACGCAGAAAGAGATCAAACTAATTGCATTTTAAGGAAGAACTAAATAACAGCAATAAAGAAACCAAAACTTCAATAAGAGATAATAAAAGCACGCATACATTGTGATAATGGTGGAGTAATCCGAACGATGTTACTATTCACGGTATCAACAGCAAAGAGTTCGCCATCTTGGGATACTCTGATGGAATAAGGAACAACCCCAAGCTCATTTTCTTCAACAACAGTTTCTACCAAATACCCATTCTCAAACTGAACAACATTCCCTTCTGTATATGTAACAAAAAAATCAATGATCAACATAACTTCGATTTCAAAAAATCTGGGTATAAACTAGAAAATCAAATGTTGTATTATTATATTAAATTACCTGTTTGGGGTGTTTTTGGAGAAGATCTCCATTTCAGAAAGTGTGATATGTGTTTTGCTAGGGGTCCTGTAGAAATAACAACATCATGTAAGAAACCCATCAAGAAAACTAGATCAAAAAATCAAGAAAATCAAACTTGGGGTTTACCAGCAGAAGCAGCTTCAGCTTGAAAATCAAATAAAAGAGTAAGAATGGGTACTAATAGTATGAGAAATATGTGACCATTTCTCATGATTTTCTTTAATCTAAGAGAACTTGGTAGCCGAATTTCTAAGAAGTTTAATTGGGTTTTTCTCAACTACTACTACTAGTATCTGAATTTTTTCATCTGAAATTTGATTAATAAAAAATTCTTTAATGGAATTATAGTAGGGGCGGGCAACTGAGAGAATTTTGGTACTGGATTTATGGTGGGTTTGTTTGTTTGCTCTCAAATAACAAGAAAAAAGAGTTTTTCTTTTCGAGAAAGGCAATCGGAGGAAAATACTTTCTCTGTAAATCTTTTACACACTGCTATAGAAGAAGGTTTTTGTACTTCACCTACTGAGTGAGTAGACCAAACAAGAGTCAAATGAGTCGCTTATATCTAGTCAAATTAGTCAGTGATGAGTCGTGTTAGTAACCAATCTGTCTCCAGAGTCCAGACTCTCCATTGTTCACAGCATAGGGCTAAAGATACCACCGCCCATTCAGCTACATACGCCGAATTTTTTATTTCGGTTTATTTCAGTATGTTTGGCATAAATCAGATCAGGGTTTAATTCACGACCATCGGACCATGTCAAAAAGAAAACTTGGGCATTCTTTCCTTCTTCTTTTTTTCATTTTTTCTGTTTGAAGTATATTTATTTATTTTGTATTTAGTTTCGAATTAAATTAGCAGTGGATAAATATTATGCTTCTATGTTAAATTTTAGTCTTCTAAAGAAACGAAGATATATGATTTCAAAGATGAAATTTATTGTTATTGTTTATCTACTTCTTTTAAAAGAAACAAGGAAAGTGTATATATGTAAACGTTTGTTTTTCAATTTATCCATTTTATTTGGGATGGTAATGGGATGGATATGGGATGGCAACTTTGAATCTTATCCGTTATAAAAAAACAAACACATCTTATCCATCACCCGTAAAAATTGGAACAAATATGGATATGGAAAATATTCATAAGGGACGGATTTTTCATGGATTATCTATGACATTATAAGAGATATTTAAAACTTAGTAAAAAAAATAAAAAACTAAATATAAATATGATAGTTCAAAAAATGATAATAACCTAAACAGTGCATTTAAAAAATTTAAGTTCATAAAATTCAACTTAAACAGAAAAACAAAGAAAATAATTAATTAAAAAATAACTATTATGACTTTTTCCACTTCTTAATTTCCCACTATTAACCATCTTCTTCCGTGTTGATTATTTTATCATGATTTTCTTCATTATATTCTCAAAAAGTTCCACGTTGAGATTTTAATCCACCTATTAAGAAATAAATAAGAAAACGTATCACATAACCAAAAGAAAATATTTTGATTATAATTTTTTAAATAATTAATATTCTTTTACCTTTCATCATATCCTACAACTAACCTTGAGCGCACATCAAAGCCTCCAATGTTTTTGGATGAAGTATATTATGGTGGACATGATGTGTTTTGAGATGGTGGAAAAATGTGTTTGTTTCAGAACTTGTGAAGATTTGAATTTTAGACTCAAATTCTAATAATTAAACTAGAAAACTCAAAACAAAGTTGGTATCAGGATTATAAAAAAGGCACTGAGACTCGGGATTCCACCATTAACCAATTAAAGTGATTCAATCTAATCAATATTCATGCAATTATTTACGTTCAAAGTGATTCTAATATGTTACAAAAGTAGATTTTCTAAGTAGCAATTGTAAATCGAAAATATAAAACATCAACAACCCTAGGCTAAGCATGCTCTATCAAAAGAAATCACAACTGCTTAATAAAAATCCTTAAATCAATTTTTAATCAAAGCAAATAATCATAAAAGAAATTGCAAAAATCAATTAAAATAGAAATGTACCACTTTTCTTGGAACAGTGTCTTCCTCCGTCGCCTCAGCAAAGGGGTTTAGCTCCTCATATTAATCATTTTCTCAAAATAATGATTCATGGCTCAAAGTGTTTACAAATGATGAAAAATGAGAAAAAAATAAAGAAAACAACGAGTTTGCAACGTTTATAGGCGTTACAGACCCACTGTTAGAAAGCAAGGCTGAAGATAAATGTTGCAAAGCTGAAGATATTTGTTGCAAATGGGATAAAGAAACCATGACAAGTGGTTGAAGGAACCGTTGCCTATTATCTGTTCTTGATGCAGCAGCAACAACAGATTTTTCTGGATTCTTTTTCTTCTCTTTATGGCCTCTGCCAACCCCCCAAACTTGTTCCTAGACTTCTCTTTATATACTACAACATAATTAACACCCAAATCCTCAGAAATAACTTTCAGCAGATCTTCACAATATCTTCTCTTTTAAACAAAAGAATATGATCATATCTTGGACCTGATTTTTCTTTACGATCTCTGATCCTATTTTTTTATGTTTCATTCTTCAGTTCGAGACAACTCTTACGAGATGATATCAAAGAAGATTTTTTTCCTTTAAAACCCGAGAGTATATCCTTCCTGATACGAGATCTCTTTGGGTTTTTCATGTTTCCAAACTCGTGCAAACTTCCTGTATTCATGCAAGAATATATTCTTGTCATAAATCCTAGAAGTTCTCATTCAAAATACGTAAACCTATCTTTCACAATTTAAGAAAGTAAGTTGCCGCCAAATCTCTTGCTTTTGAATTCATAAAAAGGTGGCTCCCTTATCCAAGGTATGGGTGCCTTTAACACAACTCTTGGGGGTGCCTTTATCACTTTTCTAGGTGCCTTTAACACCTTTAACCGTTGCCCATTTTTCCAATAATATTTATTTCTCAAAAATTCCTAAAAACACAATAAATAGCAATATTAGTACAAAAATCGAGAGATAATAATATACAAATTGAGAACAAATCAGACACAAAATTTTATATATCAAATACTCATAAATCTACCTCTAGTACTAAAAGCAAATTTTGAGGCAATTGTAGACACTGGAATCGCTAAAATGTCTTTAGCCATACACGCAAGACTGGATATTTGATACCATTTGTATTCACCATGCTAGTATGTCAAAGTCATTCGCCCTACATAAACGACTTTCCTCCAAATAACAAGTTAACTCAGACTTAAATTTACTAGTTGGAATGTTATACGAGACAAACATATCAAATTTATCTAAAGGATCTATATCATCAATAAAACCATGCATCTTTGATCGAGAAGTGAACGACAAATCGTTTTGTCTAAGAGATGTATCAGCAAATTTCACTTTCAGTTCATACTCCTTTCCAAATCATAGCATAAATTGCTTACTCGAGTAATTTCGATGGCTGAAAAAGATGAACCATAAATTTACGGGAAGTAAAAATCAATCAATTTCATCTTAAACCTTGGGTCCGACATAATTATTGCTGTCACTATCTCATTGATCACAATCCAATACATCAATACTCATTAAACTTATCAATCATACCTGATGCTATTTTCCGTATCATATCAACTTTAGATATTTTCCACTCATTTAATGAAAATTTAATCTCACAAATCTTGGAAAAAAAACATGTAGGATATTTTTTGTTCAAGAAAACTTCCCTGTGAAAGTATAATGTTTTCAATTTTTCACACATCTCCTTTGCCAACACCCAATCTTCTTTATCGGGCAAATAATCATATTGAGGCTCACGTTGATTTACGCGGGAGAAGGTCTTTTGATACTTAATAGCAGTATTAAGCATCATATATGTAGAGTTCCATCTAGTATCACAATCAAGGACTAACTTATTTATACATGCAACATTTAACTGACGGGCGACCTCTTTAAAATTTTCAACTCGTTTTCGTGATGCTTTCCAGTAAGCAACGCTATTACGAATCAACTCAATTGATCCTTTAATCCCGTCCAATCCTTGCTTGACTATGACAACTAGTATGTGTATACAACAACGCATATGAAACAAATCTTCGTCCAATAATAATGAGTTACTTGATAATTTATCCAAGAGAAGTTTGATCATAAGATCATTAGTGGTGCAATTGTCTACGGTAAGAGTAGATGTTTTACCATCAATATTCCAATCCAGCAAACACTCCATCAATATATTTGAGAGAACTTCAACCATGTGTGGACATGACACATACATAAACCTAGTAAACAGTAACATATAACACATGTATTAATAATAAAAGAAAACATCAACAGAAATACATAAGTGATGCTACACTAGCTAGCCTTAACAACATTGTCGAGTCTCTAAAGGAAGAACAACAAATCCGACTTGGAAAGGTAATTAATTCGTTTGTTTTCTTATTAATTATATGACACACTACTGATGTACAAATCCATATTCGCAGCTTCACAAACTCGACAAAGCACTAACAAACGTGTGGAGTCTAATGACACATTTTTACGGAGACTGTAGACGTTTTTTCTCATGTAACCAAGTTTATATAAATCTCAGCAGCTAATGATTGAAAATTTATAGAAATACTGGAAAACTAAAAATATGAAAGGCTGTAGAGAGTGAGAGAAGGATATTTACACAAGACATGAATATAAGACTACTACATATAACAAGTATCTCGCTCTAATTAAAGAGGCAATTCGAGAGTCGGCTTGTAACACCCCGAGTTCAGGACCAGGGTCAAACCCGTATAGAGATCCGAACTCAACGCGCTACGGGTCGGGAATAGACTGATGCATATATCATTTTCGGTGTTTATTATATTTCACCAAGCATAATTGAATTCAAAAACAAGAATTCACTAAACATCTATACTAATAATCTTAACAAACAATGTGATCAAATTACACGTCAGACAATTACAAGAAATGCAACACAATCAACAAGATAGCTAACTTCTTATTTCCACTTTCAACTTCCGTTTAATCTGCAAGAATGTCAATTGGGGTGAGATGACAGCTCAATAGAATGCACTCCGATTCTCTAAAGATGCGGAAACAAAATCAATTTATCAAGTAAAAACATATAACAAGAAATATAGTACAACTTCAACGAATCAATGATATATATTCAACAATCACAACATTAGCAATGTTTCCAATTAATTATTCAATCTATTGATTTCAATCCATGAGCTCACAACATCAATAATATTTCCAACAAATCATCCAATTTTAGGATTCAACACATCAATTCACATCACCATTAATGCATTCAACAATTCACCCATTTAAATCTTAACATATGAGTTCACGGTACGAAAACCTTGGTTCATACACCCACCTATCGTTTACCTTGCACGGACAATCGCCATCGATGGATCAGGGGATCATTACCCTATACGTTTTTGGGAATCATTACAAATTCTCTCTCGGGAATCATCACCCGTCGTTAGCATGGAACCAAGTTCCATCCAACGGAAAAACATGAACTCATTTCCTATTGTAAATTATATTTCAAACAAATACTATCAAATAATATGACAAACAAGCAATGATGTATTTCATTCAAGCATATATGCAAATAAGAATAAGTTTTACAAACTGCAGACATCTTACACTAATTATTTCATGGTGATAACTTTGTCCGATCTTTATAAATTTTTTAGTAAACATTCATGACACCATTATTTATAACATATCCAAATTTCACAGCAAACTAATGGCTCAATAATAAGTTATTGATTTTACAAAATCAACATAAAAAATGGGCATATTACATCATGTTAACAAAATATTCCTAGTTAATCATAATAATTTGAAATTAAGAAATTCCAAAGCACAATAAAAGATAAGACATAAATATACAACTTTTGTTAAGTCCACAAGTCATTTTAGTATCATCAAGATTGTCGAACATAGTTAAATACATAACAAAGTGAAACTGTACAGAAATTTCAGAAACATCACCCAAATAAAAATATATATTTAATGGTGAATTTACTTAGGATTATCTTAAAACTTTAACTAATGATACATAATCATGTTATTTATTAATAGGAAAAAGTTGATCATCAATCGGAGATGTATATTTATACAAATAAATTACAGAAACGTAACAATATAAAATCATACGAAATCGAAATCAAATATCAAAAGACAAGCAAACCACCTAAAGAGAAACGGATCTAGCATTCTACATTTTATTAGATATAAAATCATGTTGATTCCCCATATCCTTATTCTCAAAACACCCTAGCTTTCTCTCCTTCTCATTCTCTCTAACCTAGCTTTTGGTTTTCATATATTTAAATTTCTTTCCCCTAATTTTTATTACAAAAGCTATATTAATATTAATATTAATAATCAGTATACTTGTTAGTACCTAAAAATTGCTCATAGGCGAAACAACTTACTGTAGAAGTACTTTCTTTAGGTTCGAGGATCAAAATCGTACAAAACGGGTCTAAACCAAGAAAATGGTCGTTCACGTTTTGCTTCGTTTACAAAGAGAGAAGATGGGTTGATCTTAGGGGAGGGAAGCATAGAAAGTTAAATAAATCAATATGATGAATTGTGTGTAGAGGTGTTGAACTATAGAGAAATAACAGAGATTGTGAGAATGATCAGCTTGTTCTGTTGTTCTGGATAGATAAAGTAGTCTATTTATAGTAGTTGGGAATACACACGTTTTCCTCGTAAGTAGTGGAGGTAGTGAGGAGGTGGAGAGATGGAGACTGTGGATATAATGGTGTAGTTACTCCCATTATGTTTGGGAAGTTTCTGGAAACCAATACTCTATCATCTCTTAACTGCCATAACCGTCACCACTACTTCGTAACCTTCTCATCATGGGGTGTTGCCACGCTGCATGTTGCTATAACCACCAGACCAAAACCCCATGAAGAATCCCCCATGTAATATATTTTGTTTTCTCGTAGGAATTAGTGGAATCATGGACTCAAAGCATGTGAGTAATTTGAGAGTTTGTCGTAGAATGATACTATCAATAATTTTATGCTGGCAATGGCGTATTTATAGCATGTTTGCAACATGCAAGTTGTGCTAGCGAAAATAGCGCATGCGATTGCTATAGGCGCAATTGAGGTGTTGATAGCACATGCTAATGTTGTGTTTGTGTCCTAGGTGATGGCATTAGCAGCAAAAGGATAGCGCTGGCACGAGCAGGCAAGGAATGACGCTGACACGAACAAGCGAGAATGGCGCAACAAAAGCATTGATGCGTACAAAGGAAAGGTGAGAAAGGGGTGCTAGCGCTAGCTAGTTAGCACTGATGCTAGAACATGCATTAGCGCTGCCGGCCGCGCTAGCTAATTACCGCTGGTGATAACTGTTGGCCGCTAGTGTTGGCGTATGGGTGCTAGCTGGTGTTGGCGTATGGGCTAGTGCTAAAAGCATGGTTAGGGATTGTCAGGGCTGGCATTTGCTGGTGTCGAGGCCATTTCCTATGCGATGCTAGTGTTGGCACTTGCCAATGTCGTGACCATAGCCATGGCCTGCTTAAGGATTCTCAATCGCACGAGATTTAATGTTGGTGTTATGCTTGGTTTTTATGTAGTGCATACAAAGATATTCAAGGAATTCAACCGTGGAAGTTTGCGACTTGAGATGATGTTCTATGCGACTCTGTATTTAGATGGTATGCATCTAAATAACGGTTTTTTTATTCAGAAGTGACATAACATCCATTCTGATGTTCGTAATTTTGTATAATCAGTGTGCTCTGATTAATGAAGATAGTTTGCATGGACGTACATGAAATAACAAGGATTTAGCCGGGTAAAGACCTGAGATTTTGGATGCGCATACATATATAAAAGAGATACAGTAGCCATGAGCTGAATACACATTCTCAATTTTCTTGTGGAATGTAAGATAAAAGTACATATCCTTAATTATGACGCCGGGTCATAAATTTATGCATATTTATTTTATACTTCTGCAGCTGAGCAAAGGAAATATTATAATTTTCTCTCTTGTTAAAAATTCACCATCAATATTAAGTCCCCTGCTTAGCACGGAATGATAATGTGTTTCATGATAAGCACTGGATGGTGACAGTGACACTATAAAACTTTGGAAATTCAAATTTAGAGAATAAGGGGATAATTATTTGGCCTTGCCTCCATGGTGTCTTTGTAGACTTGTTTTGTTGGTGCAAGCTTAGAAGAAAAATTATGATCCAATAGGCAACATTGGAAACTCCACGTAGCAGCTACAAGCAAGATTGGCTCGCAGGCATGCTCGCCTATACAAGCAAAATAGGGGTCCACGACCACAAGCCTTTTCGTGCTGGAGACGTGAGATTTTTCCGTCCATCTGATGGGGTCCTCTATCCCTTCTTATTCCAACTTGTTGACAATGGTCGGTCTTGGAATTTTAGTCAGTGGTCATGCTCAGATCCATTTTCCTCGGAATAATCTTCAGTTTGAAACAAATAATTCTGCATATTTGAATTTTAGGGTTCCCTCCTTTGCCTATTTAAATAAGCGGAATTCTTCTAACCATCTTCATTTTCTTCCTTCTTTAGAGTTCAAAATATCCTCATCTTGTCACTGAAGCATGTCTGATAACAACAGTGGTTCGAACCAGAACAAATCTTGCACCAAACGTGTCGCTTGGACCGTAACTACGATGAGTTTCCCAAGTTTCCCATATGTGTATGCTCATTATGATGAAATCTTGAAGATTATTTGATTATTGTTATTATTTTTTCTAGGTTTCTCGGGTCAAGAAGGTACCATAACGGCGTGTGAAAACTAGGAGTTCAGAGCTATAGTAGGCAGACCTCTCTTCTCATCTGAAACCTCCCTCCCCCCCTTTTTTAACATATGTATGCTTGTTTGGTTGTAACAGGAGATAGAGATTGGGCTTGTTGAAATTGTGGAGAGTGGGGGATTCGTACTAGTGAACGGTGGAGCAAACGTTAATGCTGACTCTAAGACTCCTCTTAATCCTATGGCTTCTCTTGCGGATGCCAACTTGAGTCTTCTTGTTCATGATTACCCCAACATCGGACTCTCCTTTGATTTGGAGATGGAATCCTTATCTCGAAAGCACAAAGTAGTGGGAGGATTTGTCGTGCCAAAGTACCATGTAGATCTCTACACAAAGATATAAGAGAAATACAGGCACATTGCTTCAACAGAGCTAGTGAAGATTTATACCCCCATACTCGTAATAGCCGTCGTAGGACTCTTACCTGTTATTGCCGAGATGGATAACACAGCTCTGTATAATATTACATACTCAAAAATCCAAGAATGGGACGAGATGTTGACTATTTGTGAGGGTCTCCGTTTCAACATAAACTGGCTGCGTCAGTATTTGGAGAATGTCAGAGAGGATTATGTAGCAGATTTGGCAGAGGAGAAGGCCTTTAAGGAAGAATCGTCCAAGATTGAGGGAATGACCCGAGATCTGCAGGCTCGTTCGGAGACATATGGGGAGAGATTGAAAAAAATTGCACAACTGCAATTTCCCTCTAAATTATATTGAATTTGTAAGAGGAGAGGCCAAAGTGTTTCCAGGCGTAATATGCCTTGATCCATTTACCATTAACAATTGTCCCTACGGCTCCTCCATTCATATTTGCGATCTTATAATACCCACTTGACATGGCCTTGCATACTACATAAGGCCCTTCCCATTTTGGAGAAAATTTTGGGGCAAACATATCTTTTTGAATATGCTTAGATGTTTTAAGTACCAGATCCCCCACCTGAAACACCCGTGGTTGTACTACCTTATCGTATAACCTGGAGGTTCTGCGTCGATAAGTCTCTGCATATTTTTTATGTTTTGGCTTGTCTGGATTCAAGTACATCCAAATCAGTTACTCGGGAGTTGGGTATTTCAGACTCGTCCCAATAGACCCCACTTACTGCTGTGATCCTGGATGATGAGACTTTAATCTCTGCTGGTAGGATTGCATCGGCTCCATACACAAGAGAATATGGTGAGGTCCCTGTAGAACTCTTTGGAGAAGTTCTGTATGCCCACAAGGCCATATGAAACTATTCGTGCCATGTTCTTGGATGGTCATAAAAAATACGACTTGAAATTCTGATGAGAGTTTTGTTGGTGCTTTCGTCTTGCCCATTCCCTTGGGGGTAGTATGATGTGGAGAATATAATTTTAACGCCATATCCTTCGAGTAACCCTCGGACGTAATTATTTGCGAATGAAGTACCATTTTTCATTATGACGTGCTTTGGTATCCCAAATCTGCATGTAATATGTTGTTTGATGAAAGAATCTATGGATGTTCCGTCGTAATTATGAGAGGTATGGCTTCAACCCATTTGGTGAAGTACTCTGTGGCAGTGAGTATGTACTCATGTTGCTTTGACGAGGATGGATTGATTTTACCAATGAGATCCAGTCCCCAACTATAGAATGGCCAAGTACTGCTTACCGAGTGAAGAGAAAGGCAAGGCGTGTGAATGAGTTTGTCGTGGATTCGACATTGGTGACACTTCTGAACAAATGACGCTGGATCGTCCTCCATGATCGGCCAATAATATTTCTCGTGGACCTGGAGAAATAAATTTCTCTTGCCTTGGTGATCCCCTTCGTGCATTTTTTCCAGGATAGTCTGAATATCCTTTTATGCCATACATCACAATAAATCTCCGCCAAAGCTCTTCTGGTAGAGTATTCCTTCGTGAAAGACAAATCTCTTTGATTTTCGAATCAATCATTCCGCTTCCCGCTTTTCTTGAGGTAGGACATTATCTCGAAAGTATTTGATATATGGGCGCCAGTCCCCAGCATGGTGTATAGTCAGTATTTCTGATTGATGTGGCGGGATCTGACAATTAGAGCAAGACTCATGCAACAATCGGGATTGGGCCTCCATGGTGGGCCAGCAAAACCCAAGACATTGGAGACGTCTATACAAATTTACCACTAGTGTCTGACCACACATCTCATAGTGTACTCGATTAAGTTTCCCTTGTGCTTCATCATCTCCCAGGTATCTCGACAGAGATCCGTCTGAGTTTCTATGATATAATACTCCATGTAATAGGAAGAAATGATTTAAATATTTAAGAATGATCTTCCCTTGGCTATGTGAATTACTTAGCTCTTGGATAATAGGGTCCATTCATTGTCTTGTTCTTCATCAGGCTTGTCTATCCAGGTCGAGGTCATGGTACGTCTCTACACGGTGAGGGTCGTTTCCGAGTCTTCGAACTGAAGTTTTGAGGCTAGAGTTTGTCTGTTGTTGGTGCACCCCGTATGTATGATCATCGCCTCGTCAAAGTGACTTGAGAGCTTCTGAGTTTCATCCCTATATGGGGATAGTGTCGCTTCCTTGAGAAAATATATCACATTCATCTGATTCACTAGTAACTTCGATTCCCCTCTTATTTCGATACGTGTAGCTCTAGCTTGATTGGATAGTGATAATCCCAATAGGAAGGCTTCATATTCGGCAGATTTATTGGTACACTCGTAGTCCATATTGAACGAATGCGAGAAAGCTTCACCATTCGGTGAAAATAACACAATACCAGCTCCCCCAGTATTATTGCTAGGGTTATTAGAACCGTTGAAATAATAACCAGGCTTGTTCTTCAGTGAGTGAAATGTCTGGGAATTCTCCGGGTACATCTTCATGCGTTGTGGTATCACCTTCCCCTGGAAAAGATGTAAACAAGTTTGCGACTGCTCTCTTTATTGTTTTAGGCGATACACACGATATTTCAAACTATGACATCTGTAGCAACCATTTTGTCATTCGCTCTATGAGAGCGGGTTTCGACAATAGAAATTACAGGGTCATCCTTAGCCATCAATACTGCCTTATTCGCTAGCAAATAATGCCGGAATTTCTGAATGGCATGTACCAAGGATAGACAGGCTATTTCTACTTTCTGAATGGCATCTTAGCGTACGGATGAGGTAGTAGATGGGACGTTCAGTCCCTATGTCTTCTTCCTGAGCCAATAGGGCTCCTATAGCAACTTCGCTAAAGGCTATGTAAATGAGCAATTGATAGGTGCATTATTTGCATTAGTTTGATACTCTAATTCTTTCTTGTTAGTTTTCATTTTATTATGCTTTGATTTTGTTTGTTTTTGAGTTCTTTAGGTATTTTGAGGACTAATCAACCAAAGAAGAAGAAATGAGTTCATTCCGGTACAAGAAAGAAGTTAGAGCTGAAAAGATACTCTTAGAGCTGAATTCCAGAAGAGATTACGTCTAGGAAAGTCTCATGACCCAGCCGTAAAACAAGTCGAATAAAAGGACCAAAATCCAGAAGTGCTTACGGCTAGAAAAATTCTTCGACCTAGCCGTAGAACTGGGGAATTGAAGATTTATGTTATAGTTACGGTTAGGAATTCAACTCAACCTATCCGTAGAAGAAGCCAAGTGTACAATATTCGTGTCTGGGTCATATTTACGGCTAGGAAACCATTCAAACCTAGCCGTAGACAAGATGAAGAAGTAAAACAAGAGTTCCAGGTTCACATACGGTTAGGAATCATTCCTAAGCTGGCCGTAAAATGTGATGCAAAAATATGAATATTTGGAATACACCATATTGCATAGGACAAAGAGATGGATCCAACGTAAAAAGAATGAGGTCAATCGGATATCAGATGAAGGAGTTATGGATAGAACGGTGAAGGAAGAAAGTGAAACTCAGGCTCAGTTACGGCCAGGAATGCATAGCACGACCCAGCCGTAAGTGACCCTGGAAAATCACCCTAAAAGTCATGTTTTTAGTTACGGCTAGGTCGTGGGAAAGTTCCCAACCGTAACTAGAGGTCTTTTGTGCGAAATTGGACTTCTAAAAAGAGAAAACCCGGTCCCGGAAGGATTATAAGCCATATATATCATGAGTACTATATAAGGAGACTCCCAAGACAATGAGAAATCATTTTTACACTATCTTTTACTTGCGGAGAAGGGGAAAAAGTAGCTAGGGCTTGGAGTTGCAATTAAACATCACGATTTCTAGGGTTTGTTTTACTTGCTTTCTTCTATATTTTCCATGGGTTTTGAGAAATCCATGATGAGCTAAACCTTTCATACTGGTTAAGGATGTAGTTGGATATCATAAACATGTTACTTCATTAATATATTAGTTTTGTTATCTTAATCAAATCGTTATCGTTCTTGTTCTACTAATTATTATCGCCACGTATGATTGTGTAAATGTTTGTTTAAGAGTGCTACTAAATAAACATGAATGCATATCTATCGCTAGACTTGGGTTTTGAGATTCGGAATTAGTAGCATATTGTGATTACCAATTGTATTCAAAACCTTTATGTGATTACATGTAGAAGCTTGACCTATGTTAAATAGATTACTCATAATATATCTATTGCATTTTGATTAACCTAATTCATAAAACTTAAAGCTCTTGAGGGATTAAACTTGATAGCATATTGCATTATGTTGTTCTTTGAGTAGTAATTACATATTCATCGTTATGGTATATGATGACGTGAGGAATTTACCGGAGTATGCTCTCGATGGGATGCTCTAGGGCTCTTGATAATGAATGATTAA
>JAJJMC010012328.1:2327222-2339169 GCA_023531435.1 Papaver californicum
AATGAATGTGGGGGAGAATACTTCGGCTCTCTTACAAAAGAAACTCCTACTCAAATATAAAGATCCTGGTAGTTTTGACATTCCTATTGTTATTGGTAACACAACATTTAATAAAGCTACGTTTGATTTAGGAGCATTGGTGAACGTTATGCCTGCATCTATATATGAATCTCTGAACTTAGAACCTTTGAAAGAAACTGGAATTGTTTTGCAATTAGCTGACCGTTCTAACGTGTACCCTAGAGGAATTATCGAAAATGTGCTTGTGCAGGTCAATCAGCTACTCTTTCCAGCAAATTTCTGTATACTGGAGATGACTGGTCGATCAACTGATTCATCTCTACCTTTGCTACTGGGATATCCATTCATGTGAACGACGAGAACCAAAATTGATGTCTTTAGTGTAACGTTGACAATGGAGTTTGATGGAAAAGTAATACGTTTCAATATCTATGAAACGATGAGATGTCCTAGTGATGTCCACTCTTGCTTCTCTATTGATGTTATTGATACCTTAGATCAACAGATGTTCAATATGAATGGTGAAGATGTGCTTGAAACCGTGTTAACTACACCCATTGATGGTATATTTGAATGTGGAGAAAAACTTAAGGAGGCTTTAGGATCTCTTAATTCTATGCAAGAATGTTCACCAACTCATGATATTTCTTTTATCTATTTACCATGTTCTAATGAGAAAACTTTGCCATCTATCTTACATGCTCCTAAAACTAGAACTTAAGACTCTTCCTGATTACTTAAAATACATGTATTTGGGTGATAATGAGGAGTTTCCGGTAATAGTTTCAAATGAGCTAACTGAAATGTAGGAACAAAATATTCTTCGGGTATTGAAGGAGCATAAAACGGCTATATGATGGACAATTGCTGACATCAAGGGAATAATCCCAGCCACATACATGCATAAAATACTACTTGAGGAGGATGCGAAACCTATAAGGGAGGCTCAACATCGTTTCAACCCTCCGATGATGGAAGTAGTAAAGAAAGAGATACTCAAGCTTTTATACGTCAGAGTTATCTGTCCCATTTTTGATAGCAAGTGGGTGAGCCCAGTATAAGTTATACCAATGAAATCGGGCGTTACAGTGGTGCAGAATGATGAAAATAAACTTGTCTCAACTCGTGCGCAAACCGGTTAGAGGGTTTGTATAAACTAAAGAAAACTTAATGCAACCACTAGAAAAGATCACTTTCCTTTACCTTTTATGGATCAAATGTTAGAAAGATTGTCTGGACACTCTTATTACTGTTTTCTTGATGGTTATTCAAGTTACAATCAGATTGCTATAACACCTGAGGACTAATTGAAAACTACTTTTACTTATCCTTTCGGAACATTTGCACACAAAAGGATGCCTTTTGGTTTGTGTAACGCACCCGCTACCTTCCAAAGGTGTATAGTAAGTATTTTTTTCAGATTATGTTGAAAACATTATCAAAGTTTTTATGGATGATTTCAGTGTGTATGGTGATTCATTTGGATTGTGCATACATAACCTCACTTTAATTATTAAACGATGTGTTGAGACTAATCTTGTGTTAAACTGGGAGAAGTGCCATTTTATGGTAACTCATGGCATTGTTTTAGGCCATATTATATCTTTTAAAAGCTTGGAAGTTGATAAAGATAAGATAGATCTTATTCGTGCTCTTACCCCTCCCACTACGGTGAGGAAGGTTCGTGCTTTTCTTGGTCATGCAGGATTTTATCGCAGGTTTATCAAATATTTTTCCAAGGTCGCATCACAATTATGCCAATTATTACAAAAAAGATGTGGTTTTTAACTTTGACAAGAAGTGTTTGGCGGTATTCAATCATTTGAAAGAACTTTTGATAACAACCCTTATCAATAGACCACCTAATTGGAGCAAGCCTTTTGAGATAATGTGTGATGCCAGTGACTATGCGGTCAGTATTAGGCCAGCGTACTGGGAAGCTATCCCATGCCATTTTTTATGCTTCCAGAATGTTGAATGATGCTCAACAGAATTAAACGACTGATGCGTCGGAAAACCGACTTTATTTTACCGCAAGCACACAGTGTCGAAAGATGTAGACAAGAGAAAATACGGTTCGTTCTCACGAGGAGTGTGTATTACTTATACTAATTAATTCAAGTAACTTTCATGTCAAAAGATATTTTTCCAATTTTTGTAAAGAATTAAACTAATGAATGAATTAAAACTATTTAATAAAGATTGAAATCAATAATAGAAAAAAACGTTAAGGTTTCGGAAATCTGTTGTAGATTAGGGTTTACTTGCTTTCATCACAAAGGGTATCGATTTTACTCGTGCAAAATAGCAAATCTAGATAGTAATATACGGAAGATATTTCGTTTAAGAATCGAAGAAAAGAATTGTTTGTTCTCAACCTAAGGTAGAACTTCGAAGTGCTAAGTATGTGTGGCATAAATAATCAAAGAATATTTATAAAACGATTATCGCGAAAGGATCAACGAGTTCTTCTACTAATCAAACAATGAACTATACATGACATAGAACATGAAAAATCATCAAGAAAAATAAAACATTGAAAGAGAGATAAAACATTAACATTAAGCTTTTATAGTTGAAAATCCTAGTTTTGAAACACAAGAAAATTAATACTACAAGTTCATCCTTTCACCCTAACAAAGAGATTTAGCTAGACATGCCTTTCTTAAAAGCCATTAAAAATTAATTAAGAAAATATTCTATCTGTGAGAAGTTGTGTAGAAAATTGTATCTAGGCTCCCCTTTATATAGGCTTCGGTAACATCCTCTGGATCCTTATCCAACTAGGAAACCTAATCTCATTAAACTTTTCCACCTCCTTTTGATCTTTATCCAATTAGAAGACTTAACCTCCTCAAAAACCAATAAAAACCCTAATTTTCACGTCAAAGGCGAGCCCAAAACGCTTCCCTTATTTCTCTTCCCGCGCAGGCCTAATAAGGCCCAACAGATACCAAATCCAAGTTGGTTTCACGGTTTTGCTCATATCTTTTTCATACGAACTCGGAATGACCTTATTCTTTCGCCGTTAGATTTGTAATTCAATTATCTAAAAGATGGTGACAAAAAAACCTGTATTTGGACAAGTTCCAGCTGATCTTCAGTCTTTATTCTTTTGTATCACTTCTTTCTTTGCACAATTAAGTGCTAATTCAGTTCTTCTGGACGATTCCACCTAATAAAAGATAAATGAACAAAAAAAAAACGTAATATAAAATAATTCACATGAAATCTAACAAATAAGTGTATAAAATTAACATTCTAAATATGTAAAATATGCACTTATCAACGACCACAAAAAATGAGTTGTTAGCAATCGTACTTGCATTGGAGAAATTTCGTTCTTATTTGCTTGGTACGAAAGTTGTTGTGTTTTCTGATCATGCAACACTTAGGTACTTACTTGCGAAGAAGGAGGCGAAACCGAGACTCATTCGATGGATCTTACTCCTACAAGAGTTTGATCTTGAAATTAAAGACAAGAAAAGCATTGAGAACACTGTTGCAGATCACTTGAGTTGTCTTACTGTAGACGAAGAAGCTACCCCGTTGTATGAAAGCTCTCCAGATGAGCAACTATTCTCTATTGCAGTTTCAGAACCATGGTACACTGATATTGTGAATTATTTAGTGTCTAAAAAAATCCCAAGTAATTTGTCTCGTGCTGAAAGGGACAAGCTTAAAAAGATAGAAAATCAATATATTTGGGATGATCCATACCTATGGAAACATTGTTCAAACCAATTTATACAGAGGTGTGTACCTGAATCTGAATTCAATTTTATATTGTCCTTTTGTCATTCGTATGCTTGTGGAGGACACTCTGGGTCTAAAGGAACCGCACTCAAGGTACTTGAGAGTGGCTTCTTTTGGAAAAATTTATTTAAAGATGCATACGTATTTTGTACTACTTGTGATCGATGTCAAAGAACGAGCAATCTAAGTGCTCCAAATCAAATGCCACAAACAGTTATCCACTTCGTTAAGGTGTTCGACGTTTGGGGTAATGATTTTATGGGGCATTTTTTTAATTCTTTCGACAAATATTATATTCTACTTGCTGTTGATTATGTCTCAAAATGGGTGGAAGATAAAGCCACCCCAACTAATGATTCTAAAGTGGTTACAAATTTTGTTAAAGATTATATTTTTGAGGTTTGGAACTCTAAGAGCAATAACCAGCGATGGGGGATTACACTTTCGAAACAAGTTCTTTCAGGGCTTGTTAAAAAAGTACAATGTATCTCATAAGATAGCTACACCATACCATCCACGGAATAACGGGAAAGCAAAAATATCTAATCGAGAAGTGAAGTCCATTCTAGAGAAAACAGTGAATCCTACAAGAAAAGATTGGAGTTTACGACTTGATGATGCATTATGGGTATATATGACCGCGTACAAAACACCTATCAAGATGTCTCCTTTTAGGCCTATGTACGGTAAACCATGCCATCTTCCTGTTGAAATCGAGCATAAGGCTTTTTGGGTTATTCAACAGTGCAACATGGAGATGGATGGTGCAGGAAAGCAAACAAAACTCTAAATCAATAAACTAGAAGAGATTCGTAATGATGCATATGAAAGTTCGCTTATTTCCAAGGAGAAGACAATGACTTTTCATGATAAGATGATTTCTAGAAAACGCTTTCGTGTTTGACAGAAATTTTTGTTATTCAATTCACGTCTCACTTTATTTCCTGGTAAGTTACTTTCTCGTTGGATAAGTCCTTTTATTGTGTTTCATGATTTTCCTCATGGTGCAGTAGATATTCGAAGTTTATCCACGGGAAAATAGATGAAGGTTAATGGGCATCAACTCAAACCATATTATGAGTCGTTCACATATGAAGTCGTGGAAGGGATCAATTTTGTATATGCACTCCCTCTGGAGGAGTAGCAAGGCGAGTGCCAACTCGGGCTGACGACGTTAAACCAAGCGCTCAATGGGAGGCAACCCATTGGTTTTGTATTTATATCTTTATCTTTTTAGTTTTGTTTTTCTTATCTTTTCGTTTCATATTATATGATTTCCCACCTTGACTTTTACATTGGACGAATCAATTTACATTGAGGATAATGTAAAGTTTAAGTGTGGGGGAGTCGTTGAGCATTTAGTTTTTAGTATTCACTTTTGTAGGGAATTTTTAAACTTTTTGTACATATTTGCTTGAACACCTCCAACTTTTAGATGTTTTAGAGTCACTTTGTATACTTCTAGCTAAGCTTACATACAGAGTTCTTATCGAAATAATTGAATTTAGAAGTAATAGAGAACGACATTCGGAGTTCTTAGTTGTTGAGAGGTAATACCAACAAAATGGACTTAAATCGCCGGTAGAAAATACAATATTGAGTAGTTGATCATTCAATACCCATGAGTGAGGCACCATACCTTCAATTATCCATTTAGAGTGTTTCATCTGCGTAAATTCTGGGTAGAATGCTGAGCTACCCAACTTCACACCAATTTCAACATTACTTTTTGATCTCTTGAATGCTATTTCATCAATCATGAGGGTGTCATCAGAATTGATAACTCTATCTTGTAGTCTTGTTTGCAGTTGGCACTATTCTCTCGACGACAACAGGTCAATAGAAATGCCATTATCATCAACAAGCAGAGCATCAAAAATTTGAAAGAGAGTTGAAGACAATCAAGATTTACAAGCAACAATACAATAAAGAGCAAATTTCATATTCAAGTAAAGCAACAATACAATCAGCAGAATTATATATACATGTTGAATATTTATGTACAAGAGCGAAAGAAATCAAAAAATGAGAATTTAGTGAAGTTTATGATACCAAGACAATACAAGTTGTGAAGAATCAAGTAGTAAAGTCCTTATCCCACGGCTATAGTAGTTTCATCATTTATTTTAATTTCGGTTTGTATTTTATTTTGAGTTCCTCTTACTAAAAAAAAACTTTTATTTTGTTTTAGTGTATATTTTTTTTATATTCATTCAATAAGGTCGTGGGGAAGAAGAAATATATGAAGAAGCTTCAAGCAACAAGAATTTGAGTAAAACCGTTACATTTGTCAAGTTTCTACGAAGTTCAAGAGTTCATCATCAACAGTTGAAGACTGAAGACTGAAGACGTTTCTTTTGGATATTGTGAGCGTGGTGCTGATTGTGAACCGGGTGAGAAGGTAACTAAGCATTCCCATCCTTACATAGTGGTTGATTTCCTTTCTTAGAGATCATCAGAAAAAATAAAAAAGATTCCTTTTCGTCTCACATCTCTATGGGATAACATCTTCATGATTCAGAAGGTTCCTTTTCTTCCTACTATTCAACATGTGTAGAATTTCTATCTTCACTCCTGCCTGCACACATGTGAGAACCATAAAGTGCGTCCTTTGAGTGTCAAGTTCATAAAATCCTATTAGTGAGGCAGAATATTCATTCAGTCACTCTTGAGGTTGGATTCTTTCATATGGTGGTCTTTTCCTAACTCAAGAGATAAGCATGAGAATATTGTTATCTATACTTTTAACTTCTTATTGTTAGTGTGCAGACACTTTATGTCTTCGTAGCTCTTTGGTTGCATGTGCTCTGGAATTTTTGAAAGTTGGAATTTAGGTTTCATGGGTATACCTCTTGTAAACCCTCACGAGACTAAAACTCGTCCACTAGGGACACCTAGGGGTTTAAAGGCTTGATACACATGCTAAGTGTAACTGTATCCTCAACGAAATGGAGTCCTTGTATTTTAGTTTAGTTTAGATAGTTTTCTCGAGGACTAGCAAAAGGAAAGTGTGGGGGAATTTGATAGGTGCATTATTTGTATTAGTTTGATACTCTAATTTACTGCTTTCTTGTTACTTTTCATTTCATTATGCTTTGGTTTTGTTTGTTTTTGAGTTCATTAGGTATTTTGAGAACTAATCAACCAAAGAAGAAGAAATGAGTTCATTCCAGAATAATGGAGAAGTTAGAGTTGAAAATATACTCTTGGAGATGAATTCCATAAGAGATTACGTCTAGGAAAGTCTCACGACCCATCCATAGAACAATTCGAATAAAATGCCAAAATCCAGAAGTACTTACGGCTAGGAAATTTCCTCGACCTAGCCATAGAACTAGGAAGTTAAAGATTTATGTCAAAGTTGCGGCTAGGGATTCAACTCAACCTAGAAGTAGAAGAAGCCAAGTGTGCAATATTTGTGTCTCGGTCAGATTTACAGCTAGGAAACTATTCCAACCTAGCCGTAGACAAGATGAAGAAGTAAAACAAGAGTTCCAGGTTCACATACGGTGAAATCATTCCTAATCTGGCCGTAAAATGTGATGCAAAAATATGAATATTTGGAATACACCATCTTTTAGAGGACAAAAAGACGAATCCAACGCAAAAAGAATGAGGTCAGTCGGATATTGGATGAAGGAGTTATGGCCAAAACGGTGAAGGAAGAAAGTAAAACTCAGGCTCAGTTACGGCCAGGAATGCATAGCACGACCCAGCCGTAAGTGACCCTGGAAAATCACCCTAAAAGTCATGTTTTTAGTTACGGCTAGGTCGTGGGAAAGTTCCCAACCGTAACCAGAGGTCTTTTGTGCGAAATTGGACTTCTAAAAAGAGAAAACCCGGTCCCGGAAGGATTATAAGCCATTATATCATGAGTACTATATAAGGAGACTCCCTAGACAATGACAAATCATTTTTACACTATCTTTTCCTTGCGGAGAAGGGGAAAAAGTAGCTAGGGCTTGGAGTTGCAATTAAATATCACGATTTCTAGGGTTTGCTTTACTTGCTTTCTTCTATATTTTCCATGGATTTTGAGAAATCCATGATGAGCTAAACCTTTCATACTGGTTAAGGATGAAGTTGGATATCATAAACATGTTACTTCATTAATATATTAGTTTTGTTATCTTAATCAAATCATTATCGTTCTTGTTCTACTAATTATTATCGCCACGTATGATTGTGTGAATGTTTGTTTAAGAGCGCTACTAAAATAACCATGAATGCATATCTATCGCTAGACTAGGGTTTTGAGATACGGAATTAGTAGCATATTGTGATTACCAATTGTATTCAAAACTTTATGTGATTACATGTAGAAGCTTGACCTATGTTAAATAGATTACTCATAGTATATCTATTGCATTTTGATTAACCTAATTCATAAAACTTAAAGCTCTTGAGGGATTAAACTTGATAGCATATCGCATTAGGTTATTCTTTGAGTAGTAATTACATATTCATCGTTATGGTATGTGATGACGTGAGGAATTTACCGGAATATGCTCTCGATGGGATGCTCTAGGGCTCTTGATAATGAATGATTAAGTAACAACTCTAGTTATTAGTTAAAGTGCATGTATTATGTTTGAAGATAAACCCTTAACCAGTACTCTCAACCTATTGATTCTCTTTATTCATTATTTGCTAGTATAATTACTTTAGTCTTAAAACACAAAATCCCCCCAGTTTACTTAAGTTTTCAAATACGAATAACAACCCATATCTCTCTGTGGATCGAATTTGTTTTTATAACAATACTCTTATTTATAATTGTGAAGTAAAAGAAAACTCTAAACCTCGTATTTCTACTTATGTTCCTCCTTTACCCTTTCCTCGCAGGTTTGCTAACTCTAAAAAGACGAAATAAGATAAGGAGATCTTAGACATTTTTGAGAAGATTTATGTGGATATTCCACTCATATATGCGATTAAACAAGTCCCTAAATATGCGAGAATTATGAAGGACTTGTGCTCCAACAAACAAATATTAACCGGTAACGAGGTAATGAATGTGGGGGAGAATACTTCGGCTCTCTTACAAAAGAAACTCCACTCAAATATAAAGATCCTGGTAGTTTTGACATTCCTATTGTTATTGGTAACACAACATTTAATAAAGCTACGCTTGATTTAGGAGCATTGGTGAACGTTATACCTGCATCTATATATGAATCTCTGAACTTAGAACCTTTGAAAGAAACTGGAATTGTTTTGCAATTAGCTGACCGTTCTAACGTGTACCCTAGAGGAATTATCGAAAATGTGCTTGTGCAGGTCAATCAACTACTCTTTCCAGCAAATTTCTGTATACTGGAGATGACTGGTCGATCAACTGATTCATCTCTACCTTTGCTACTGGGATATCCATTCATGTGAACGACGAGAACCAAAATTGATGTCTTTAGTGTAACATTGACAATGGAGTTTGATGGAAAAGTAATACGTTTTAACATCTATGAAACGATGAGATATCCTAGTGATGTCCACTCTTGCTTCTCTATTGATGTTACTGATACCTTAGATCAACAGATGTTCAATATGAATGGTGAAGATGTGCTTGAAACCGTGTTAACTACACCCATTGATGGTATATTTGAATGTGGAGAAAAACTTAAGGAGGCTTTAGGATCTTAATTCTATGCAAGAATGTTCACCAATTCATGATATTTCTTTTATCTATTTACCATGTTCTAATGAGAAAACTTTGACATCTATCTTACAGGCTCCTAAAACTAGAACTTAAGACTCTTCCTGATTACTTAAAATACATGTATCTGGGTGATAATGAGGAGTTTCCGGTAATAGTTTCGAATGAGCTAACTGAAATGTAGGAACAAAATATTCTTCGGGTGTTGAAGGAGCATAAAAACGGCTATAGGATGGACAATTGCTGACATCAAGGGAATAATCCCAGCTACATACATGCATAAAATACTACTTGAGGAGGGTGCGAAACCTATAAGGGAGGCTCAACATCGTTTCAACCCTCCGATGATGAAAGTAGTAAAGAAAGAGATACTCAAGCTTTTATACGCCAGAGTTATCTGTCCCATTTTTGATAGCAAGTGGGTGAGCCCAGTATAAGTTGTACCAATGAAATCGGGCGTTACAGTGGTGCAGAATGATGAAAATAAACTTGTCTCAACTCGTGTGCAAACCGGTTAGAGGGTTTGTATAGACTAAAGAAAACTTAATGCAACCACTAGTTACGGCCAAGAATGCATAGCACGACCCAGACGTAAGTGACCCTGGAAAACCACCCTAAAAGTCATATTTAGTTATATCTAAGTCGTGGGAGAGTTCCCAACCGTAACCAGAGGTCTTTTGTGCGAAATTGGACTTCTATAAAGAGAAAACCCGGTCTCTGAAGGATTATAAGCCCTATATATCATGAGTACTATATAAGGAGACTACCAAGACATTAAGAAATCATTTTTACATACTTGCAGAGAAGGGGAACAAAGAGCTTTGGCTTGGAGTTGCAATTAAACATCACGATTTCTAGGGTTTGCTTTACTTGCTTTCTTCTATATTTTCCATTGATTTTGAGAAATCCATGATGAGCTAAACCTTTCATATTGGTTAAGGATGTAGTTGGATATTATAAACATGTTACTACATTAATATATTAGTTTTGTTATCTTAATCAAATCATTATCGTTCTTGTTCTACTAATTATTATCGCCACGTATGATTGTGCGAATGTTTGTTTAGGAGCGCTACTAAATAACCATGAATGCATATCTATCGCTAGACTAGGGTTTTGAGATACGGAATTATTGATGAACCTTGTCATTAGTAGCATATTGTGATTACCAATTGTATCCAAACCTTTGTATGATTGCATGTAGAAGCTTGACCTATGTTAAATAACAACTCTAGTTATTAGTGAAAGTACATGTATTATGATTTATGATGAACCCTTAACCAGTACTCTCAACCTATTGATTCCCTTTATTCATTATTTGCTAGTATAATTACTTTAGTCTTAAAACATAAAAAACTCCAGTTTACTTAAGTTTTCAAATACGAATAACAACCCATATCTCCCTGTGGATCGAATTTGTTCTTATAGCTATACTCTTATTTATAATTGTAAAGTAAAAGAACTTGAAATAATTTTGATTGACTGACAACCGACTAGTAATGGTTTTCCTAGAGTTGGAGATTTCATAACAGCTGGTGATAACAATAATTGTTGGATATGGTGGAACGCCTTTTTTTATGTGGATGACCAAACAAAACTCGCCCTTTTTTTAGTAAGGGTGTAAACGAAGCAACAAACTGATCTAGTCCGGGAATAAAACGCCGAATATATAATACATTTCCCATGAAGCTTTTAAGTTCCCTTGTATTGCATGGCGGTGGCATGGTGGTGATATCCTGTGTTTGGTCAGGTCCATCTTGAACCCCTCTGTTGTTGCGTATCAGTTGTATATGCCAAAATTCCCATTGACATCAACAACCAATGATTTGATGAAGAACAGTAAATAGAAAGATTTTAACTTATAATTTGATATACATAATCCTCTTTAAAATCAATTAATGAGAGAGATTTCAATAAATCATTTATTTACAGATCATAATCTGATCAAATTACAGTCTCAAATTCATAATCTTTTTAAGTATAGAAGATGAATCATGATAGTGAAACTTTTAAATCCTATTTTACACAATGAATACATACCTAATGATCTTTTTCCTTCTTCTCTGATTACTCTTCCTTAGCCTTTTCTTTGCTTCTATTGCTTTAGGATTCCCGATCGAAGTTGGAGTTCCCTTTAATTGCTATGAGGGTCCTTTGAACTGCTGACTTGTTGAATTTTCTTGATTCTTACTGCTTTCTCCTAATTCATTTGTTGCTTTTTGTTCGATGTTTCTTTTCAAGTATTGATCTATCTCCTCTTCCTTTGCTTTGATTTTACGGTCTTTCTTCCTTTCCCGCTGTTGTTGTTCCCGTTCTTCATGCATTCTTACCTCTGCTATTATACAAAAATTCGCATCATTTAGATCTCCCTTGATCTCCATTTCTCCTTGCGGTGTTGGAAACCGCAAATATTGATGATAAGTTGAAATTACACCTTTCAGCTGGTGTACTCGTCTCCCAATTATTGCACTGTACGGGGATGGAGCATCTACTACACTGAATCTTGTCAAGATGTTA
>JAJJMC010012328.1:2339179-2360737 GCA_023531435.1 Papaver californicum
CATTTTTCATGAACAGGTAGGATAAATCCTTTAACCCAGTCCCTGTTTCTAGCGCCAAATTGTTTATGCCAAAATTCTCATTGACATCAACAACCAATGATATGATGAAAAACAATAAATAGAAAGATTTTAACTTATAATTTGATATACAGAATCCTCTTTAAAATAAATTAATGAGAGAGATTTCAATAAATCATTTATTTACAGTTCACAATCTGATCAAATTACAGTCTCAAATTCATAATCTTTTTAAGTATAGAAGAAGAATCATGATAGTGAAACTTTTAAATCCTATTTTACACAATGAATACATACCTAATGATCTTTTTCCTTCTTATCTGATTACTCTTCCTTAGCCTTTTCTTCGCTTCAATTTTTCGACTCCCTCTCTGTTGAAGACTCTCTTCTATTTATAGATTTTCTAATGGGTCCCTCTTGTCCCGATACCTTCTTTCGTTCTCCTTATTACCTTTGGATTGGGATGATTGTATGGTTGACAGGTCATGCTCTTTACTTTTTGGTCTGTTACCTTGTATGATTAACACGTACTCTTCGTTCTTTGAGAATCATCTTTGTCCCGATCACATGTGTCGACCATGTGGTTAAAGTAAATAAAAGTAATTATTGTTTTTAATTTCCCGCTCCACGTTCATTATTACTCTTACTTTCCCGTTCTATATTCATCATTACTCTTACTTTCCCGTTCCTCGTTCATCATTACTCCTACTTTCCCGTTCAATAAACATTTAATGTTATCTGTTTCGATCAGTGTGATACTACTTTCCCGATCTTATGTGTCAAACATGCAGGGATTTACTCAGTCTTTCACATCTGTCCTATCTCGATCCTTTGATACAGCTTTGATTGTGTGCTTCTCGTTCTTCTTAGTACCACTGACTCATTCTTTAATCGTTTTACACGTGTCGTTCTCCTTTTATTTCCCAACAACTTGCCCCCTTCTTCTTCTTTTTTCTAAAACTTTTAACGGTTGATCCAAGGGTTTGAAAAAAGTAGAAGAACAATTATTAACTTCCACTCTACCATTACTTATTTTCACACGTTATGTGAACTTTTCGCAGGCAATAACTTCTTATTATCACGTTTATGTCAGTTACCTTTTTTCGAGGAAATCAAATCTTTGCCTTGATTAACGCCTTTTCAAATTGTGACGGTTTCTATTCTTCTCTTTAAATACGATGCAGTCTTTTCCACTTCTGTCTTTACCTCTTAAAGTTGCTGCTCTTTATCTTCCTTGAAATTTTCAAATACTTTCGTTCTCCCAACTGTTCAGGAGCTTTTAGCATCAATCGCATTTATTTTACCTTTGATCAAATAATTGCTTATCTTCTTTCTTCAGGTATGTTGAGGATTTTTACCTCCAGTATCTTACTTTAATATTTGACCATGATTAGCGTTTAACAAATATGATTGAACTGATAATTGTTTTTTCTTTGATTTTTATGATTGTTTCTTTATGATCTATGATGATTCCTTCATACATTGATCCTTTGAAATTTTCTTTTCAGATAAAACGTTATGTCTTCCAGAAATCCCAATGTTGTTGGTGATCACCAAGAAACCGGAAGATCTTCAAGAGTTCCTTCTTCTAGATATGCGGTGTTTCGGTCTGTTCATAATCCAGCTCCTGATGCTTCTATAACCGCTAATCATGCCCCCAAAAATAAGCGGGGTCATGCCACTTATAACTATCGTTCAATGAACATTGAAGTTTTTAAGAGAAGACTTGCTTTTGAAGAACTTAAATTCTCATTCTATGACAAAAATACTGACGTACTAACTTTGGGAGCGATGCAAAGCTTTAACTATTCTCCCAATAGTTTATTAATTTCTGCTGGTGCTTTAGAGGCCGAAATTCGCCTCCCATTATATGAAGAAGAAAATCCTTTTCAATATGAAGTTCTTGCAACAAATGGTGATTCTCCTCATGGACTAGCTCGATCCATTAGTAAATACAATGAAAATTGGTGGCGTATCCTTGATGAGTGTACCCTCCGAAGTGAAGGGCGGACTAATCTTACTTGCTACGTTCCAGATTTTACAGAACGTGACAGTTATACCATTGAAAATTTTCATACTACATACGGAGATTGTATTAGTAACAGGAATTATGTGAAGTGGATCGTTAGCCCTGTTCGCAAGTGTCTTTCGGGATTTCCCTTATTACATGAGGTCGACGATCCCAAAATCAAATTTATTCCCCATTCCAAAACTGATTTTCCCACAAAAGAAATAATTCATCAGGATCATGACTATAAGTGGTATCGCACTCCAATTGTAATTGAAGGTCCTTGGATTTTCGGTAACATCTCCAAAGATGAAATTCAAGGACTTCGTAGACGTTTCCCAAGCTATTGTCCTTGGCGGTTAAATTTTGATGATTTCAAGTTTGATTATAAGGTTCGTATTATTCTTTATTTCAATATTGTCCCGAACTACCATTGAATTTTTTCTTACAGGACAACATATCGTTGAAGGTAGGCAAAAAGTCGAGGAAGAAGTTATCGAAGGTAAGGGAAAACGAAAATTGGTTTTCCCTGAGAAGAAGAAGAAGAAATTGAAAAAAGACCGTCGTACCCTTCAGAAATGTACTTCTTTTGGTTTCTATCGAATTTGGTACCTCCTACCACAACACCTTGAAGATTTTGCGACCCTAGTGCAACTTTCGGACCTAGAACAGAACAAAGAGAAAAGAGGATTCAACAAAGCAAGTAAAAAAAGAAAAAGATCATAAACATCATATAGGTTGTTCTTAATAACAAAAAATCTAGCAAGTCACAAAGGTATTGTACATAATTCTAAGCACTCTAATTCATCCCGACAATGCAGAATTGTGTAGATAGCATTAGCACCATATAAAAACATCTTCAAATACATGAACACATGCATAACAGAAGCACAGGAAAATATCAGCTCACATATTGGTAAGAACTCGGACATTTGTACATAATTCTAAGCACTCTAATTCATCCCGACAATGCAGAATTGTTTGGATAGCATTAGCACCATATAAAAACATCTTCAAATACATGAAGACATGCATAACAGAAGCACAAGAAAATATCAGCTCACATATTGGTAAGAACTCGGACATTTGAGAGTTCTTGGTATAGTATACGACTGTGCATGTAACAATGTAAGTAACATAACAGACTAAAGGCTAAATCTCCACTGAAAAATATCTGGCCATGCGGTATCTTACAAAATATCATCTCGCAAATTGGAGGGTGGAAGACACCTAGGATTTTTCAAGCTACAATTCAATAAGTGGATTCTAGTATAACACTCCCTGCATCAACCACACGGCTCTACCATATCGTTGATATATAATAAGCTATAGTTTAGTCTAAACACCTATACATTAACAGACCCCTTTTCTTAAGTGCACAATCATAACTCACTGAGTGGTTGGTATTCAAGAAAGGTTTAAAGACAGCTTACTAAATTCTGAAATAATACATGAACCATTACCAACTTACAAAAATACTGAATTCTACAAATTTCTACACTCACTCACTGGTTGGTATTCAACTTTTGTTATCATGAAAATAAGTGTTTTGAACTTGTACAATTGCTGGAACGAACTGATTTATCAAAGGCATAGCTAGATAGAACTTACTTGAGAGGATGTTACACTAGACACTTCCAGTACCAAGCCCATTTTAAGATCCTTACTTAGAAGTGTAACCTGCTCTTTATGCAGCCTTTCAATTTCCATCACTGGCCATCGCACCAGTTGCTTTCCAGCTTTATCGAGCCAAAGACTTCGAGGAATTGCCTAGAAAACCATCAAGAAGATTAGAAAGAAAATTTATTACCAAAATGCAAAAAGAGAAGTGATTCTCATTATTGCGCTACAACATTAAAACAGTATGTCCATATGACTATGGGTTGCATTAGCTGGTACTAAGTAAAGATTCTTCTATGGTTTGTGCAAACCAATGGAAGCAAACATGACCCAAGACTGAAACAGATTAACACCCGTAGCTTCTTTTGATGTTGGCTTGTAATTCTCTCCAGTCAGTTGCCAAACTACCATTATATACAGCGTCGAACCATGGACAATAGCTGCACATAACCACAACAAAACTGAAATTTTCTGGACACACTCCTCGCTGATTTTTTGGCTCAGCGCATTATCCAAATCATCATAATTCAAACCACGACTCCTTGAACTTGTGAACTTCTGAAATAAGCTCCTAACACTTTATCGACAGTCGCACAAACTATGGCAGAAACATTTGCTCTGATCTTTACAGCCAAGATTCGATCAAACCATTACTAATTCGAACCAAATACCACCGCACAAACTCAAGCATTTTCATCTCCTTGTTGCGAGAACCTGACCTTACTCTTGGCCTCTGCAATCTGTCAAAGCTCTTTAAAACCACCTCCTCTTTCTCGCTGCCTGTACAACCAAAACTTGACTCAAAACCACCATAACTCAGCCACTTCAGTTCAGGCAATTTTGCAAACACCCTATGTGCATTCTGTTGTTGACTCAAACACGGAATCTTTGTTCCGTAGTAACACTTTATGACTTTAAACTCGTCTTGCCACTGTACACGGTTGAAGCCCAATCTGTGGCATAATCAAGCACCGAGTTCCCAATTTTTAGTAAAAAATAATAGTCAATTTATTTGTATGGTTGAAAAGAAAGTACTATGTGACAAACAAAGCTATCAATAATGTTTTAGTTATGCAGAAATCAATGTAAAAGAAGATTCCAGAAATATCGAACAAACCAAAATAAGAAACTTTTAATATAACCTACTGCAGATGCAGAACAAATGAAGAATCGACACATTACTCACATTTGAGTACATCATCAATAGCGGCAGACGCATATCATGTCTTATTGGTTATATTGACAACACCACAAAGTTCATCCTTCATCCTTGTAGGTATCTTATTTGCTCATTTTATGTACTTCTACCACCTTCTTGATGAAATTCTCCACCTTGTAACTTCTGCAGCTATCTTTAATTAGGTTCAACTCCTACAATTCGTATTGCACCTACCGTTAGAAATCCATATAAATAATGAACTAATAACACAATTGCAAAGGTGAGATAAGATTATGTACCATCTGCGAGATTGAGTAAAAGGTCAGCTGGATTCACAATGACAGAAGTGGAAATCCAATGTAAGAGACATAATCCAAGGCATTCGATGCAAGTCCATAGTAGATAGGGCATCCCTCTGATCACAATACCACCTGGGAGATAGTGACACACACACACCTGTCCAACAACAAACTTCTCCATGTCATAGTCTCACATGGATCCATTCCATAAAACGGTCTTGGTAGTATCAAAAGATGCATTGAATGCCTTGATGGAATCTGAATCATCCGGGATATAAATCTTATGCTAAAATTCAAGAAATTTTTTGTTAGCTAAAACTCTAATGCAATAATATAAATTGAAATTTGGATGTGTTATCATCGTCACAAACACCAACAGAGAGACATTGGCATGATAAAGTGATAAACGCTTGCTTGCACTTGATAAAGCTTTTTCTTGAAATAATTAAGGAAGTTGTAAGTAGAGATTTTTACACTAAAAAAAGATATCACAACACCAAATATAAAAATAAAACAAAGAGTTATCAAGAGCTAAGACATGCTGAATGATTAAAAACAACAAACGCCAAGCAAGTACTTACCACATATCATCGTAGATTGCATGCAGATTGAAAGTTCTCTATCAAACAATCTTTACTGTCATGAGATGACATAGTGGTAGATAATTCCCTCCTGGCCACAAAGGACAATAATTAATGGTGTCAACATAAATCCACTAAAAAACCAAAAGCTTCTTTGGTTTACTGATTCTACCACAATGCACCACTACAACAAATACGCATTAGAGTGTATGTTACCAAAAATTTCTTTGGTTTACTGATTCTACCACAATAAAATTCCTAGTGTTTATATTGCTGACATACATATAAACAGCTTCTCACCATATGATGATGTTGTCCACTTAAACACCAAAAATATGAAAAGTAATGGAGGATAATAGTAATACACTTGCCTGCTCTATTCCATTCCTGTGTACAATTAGTTCCTGCCAAGCAATAGACTAAAGCATTAATTACATGTACAAGCTGAGCAAGACTTGCAAGAAAAAAAACTAAATATATAATTGAAAGGATCATCTAATGATGTATTATCAAAACACTAAGTGGGAATTCATTTTTTTGATCCATTAGAAATATAAGTGGGCATTGAACAACTTTAAGCTAAACTCTGCCCTAATTTTCTCTAAAAAAAAAAAGAGGAAGAAAAACCAAAATCACAACGAATACAAATGAATAATCATATTAAGAAAATCAGAGCGGAAGTTACTTTATGAGAACAGACTGCATAACTTGGCGATGGAATAACGGATTTTACACTGCATAGGCTAAAGAAAATCATATTAAGAAGTAGTTTCACTATGCAGGAAATCAAGGTAGGTTAGATCATTGATAAATTCAGTGTGGTTCATGGGAACCATGACCTGCAAAACCGGACACCAAAGTGGAAGCATTTAAACCTGTTTGCAGATAAGATTCAGCCAACTAATATAGAAATAAACTTTTACACTATGATCATTGTACCATGTCAATGCCTGCGTTAATCCCAGCTTCGACGGAGTGAGTATAGTTAGCATGTTCTGATGCAGTAAGCTTGTCTAGACCCATCCAATCCGAAATTACAAAACCCTATACATAACTCGTAGGATAAAACTTTTATGAGTCTAAGAAATGTACTGTTTGCAGAGCGAAAAATTCTGTTTAATCACAATCGACACTTCCAAAGATACCTGCAAAACAAACAAACCGCAGATCAACAACAAAATCATATATATCGAAAAAATTATAAAAAACCCGTCGCTGCCATTAAGTGTGCGAAGAAGTATCTGCAAAAGGAAAGCATTAGATATGTGAGTCCAAAAAATTGAATCAAAAGGACCAACAAAGAGATAATCTAGTAAAGACTCAAGACTAAAAAGTATAAGAGTTATTTTCCAATCCGGGTTTCTTTCTAGGACACAGAGATCAACAAATAACCTTTCACCCATCCCAACAACCAAAAATATTCTTTGACAGTGATGATATCACCAAACAAATTTCAATACAATTTGGTAAGACCCTTTTCAACTCCAGCAGCCAACGTAAGAACCTCAATTTCTGACGCGTTGTGTTTACCGCTTGATCTGCACCAGAATGTTTTATTTGTTATTTTAATGACTAATCGGTTAAACCTAACAATAAGATGGAACATTTTAGTAACCTGCTAGCTTCCTATATAGTATGAGAAACATCCCAAAGCTTCGTATAGCAAAGGGAAAAGCTGAGTATAAAGAAAATATACATATACATACTCCGGGATTTGAAAGAGATACATATTTACCAAGTTGTCCATGCCATTGGATCTCTTTCCATGTGATAATAGATGCACCCTTAACGTACTGATCCTTATGTTTCTGATCCTTATGTTTCTGTTAGGATTAGACTCAAATGTGATACGCTGCAAATTCAGTCATCTACACTATTTCAGACATTTCAACACTTAAATCTAACAGTAAAGAAAGAAGTATAAGAGTTTATATTCATGTTAAGTAATTCTAAGTTACAAAATGAAATGAAATAAAGGTGATAATCCATAAAGTGTTTCTTTGATGCATTTTAACAAACACATAGGTCTGGTTCTTTAATACATGAAACAAATACTGAATAATTTAATTGATGAACATAATCAGATAAGTTACCTAAAATTGGAACGATCAAAAGGCACCTTAAAAACCCAAATAAAAAAAAGAAAGAAATGCACTTAGTGACTGAAATGTAAATGAAAAGTGGGATTATCGATGCACCAAACTCTAATAATCAACCGAGAAAAGGTTGAAAGAAACACCTTGTCTAGGTGAAGCAACACTGGACCGAATGCAGAATGCACCAAATTTGCAAACCCTAGTTTTCCTTCTTAAGAATCAAAACAACAACAATGAATTAAAAATCAATAGCTACAAAATAATTTTAAAAAATACAATTCAGAAATCTAGGGCTTACTTTGATAGCCAAAATTGAGAGAAAAATATAAGAACCTTAATTTGAGTTACACCAAATAAGTCGATCTGTTGGACAAATTTGTTGATGGGACAGGCTTAGTTTCAGCTAATTCATTAGCATCTCCAGCAGAATCAGCACTTTGGACTATCTCCATTCCAGACGAATCATCAGCTAAAATAACCTAACCAAAATAGACGGAACTTAGATGGATCCTCAACTATAAGTAAAATAACCAATAACACAGCACACTGATCTCAAACAGGGAATATTAGAACATGCAGTCGACGAAAATGCTGAAGAAGGACTGAGAGAAGACCTATTTGTTTTGAGAGAAGACCCACTGTTGTTTGTGAAATGTCTGAGAGATATTAATCGAGCAGCCATTTAAAGCATAGGTAGATGAACATTTTAATTTAACTGTGTGACTCAATTAGTACAAGGAAGATCAGGAGTTTTTCATTCCTAGGGATTTAGTGGCGTTACAGAAGAAAGAAGGGGAGAAAATCGAAGGCATCCAATTCTGAGAGGTGGAGGTGGAATTGATTACAGATGACTGAGACGAAATATAGCGCTTAACCTTGGATCGGCAAAGGTTAGAGTGATAGAAGATATCCTGACCGCTAATTGTAGAACAAGAGTGTATCTCAACCGCCGGATCTAATAAAAAACACTTGTTTTCTTGTTTTATAAGCATAAAAAGATAAATATAATTTTTTCTTTTTCTGTTTACATCTTGAAAGTATAATTCTTTCTTTCAAACAGATTTTTCTAATGATTTGATAAGGTTATATGGGTTTTGCCTGACACCGTAAAGCTACAAATTTTATCGCAGATTCTGTGGGGTGGTGCATATTGAACTAACTAGGAAATTAAACCACAATCAACAGGTACGAGTAACCATAATCGGTGCATAACACGTGTACAAATATAGTAGAATACTAGATAGATAAAAATAAAGAGTAAAATAAACCGAAAAACTAGTCATAAGAAAATGATTAAAAAAATATTTTATACTTATAAAACAGGAGTATTCCATTTTAATCAAACTTGGTAAATCCAATGACTATCATTCCTTTGTGTTCCAGTCATCCGTAATTAAAGTCCGTGTTTTCGCTGCTCATTCAACTTTTGTAACATAGTAGTAAGTAGTAACCTTACTCTCATTTATTTGTCCAATTGATGAGTTGTCAAACTCACAAAAAATATATTCTTTACTTTTCTTACACTAACTAGTAGAATAATGATAAGCATGTTCGTTCCCAAGGAAGTAGAGAGTCAAAGTTGTCGATTAAAGTTTCTAAAATAAGAATAATGCATAACCTATGAAAATAGATACTATTAATGCAAATATAGGGATGAGAATGATCAAGGACTTCTTCTCGGCCACGAAATGTGAATCAACTCGATAAAGTTATGTTTCCACAATATACCTATTACTAATAACCCTAAAACATTTAGTATGCTTGAATATTCCGCAATCTCTTCAAATCACCGGACACAGAAGTGTTCGACAACCGGATTCTACTCAATCGAGCTATCTAGAAGTACGCTCTCTAGATATAACTCAATCGAGTGCATTAAGTTTCGTAAGATAGGTTATTTCTAGCGATAAATTCATAAGCTCGATCCACCTACTAATGTCATTCAATACATATGAATACTTAACAGAATCTCATCATCAATACCCATATAGCACTACTTGTATTAAGAATTTCTAAACAATTACGGGTCGAAGAGTTCTAATTAGCAATAGAATTATCAATCAACCATTCAATTTACAACTTAAACGATTTAAAAATAACTCATAAACATTTTTAACACGGTAAAAAATGAACAGTAGTTAGATAAATTGTAAGAAAATAAACTATTAACTATCAATTACGAATCATGTTTCGGACGTTGAAATCGTCCCTAATCAAGATGCTTAGCTACTGGAGTTCATGTACAAAAGAAATAATATAAAACAAAATTGAAATCAACTAAACCCAAAGCAGGTGGAATGGAGATGCGAACTGTGGCCTGGTGGTAGTAGTGTTGTAGCTTCCTGTGGTATGCAACAGGTGATGATGCTATACAAGGATATATGAGATGGTGATGGATGTATGCAGCTAGGTATGAGAAGTATGCAGATGGTAAGGGAAGGGGTTTGGAGAGGAGCTCTGTTGGTGTTGTGAAACTGGCGTGAGAGAATGTCTATTTGTTGTAACCCTTGTTCCCCTTTTATATCTCTTCAATTCCTGCAAGCAACCAGGTTTCCTAAAACCCATACAGATTCTAAAAACACTTCTCCATCTCCTCCGTTCACCACTAGATCGTGCGGCAGAAACTTAATTTAATGTCGGCAAGACTCCATCTTCTTTACTGATTTCCGGACTCAAACTCTGTCCACATCTCTTCTAATTGATTGATTGAATTGTTGTGGACCCATGGCTGCACCACACTTCGATTCCCTGCTGGCTTCGAGTTCATAACCCAAACCTTCGAAAACAAACTCACAAAATACATGACACTGGGACCTGGTGCAACGGCAGTAAGACCTGTGCTTGTACTCACTTGTATGACATCCCTTAACCCATTCTAAACAACTCGAACCATGAATTTATAACCCAAATCAGTGTACTCTCTTACCATTTGTCCTGGTCTTCAAAACTCTCTTTAAACTTAATGCCCGAGTACTAGTGTCGACTGAATTTGAGGCCGTGAAGAACTAGTCGTTCAGTTCTTTTGACAAACATATTGTGTGCGAGAAACTGGTGAACCAGATATGAACCTACTATTGATTTCTAATCCCGTTGTACTCCTTCCCTGCAAAATTTATCACCTACACAGTCATTCAATCAAACCAACAACATCAAATTCTCGGCAGTAACACATTCTTCAGTGTCTCTGTTTCTTCTCCATTTCAGCTTGAGCAAACACAATCAAATTCAGACCCATAGCCACATCCAGCGATTAAACCATCCTAACTGTTTCCTTGCTTCACTCGAGCTCCATCACAGATCTTCTAATTTGTTTCTTGGCATCACAGCTTCACTTAGAGCAAAGCCCATTCTTTCAAATCCATCTCTCAGTTTTCTTCTCAATCGAACCCATGTCTCAATTCTGACTTCAACTTATTTCTCTTCTAACTGTCTTCATCTTCTGTTATTCAATCCCCTCTCTTTTCTCTGTTTCGTTAGAAACCTCTTAACCCACGGCTAAGACTAATTCCGCGCTCAAACCTTTGTAGTTCATAAATCATCTGACCTTGGTTCGCCGGCTGAATTGAAGATGAGAACGGCAGCAACCCTTGGTCACTGTTCTGGTTAAAGAACGAAAAGAAAGGTTTATTACCTAGGGTTAGGGTTTTAGTCTCTGAGATGCTACACAAAAATGGAAGAAATTAACGAAGGTCTGAAGGTCTGAGCAACATTAACATCAGGAAAATGATTTATAAATCTCGCCAAAAAAAACCCTCTTTTTCTATGTTAATCTCGCCAAGGTAGATAAACCTCTTTCTCCCTCTTTTAGGGTTTCTTTTACCGATTGTTTTTTTTTTTTCTTTTTATAAAAACGATTTCAATTTGGTTATTACAGCGAGAACACAGGGAAGAAGAAAACAAGCTCCGCCGTTGAAGATGTTGTTGCTGTTGGATCCATAGGAGAGTTGAGAGAGATAGTCGATGGGTCTCTGAATTTGGTTGAGTTCGAGAGAGTTGCCGGTGAGAAGAAGAGAAGATCGAGAGTTGGGTGTTGACAGTGAAACAGATGGATTGAGAGTTGTTTTCAGAATCAAGTAGAAAATGGGTCTGAGTCTGATTTTGAGTTGCCAGAGAAGAGAATGTTCTAATCATAAATTTGGATCATCCGGTAGGTATATGTAATTTTTTTTCTCTATTCATAAGTTCTTTGATTCTTTGTAGGGAAAAATATTTATAATTCTTTTCTATACATGTAATTTCTTTCATTCTTTATTCAATCATTCGTTCAAATATTTCATCAATTCGATTTCCATTTCATCCAATTCCTTATTCATCTGTGCATGATTTTTCAAAGATAGATTGCATTTTTAATTGTGAATATCATCAATTTGATTTCCATTTTGTCATGTACCTGATTGTACAATGACAAGGTTGGACCGAGACTTAAGGGGTAACCTCTTGATTCTCACGAAACAAGCCTTCTGGTTCAATGAAGAACACAGCCTAATCGTTAATCGATTGATTTGATTAATATTTTGATGATGCGATGAAGAAGGAAAAGAAAATCAGGGATGATTTAAACAATCTTCAGTGGTTGTATGATACTCACAGGCGAGAAGATGACTCTCCAACTCGGGAGTATAACTTTCTGCAAATGTTGAAGCTCATCAACAGGGCTGAGAAGAAGTTGGAGTCAATCCTTGGAGTTAGAGAAGCTAAGCCGATTGAGGAGGAAATTTTCACTGAAGAAATCGTAACTGATTCAATCTTCGAGTCAATCCTTGATTCATTTAACTCAGAGGAGGTAAGAGATCTCATCAAAGACTCTTCAATTCCAACAGAAGAAGAACAAGATGAATCAATTGATGGCAATTTGATTCCGCCATTTTTCTTTGAAGAAAAAGAGGAATCAATAATTATAGACTCACTAACAGAAAAACCCATATCTAATTTGGATGATTCGAGTGATATTAGAGGTTCTCAAATTGAAACTGCTAATGGTAAGATGGTGGAGCACTGCGAGCACTTAAAAGAGATAAGCAACAACCATACCAAATTCAATCTTCGAGTCAATCCTTGATTCATTTAACTCAGAGGAGGTAAGAGATCTCATCAAAGACTCTTCAATTCCAACAGAAGAAGAACAAGATGAATCAATTGATGGCAATTTGATTCCGCCATTTTTCTTTGAAGAAAAAGAGGAATCAATAATTATAGACTCACTAACAGAAAAACCCATATCTAATTTGGATGATTCGAGTGATATTAGAGGTTCTCAAATTGAAACTGCTAATAGTAAGATGGTGGAGCACTGCGAGCACTTAAAAGAGATAAGCAACAACCGTACCAAATTGATCTGTCGGGGATGTTTATCTCTTCTTTCTGATTACTCTCGAATTCTATTTGATCGTAGTAAAGATTCTGTAGCTATTGAAAGGTATCCTTATTGTGTTGGAAGCAGTTCTAAGTTCAGTTTTGATATGCTTACTTCTTGTTTAATTAATGGGTCAATTCTAATTCTGATGGATGTTTCTTATGTGAAATATGTTAATGAGCTGGTTTGTGAACATGGGTACTGGTCAGATTTGATGTTTGGTGAAACAATTGCTTGTATATTAACCAAAGGTGGTGTTGCTGGTACTGCTTGGATGTTGTTTGTTAAAATGCTTCAAATGGATGTTGTGAATTTCAAGGGAAAAAATGTTATCAGTCACCAGTTGTCTAGTAAGAAATCTTCATACCCTGCTTTCAACCTTACCGGTAAAGTAATTGACCGTGGGAAAACATTTGAACTCATTAGGGGGCATTGGTATCTTGCTGGTGAATATAGATTTTGTGGTATGGTTGCTTATCGTTCGTTTATATTCCATGTGTGTTTGAATTTAATGGCTGGATACGACGGAAAATTCAGAATGGGTATGAATGGTAGTATTACTAACTGTGTATTGATGCTTCTGTGGATGCCAAGGGGTGAAATTCAAAATGCTTATAAATGCCTTTATAGGTGTGAATGGGTGAAATTCAGAATGTGTGATCAAAGGCCTGAGATGTGGGGAGAAGCATTTTCTCTTCTGCAGCTGAAGTGTATATTGCCTGTTAAAATGCCTGAGCGTGTAGCTTGGAGTTTGAGCTGTGATGGAGATGATTTTCTCCCACAAATTAAAAGGGGTAAGGTGAGTTAAACGTTAATAATAGATGAATGTCTCTTCATTGTCATGAATTTTGCTCGCTGGATATATGATCGTGGAAAGGTGTTAGATGTAATTAAAGGGTATTTTAGTTTTGCCAATGCTTATAAATTTGGTGTTGATATAAATACTTCTTGTGTGATTGTTCTTATTGGGTTGATTTTTTTGGTTAAGTACAACGCGAATTTGGGTTATGATCTGATTCCAAGACTTGGGTATGAGTCAGAGTTTCAGTTTATATATTTGATTGTATTTGTGCTGGTTAAAGAATGTGACTATGGTGTTGATAGAAAGATGTCGATAGAAATGTCACAAAGAGATAACATGGTTGAGAAAATTTTGACACCTCTGTTGATTATGGTTCAAACTGGTAGCAATGGTTATCGCAGTGAACCATTTATTGAAGGGTCAGTAAGAGAAAGATGTTCTTTTATTCTTGTTGACAAGAGTGATTGGACTTGAGCAGGTTCACCAAAAGCTTGATTTAATACCTCGATGGGGTATTGCATACTGGAATTCAATGGTAACTCAGCTTCTACAGAAGTACGAGGTTGAGAAGGCGCATGAAGGGCTTGGTAAGATGTATAATAGTAACATGTGGAGTTTTAGTATAAGTGCAGATATTTTTTTTATTTTGCAGTTTCCGAATGGGTTTCCGATGGATATAAAACTTCTCCATCTTAGACCAAGGAAGATTAGTGTTGGTGCAAGAAACAATATTGATGTACCAATGATTCTTGTGAAGAGTTTATCTCAAAGTATTAGTGAATTTCCCCTAGTCTATGCTACGATACTGTCTGTCATGGACCAGCTGGTAAATCATTCTCACACAAGTTGCTGGATGTGTGAAAAGATGATTTTGTTTGCCTCCCTGCCTGTTCTCTTGTGTTGATTTACACAATTACTAGAAGTTGTTTCTGGTTTTTGAGGATGGGTATTTTTGTATATGGTCGGATGCTTTATGGGAGTTTTACTGTCCGAGAGGAAGTTATGCAGTTCAAGATCTATGAGAAGATAATGGGAGTAGGATCTTTTTGTCTACAGCTACAACATGTTGATGTCACAGTCATTCATTTGGGTTCGCAGGATATTCTTCAAAATCAATGGGAAGCTAACATGTTATTCACCATAGTGACGGAAGGCTTCACAGTGAAAGGTGATTTCTCTGGGTTCTTAAACTGTACTCTCTTGATGGTTGTCACATGTTCGAAAAGTTGCCTTCAGATCTTAGGAATTGGTTTATTTTTGCGCTGTCCATTGCCCGCACATGCGTTTTATGGCAGTCGTATTGTTGGAGAGACAGTTGCAGATGTGTATCTCAATTCTGCCATGATTGGTTTGTTGTGGTTGTGTTATGCTCAACATGAATATTTTTACTGCTGTCAACTATGGTGTCTAGGGTGTCCACCAACGAGGGGTTATGTCGAGTTGGAATGTTATGAAGTCTCTAACGCTCAGCTCGGTGGTGTGCTTGTGTATGTTCCTGGACAGGATGGGATTTCTAATGGGTCTGCACCAATTTCACTTCTTACTGAAATCTCTGCTTCCTCCTTTCTCATTATATGCTCGTATGTTGTGATGATACATATTGAAGGAGTTTAGAAACTAAAGATTAACTTATATCTTGCAGCCAAGCATTTAATTCCTTGTCAACTTTTGGGAGCTAGAGATAGGGTGGAAAAACTACATCCTTTCAGTGTATATAAAGTCAAGACTTATGTGGCCAGCGATACTTCCATGATTGCATTCCAAGCCGTGAATTATAAAGATGATGGAGCTATTTACCCTATGGAAATAGGTACGCAGGAGTTAGGTTTGTTGATTGACTTTGGGGAGAAAGACTCGAATACTGCTCACATATTCAATGCAGTCAGCAGGCTTTCTGAGTATGTGCAACAGTTATCCACATGTGTAGTTAAGATCTGTAGGGAAGTTCTGGTGCAGCTAAAGAAAGCATTCTCAATTTTTGAAGTTCTAATTCCTGAAAGTACTGGAATGTTGGACAATACTGAAGTTCCAAGGGGTGCTGCTATGAGTGCATACCAAGCTCGATATTGTGAAGCTGGTGGACCTGTTTTCCTTGGGGAAATAAGCACAGAACCTTGTTCACCGGTGATATCTAATCAAGTAGGAAGCCATGTTATTACCACGTTATTTTACATGATTACTGTGGTACTTGATCTCCAACAGTTGAAGCTCGGTGTTGTTGAGAAGAACAAGATGAGTACTTCAACACCAAGATCAATTCCCGTTGGCAAACTACGTAAAACTGTTACTAGACTCAGCCAAGCTGCACCTTCCAAGATACTAGAGGACAACTTGCTACTCGATTCCCCATCCTTAAAAGACAAGGATGTTTTGGAGGGAAGGTATTGTCATTTAACCGACTATGGGAGGAGGGTTACCATATCATATTCAATGTTAGCGTTTAGTATTAGCTATAGTTGATAGTATTTAACCTATTAGTAGTTGTAAAAGGTGTGAGATGTAACCACCTGGTGTCTTTTGGGTCGTTAGATGCAAGGAACGGAAACCTAGCATATATAAGCTACGGAGTCTGTATTTGAGGGTTATTAAAATATTAATCAAATCAGTCATTTAACTATTAGGCTGTGTTCTTTATTGAACCAGAAGGTTTGATTCGTGAGAATCAAGAGGTTATCACTTAAGTCTCGATCCAACCTTGTCATTGTATAATCAGGTACATGACACATTTCATCCAATTCTTTATACATATATTGTTTTTCTATTGAAACCTCGAAGAGATTAGGAAGTGATAGGGAGTGAATCTACAGAACCTATTGGAAGGATATATAGAGGATGTTGGCCGGGTGTTCTAAATTGTTGTCACCAACAAGGCATAGACTAAGGAGTGAAGCTATAGCATAATTTCAGGCAGTTTGCAATTTCCAGTTACCCTCAATGAGCACACAGAGACGGGACTTACCGTGTACTTTTTCATCCATAATACTTTGAGATCACAACCTATCTTTGGTAATTAGTTTACAACTCTTTAATGGTTTTTAGAGTATGGGTATTAATTTTTTGAGTTATGATTTTGATGATTTTAATTTGTTGTGCAGGCTATATTTGATTAGGGTTTTAGATGGCAGAAATTAAAGCTTATGGAAATAGACTTGGAATTGATATTAGACAAATTGATTTAGATTTTATCCAGTTACAACCGGTGAAGATTTTGGTATAATGACTCTGAATGATTATGTAAGCCATCACAGGATTCACACTTTCTAGACATAATTAACATGTTCCTTTAACTTATTATTCCATGTGAGCTACAACATCTTATTGACTCTTTAAAATGGTCTTATTTGCCAATTGCAGTTTTATCATATGTTCCCGGATTACAGGTTACAGACAAGAAAACCCCAAATGGTAACTATATAGAAGAAATAGCCCTTTCAGATTTGCACAATCTTCTTGGTGATACAACAACAATTCTCATCTAGATATTCTGCATAGTTTCTTCTTCTTTTCTTGAGTATTTCTGATGGTTGAATTTATACTTTTCTGCAGAGGCTGTCATTTTGCTTGCGTGCGTTATATTAGTGGGACTCTTTGCTCTGCAACATTGTGGCACCCACATGGTGGCTTTTCTGTTTGCACTAACGGTTGCCATTTGGTTGATATCAAGATTTGCAATAGGATTATACAATACTATATATTGGAACCCTATAACAAACTATGTTAGAGTGATATAAAAATCATATCATCTTTGGAAAAATAAATTCATTTTTTTTTGTATATCATGACAGGACTAAGATAGTCGATTTGGGTTTTGTGGTTTTGATATTGATGGAGTAAGAAATAAGATAGCTTCTTGAAACTTATCATGTGTTTTGTTTTTCAGTTGGCACAAGAAGAATGCAAGATCTATACTCCACAGATTGCAACATCAATTGTTGTGTTGTCTGGACAATCTAAAGAAGAAATTGTTTACACTAGCAGTAAAGTTGAGGAAAAGTTACTGCTCGACATAAATTTTGCTTTTAAGGTTTGGGGTTTTGTGGTTTGCAACTCATTCATCACTTTCTTTAACCTAAGAGTGTAGCATGCATAAACCAAAGCATATTGTTAAGGATTTGGCATATTTGTGAGTAATTTTTGATTGTTTAGGTATATGCATCAATTGATTGTAATGAAGTGCGAAGAAGTTTACATGTTTATTGTTCTAAAATTTATTCATAATTGTAGGTATTTCGTGTACCAACGACCCTTTGTGGTGAAGCAATCCTGGATTTAATGAATATCAAAGAAGTTACTTTTTTTTAAAGCTCCTCACTCCAGATTGAGTCTTTAATACCTTGTTGTCTTGCCACAACTTGTACATCTCCTTAATACTCTATATTATCTCCTCTCCACATCCAAGAAGTATTTGGCCCTGTTGCACCTCTTTTGCGTTTTAAAACTGAAGAGGAGGTGATTTGCATCGTGAATGACACAAGTGTAGGTAAATATCCATCAAATCATTTCCTTCCAAATGATTTACTTGCTAATAACAAAACATTGAGGGGAATAATGGGGCACAATCACATAAATAATATCGATTTGCAGTGAAGATCAGTCAGGTCACAATGGGGCCTAAGGTAAGGAATTTTCCTTCTTTAGTTTTGGTGTCTGCTTCACTGATTTCTCTATGCCGGTAAGTTCAGGATTAGTGGATGTTGTAGCTCGAGTAATATTGGGTGCAGTGAAGAAATATGGTAAATCATATGGAAGAAAAAATAATTAGAAGAGAGGAAAGAAAAGAGTGATAATGATAATGAATTCTGTTAAGGTTAAGAGATGGGTCTATGGTGTATTCGATTTCACAGCACGTACTAAGAAGTTGTGAGACTTGAGGAGGATTTGTTGCCGAGAAGAAGTAGAGGTGATGAGTAATTGAATGGATGAAGATGGTGTTTGTTGTTGATAACATAACAGATGGGTCATAATTGTATATTGAGTTGAAAAGATAGTTGGGTTCACAAGATTTACATGGAATGAAGTTAGGTTTCTGCCATAATTTGGGGTTGCCGTGAAAGTCAAATGAAGACCTTTTTTGTTGCAGTTCAAGCTGTGTTTGAAAGGTGGAGATTGTCGAATATTATCGAAGTGACTGAATCCTATGAATTATTAAGAAATATGGGTTTGTTGTGGGTTTGAATTTGCAAAGAAGAAGGTAAATATAAGGGGTTAGAATTTAGCAGGAGAGATATCTTCATTACCATCTCGGAAACGCACACAACCTGTTTGGGAGAAGGTCTGAACGACTAGTTTTGCCATCCAAGCCTCGCCATCAGATAGACAATGGTTCTGGTGGGTGTTTGAGCTCGAGTTGTGGTGTTCATTTAATTAGATTATTGCTGATAACGATGATGGAGAATGGTAATGATGAGTTGTTGTTCTTGGTGAAGAAGATGAAGGCAGTAAGGAGAATCGATGGTGGGTTTGCATTCGAGTCTGTCGAGTTAAACATGAAAATGGATATTGATGACAGTGAAGAGATAAATGGGTAGAGATGGAATGCTTCAAAGGGACGCAGTTATTGGCTGTGATGATGCTTTGAACTTGGTTGATGTGATGGTGATGAAGAACTCGATACAACAGGGATTGGCATAGAAATACAAAAGTGAATGGATTAGTAGAGAAGGTAAGGTTATGGAAGGTTGGTAGTAGATTTTTTCTTAGTAAAAACTATGCTTCAAAGGAATTTAATTTCGGGGTTGGTGTTCGGTCAGCGATGCGGCAGCGTGTTACACAGGTTATGAATACAGTGAAGGTCAGTCAGGTTGCAATGCGGCCTAAGGTAAGGAATTTCCCTTCTTTAGTTTTGGTGTTCAACATATTGTTGTTTTATATAAGTTTGACTTTGGCAACTTGATTGAGTTTTAAATTTTTTAGAAACCACTAACATTTTGATACCATTCCTTACAAAAAGAAAAAAATTAGTGTTATGTGTAAATTGTGCATACAATGTTTTATTTACTTAAAATTTAGTGATAATCTTAGTTCCGAGTGGGACTACCCCCCTATTTTAAGAAAAATAGACTCCAAAACGATGTTGAAGAGGGATATAAACAATTTAGTCACGGTCTCCATTTTGAACTAATTAGGGAAATCATATATGAAATGCATCTCTTTTAGATTCAAGAATAGTTCTATTGATGTTCCATATTAGTTGTTGTTAATAGATAAGTGCATAATTCACATGTTTATAGTGTCAAATATATACTAGTATTAGCTATAATTCTTGCATAATACTTGTTATTACTCTTGTTTTCTATCTTCTGTGTCATATTAGGTAAATCATCCAAAAATAAGCTACAAGGTGCTAAAACGAACAAGAAATTGAAGTCTACCAATGGAGAAAGGCCAAAGACCAAATTCTACTCATTCAAATCCAGGAGTTCTTAATACCATTTTGAAGAGAACGAGAATACTAAGTGAACGCAAAAAGAATGAGGTCATTCCGAGTTCGGACGAAGAAGTTATGGACAAAACAGTCGAGGAAAAAACGATGATCCGCAACACAAGAATAGGCACAGTTAATAACTATACCAATTGAACCACTATTTCGGGCAGAAAAGGTGTATTTTTGACCCCTTGAGTCGGCACACTTAATGGGAATTTAACTATGCCGACTGGAGCAAATTTTGGAGCAGAAAAATTGAACTATTTGGACTCTTAGAATCGGCATCGTTCATTGGAAATCATATATGCCGACCGAGACAAAGTTATTGGGTCCCTTTTGACACGTTTTGACGATATTGGGTCCCATTGGAAATCACTGATCTAGCTGCTATTCTAAGGTTGGTGATAAATAGTTCTGATGAAAGATAGATAAATATACTAATTCCGTTAACGTTTGGTAGCGGCAAATGACTCCCTAATCATCTCTTTATTCTTATTTTTTTTATTATCTTTTTAGTTAATTAATTAACCAATCCCCCTTAGTTCTTTTTTTTATTCTTAGTTGCTAATCTAAATAACCTATCAATTATACAGCTCTCTGTGAGAACAATCCCGCTATATTACTAGTTAATTAGTAGAAAATATCTTGATTAATTTGTTGCGTTTACGACACGCATCATTAATATTCGCAATATAAATTTCCCTGTTCTTTAAAGAAAAGATCATGATTTATAATAAACTACAAGTTAGCTTATCATTAAGTAGATAAGGTGGTCAACTACTATTTATTGATTCCTTTTCAACTTTGGGTTCAGGTCAATGGTCTCAGTGTCTACGAAAGGTAATTCTATTGAAGATTTTGTTACCATGAAAAGTGGTTTTGGTTAGCACACATTAGGTTCAATATATTATTCAGGTTGTCCATATTAGTGAATTATGTGCATGATAAATTTTCATATACATTATCCAATATGAATTGGATACTTATTATATATATTGCCTTTGGGTGCAGTTTTACTAATGGATTATGGAACTTCAATTCAATTAACCTTGCAATTAAAGGTTAGTGCTAATATGTGATAGTTGAAAATTTGGTTGTACAAACTGTTTGATATATGATCCATATTGACTTATTTTTTCAATCAACACTAATTTTTATTACAATTTTTCACTTTCATCGGCTTGAGTTACTGTAGACC
>JAJJMC010012328.1:2360747-2379034 GCA_023531435.1 Papaver californicum
TATTGTTTATAATATATGGGGTCTTTGTTGTTCTGATCTATTTATGACATGCTAAGGTGATACTACTGATTATTTGGTATCAGTCTGTAATTTAAGTCGTTCTCGGTTAATTATATATTTATGGCTTTGGTTGCAGTGGATAGACTGGAAGAGTGATGAATTTATTATGAACTAGATATTTATTACATGTATTGCCCTGGGTGCAGTTTTACCAATGGATTACGGATCTTCAATCAACCTTGCAATAAGGTTAGTACTGATGCATAAAAAGTTGAAAATTAGGTTATGCATACTTTTGGATATATGAGCCATATGACTTGATTTTTGTTTCTTACTTTTTCTTACAATTGTTCATATTCATATTCTTGATCTACTGCAGATCATATTTTAAATGTAGTAAAACATTCTTGGACCATAATTTTAGTCGTTCTCATTAATTACACATTTGGGTATGGGTTACAGAGGAGAGGCTGGAGGAGTGATGTGTGCCTGTATAATCTTCATCCAACTGTTTTTCCAAAATTAGACTCTGGTATGATTCATAGGGAAGAACATTTATAGGTGCTTAAAATATGGTTCGTAAGATTTATGTATTTTTATTAGTGTCAAAGAAAGAGGTTAATTATGGTAAGTGAACTTAATTGTGATATTACTTCAATCATCTCGCAAATTTTTAATTCAAACTCCATCTTTTGTGTTTCCCTTCCATTTTCACAGTAATGCCAATAATAAAACGATCATTGTATGTTATACAGGAGTATACGGGGAACTCACACAATCATGGCGAATGAGAACTATCTAAAATTATTCTTGGCGAAAAGTATTCAAAGGAAAGTAAGTTATATCTGGATTCTTGGTTACTTAACACTTTCAATTAGGGGATGCAAATTGTAGTATATATATGTAACTTATCTAAGTTCTTGCATTTATTGGCATTCAGATATAAGAATCAAACAATTGCAATTAAAATTATTCTTAGAGGGGATACACTGGAGGAGATTGCAAAGAGAGAATGAAGGTTTGCCAGAAAAGTTTCAATGCTTTCTAGATTTCAACACAAAAATTTAGTAAAGGTTGTTGTTCTTTAGCTCCTTAGGAAATCGATTGATATTGTTGTCTATATGGAGGGAGGTTGTTAAATTTCCTTTGATTAGGAATTGGATGTATTAAATTGTATAATTGAAAATTGATTTGCTTTTCACTTTGATTTTTTAATGGGATTTTAAACAAGGATAGTTCTTTAGTTTAAAGTATTAAGGGGGTCAAAGTTGTTGGGAACGAAATGTGCAACCAATAATATCCTAAAACAAAGTGGAACCAGGGTGTATAAAAAAACCCGGAGTAACAACGTTGAAATAGAATGGGAATCGACGATGGATAATGTATATTGGTGTCTACATAATTATTACATTACACATACAAATTAAAACACAGTTAAGGTTCATATTGTGGCTGGGGTTTTATTTAGTTGAATATAATGAGATTTGATATTTGAATTTAATTTTGTTTTTTTATTAATTTGATAATATAGGTCCTAGCCGAACGAATGAATCGACAAAGACTTTTTATGAAATTGGAAATAGCATGCACATGCTACGATACTTACAATATCGGAATCTACGAAGATGATGCAGTTATAACTTATAAGTATCTATGTCATTTAGCAACTTATGTCTGATCCTCTAATGGACCTTTGAAGTTGATATTGGAAAATCCAGAATCCAACAAAGGGTTCGTCATGTTATTTCGACCTTTATTGAAATTACACTTCAATGACTGTTGCTTTTTATTTATTTTTTGGGAAGGATAGATGGTTCTTTTGTATTATTTCTATAATGTTTAGGACTAAAAAAAATACACTTCACAGCTATTTTGTTTTTTGGATGCAATACTATGGTGTTATAATGTTTACAAGATGTAGTGGAAAGCTATGAACATAGAAACTTAATGTAATTATGATGATTTTTAGTAATGAAGTGGTGTTATCTTTATGTGCTTAACAGTTCAGGAACTATCCCTGTCACTTTTTGTTAATATTTAAACGCGACATTTGACGAAAAGATCATGGTTTGTCTACGGTGAATAATGATAATATGATTGGTATTGATTTTTATTGGTTACAGATCTACGAACATCTACCGCGTGGATCTGGATTTCTCTGTGTTGAAAATTTTAGAAGAAAATATAATTTGTGAGAATGTTTATGTTAGACATACTGAGCCCTTGAATGTTTATCAATCTCTCATATGATTATTTTTTCACATTCAGTTGGTCGAATTCAGTTGAAAGTGGAACTGAGCAAAATAAGGTAAATCAGAAGAAGGTAATGTAAGTTTGTAAATGGAACTATCGAATTCTTTTTATTAGGCGGGTAGTTGGGCCTAAAATGCAACGACAATGAAAGATTCTTGTTGGACAATAAAATTTGTATTTGTACAAGTGGGTATGAACTCATAACCATACAATATTTCACTAATCTTTGCACATTATCCTATTAACCTGACAATGTGGCTGTGCCGAATGTTCAAAGAATTTCTATCTAGGATTCGAATTGTAGGCCATTAGTGTAGATGATAAAATCTGATTAATAACAATAAGCACGGTTAAACAATAATTTTTATATACGAGGACCCCTTAAATATGCATCGTCTACAATGACAATTATAAACCAACATTACGCAATGTTAGAAAACCTAGCAAACGATCCTGTAAATTAGCATGTTCCTACCAGGAAGTTGTTGTAAGTTGCTAGGTATGTCTGTCCACCAATTTTTGTTTTAAACATGTAATCTGCGTGATGTTACAAAATCACATCTTGAGCTATGTAACTCATTTTTTTTGTTATCAGTCTGAAAGTTTTGATTTTGTGATTTTATGATGGTTATTGAAATGGGTTTTGATTAGTTTTCTTTGAATAAGATTGGATCATAAAAAAAAAGATATTAGGTAAATCAAACAGTTAGTTAAAATCTTGAACAATTATAACTTTAGTAGAAAAAGCATGGTTGTTCAAACTGACATACCCTTTGGTTTTTCAAAATCATGTTACAACGTGTGAAACTAAGCTTCTGTCGGACTTATTTTTTACTTTTTTGCTTTTTTTGGTGAGGATTTATATTTCATATCCATTCTTCTGACTAAGTAGAACCAAATGGAGTGGTGGCAATATCTGGACCGATTGGAACTGTCCGATGTGCCTACATTAACCTTGAACCAATAGGAACTGTTCCTTGTGGATTTTTTATATCATTTATCAGCTATTGCAACCATGATATGCCTACAGTTAACCTTGGACCATTTGGAACTGTTCATTGTAGAAAATACAATACGTATGTGAATTCTTATGCTATTTGCTGAAGAAGGAAGAAAGTTGTTGCAACATCTGCCAACTAACCGTAGGACGGTAGGAGGATCACGTTCGTTCCAAATCCAACAAAAGTTTTCCAACATCCTCCATTTGCAAGATTATTAATGGTACGGATGCACCTATTGTAGCAACATATCATTTGTTTTGCATCTTTCAATGTTCTTTAGTTGATCAATTAATTGATTTTTGAACATCTCCCTCATCTTTTTCGGATCACCTGATTTTGCTTTTGACTTTGGCATACTTAAGAACTACTTTAGATGTTAGGTAATAATAGTGTGTATCAGTGTGTAACTACTTTAGCTAATAGCAGAGTGCTCGTATCAGTTAAACTCTTAGATTAAGGTCTACTTGCTAGTGTTGTTTATACACACAATTACTCTATAGAATCCCTGTGTCAAGTCTCATGTTCTCTACCTGTGTAAGAATTAATAGACAATTACTTATCTTATAACTTAACTTGGGTATCGTGCCTGGTTGGCACGGGCTATTTCACAGGGTTGTTTGCTAGGTTTTCTAACATTACGGAATGTCGATTTATAATTGTCATTGTACATGATGCATATTTAAAGGGTCCCCATATACTAAAATTATTTTCTAACCGTGCTCATTATTACTAATCAGATTCAACCGTGATAATACTAATCCTATTAATAAAAAGTGAACATATTAATAATGACTGACCAAGCAAAATGCTTTCTCTGAGTTATATTTAAAAAGAAAAGAGGGAATTTGTTGCCCAGCTTCACTCACTTAAAGGATGTGTGAATAACTAACTGGCCAACTCATAAACTAAAGAGTAATATTGATTATTTTTTTTGTATATCCAAAAGAAAAAATTGTATGAGCTATTAAAAATATGTTGAGAGAAAGAAAATTATTTGCTTTTAAGGAAGATTTAAATTTAAATTTTCTCGTAACATGGGCTAAAAATTACATAAGCAAAATCTACGTCGCTAACTACAACTATAACTCGGCTAAATCTAAGGCGAGCAACGGGTAAAATTTGTGGATTTGGTGTCACCCATATCTGGTCCATCTAAACGGGGGTGCTAGATTTTCATCTGCGTCCGATCCGTTACCCGCGGATCTAACATTCACGGGTGGATGGGCGGACGGGTTAGATACGGGTGGATCCGCGGATTTGTATTAAAAGTTCTATTTAAGTAAGATGAAAGCAAAACTAATATAAAAATTATTTAATTAATGATTTATAACATCCTAAATCATCCTTAAATAAATATATCCTTACATGTTTAACTAAATCTTCTCCTCCTCTCTAACAATGTGTAAAACTAAAAATTCCGTGGATGAATAATACGAAGTAGATATACTACTAAGTATGAATTACTAAATTTACATTCATATCTTGTATAATTCTAAAATACCCTTAACCTAGCGGGTGTGGATGTTGATATACAGATATACACCCGCACTCATTCCAATATTTAATGGATTTTCAAGAATAGACCCATGTCCAATTCACCTATAAACAGATTAGGTGTCCATCCGTCAAACTGTGTGTGACTTGGGTCGGGTTGGCGGATTGGACCATCCATGTTCACCCCTAGCTAAATCTAAAACAAAAAAAATTTCCATGATAAAATTTTGTTAGGCCCAAAACAGAGACGGGCTATAGCCTTAATTAGACTCTTTCTTGCCTATCTATGCTAGGGGTGAGGAACGGGTGGAACCCCTTGATTTGGTGTCGTGCTAGATTTGCATCCGTGTATAATCTATCACCCGTGGAATTGACATCCATGGATGGGCAGATGTATGGATTGGATGTGGGTAAATCCGCGGATTTCATATTTTTTATTAGAAAAAATGAAAATAATTAACATGTTAATAAAAAAACTAATATAAATATTAGATTACTAAAATTTAAAGAATATACTCCCTCCGTCCTATTTTTGCGTCCTAATTTAAAAAATATTAGAGCAACAAATTTTTGCGCCCTTATGTGTTTTCGCTAGCTTTACGATATGCATAATATATGCGCCTCTTATCCCGACGAACTTTAAAAGGCTAGTGCATATTATGCACATTGTATATGTTATGGTAACAACAACGAGATGTGTATATTAACTGCGCCTCGTAGATATACAAACGTCCAATAATAATGAATGTTGCATTTCTTTAAATGATATTAAGAGTTAATATTTAGTCTTCTCTTCGCCTAAGCTATTATCGAAAATCACAAATTTGGTGAATTAAATTTACATCAGTATCTATGCAAATAAGTCTATTTTTGACAAACTGATAGACACGACAAATGAGGAAAATGCAGAATGTGTTAGGCATATTTAAATATGGGAACCACAATGAGTTTTTCGGGTTTAGGAACCTGATAAGCACCGTGCCACTAGAAGTGGAGAAATACGAAACTGTAGCATAATAATTGGTTGAATAATCCATCTTTGAGCATGGTCGAGCTATGTTATTGTTTTGGCATAAAAGACACAATATGTGCACCTGAAGTGCCGTTCATTACTGTTAATTTCTATCGGTCGTCTTTGCAGGAATGGGACTGATACTGAGTTAATGTCTATGTCGACAGAAGTTATTCAACAGTTTACTGTGGGTTTTACATGGAAATGTAAATTCCTAAATTTATTCCAACTAGACAGTAAACGAGAGAGAGGAAACCTGATCAGTTATCTCTCCTGGGTCACATGTTATCATGTAAATACCCAGTTGCTACCTTAATGGGTAAACTAATATGGAACTGGATATTCTGTTGATGAGACATTCCCGCCTATATCATAGGGAGAATCGTCGATGATATTGGTTAAATCCAAATATCTCTCATCTAAATTCTCACACCAACAATTCCTAAGTTGTTGGAAATTACTCTGTTGCTAGATTTAGCAAGAGTACGATTGCTAGATTAATTCGGCATAATTTAAGGTCCTTGCAAGGCATGCCATGGAATCACAATGATTTTTTCCTCTGGAAACATACTTATACAAGCATAGACGAAAGCTTCTTATACGAGGTATGCCAATCTAGTCGGATAACGTCCATATTCTCTTTGAGCTATGAGTTGATATCTCCTGACAAGGAGCATATCCATAAGATTTGCGTTGATATCTCATGAGGGAAAACATCCACATATTTAAATTTGGTACCAATGATTAGAATATCCTCGTACTCTAGAGAATGATGTAAGATCGTTATTAACTGATTGTGAACTAATGGTCGATAGTGTTCAGAGTAGCTACTGAAATAGTTGTGGATAACTATTCCCCTTTGCAAAAGAATTATCGACAAAGTTTATGTAATTGGAAAATATGGATCCCGATCCATATTGAGTTATCTCTTGTGTACGCTTTTGGGACCTTATTCCTAGCATCCACAATTTTGGGTTACAAATTTGATGCTTATCAGAAAGCGTGAGGATAAAATTAGGGTCGCTTGTTATATAGCGCCACCCTTGACAACGAGTTTCTACAGACACTCAATTAGGTTTATGGAAGTATAGTCTGGTAGTCATACATGACTCGACATATCACCTGGGTGGTAACTGTGTATATACTCATATAGATTTCAAATGAAACTTTTGTTTGTCAATTTTTGATATTTTATCATTTTAGTAATGCTCTGGGCATTGATGGTGAATAATTTTATTATTCATTTGCATTCATTAAATGGTTTGGTTGAATCATTCATAAAGCATTTGAACTTATAAAACCATTTTTATGTTTATGTGTGAAGACGTGTTGTATTCCACTGTGATCGCTGCTGCAAGAAGATTTGCAAATGTGATGAGAAATTCTTCCCACTGTTAGGGGAAGAAATAGCTACCGCCTGAAAAACAACGTGAAGTATTCTGGTTTGCACAAAAATTGACCAAGATGTATCTCATCTTAATATTCAGGAGTGAATGACATATAAAAGATTTGATATCTACTGAAATTGCAAGTCAAGTTGCTTCCTTGAAAAGATGTGAATGTAGCAGCAAGTGCGTCATTTAAAATACACCACAAGCGTGGATGACTAGTTGATTCAAACTATTCTGCTCCTCCTGCAAAGAAAGAACTAATAAAAATTATTGAACGATAGTGCTCTCTAAGAGACTATCAAAGGTAGATCTGATTTCTCTGAGTATAGTTCTCCTAATAAGAGAACGTATTTGCAAAGCTGTGGAACCTCAAAATGAGAAATTTGGGATCGTAATACAATGATTGTTGATGACATAGTCAAAGTATCCATTGATACTGCCATACATGATGATGGTGTTAAACCACTCTCTATAGGGAGAATGTCATCAACAGAATGATTGGTTAAATTGGAAAGGAGAGATCCAAGTAGAATAACTTCTCGTAAAAATGCATATTTTTGGAACTACATTCCGAATACTCGGCAATATGTGCTTCATTTGGCCACTAGTGGGTACTTACAGTCCCAACGTCTGATCATGATAATCTATATTGGCTACAGGTGGATGTTTTGCGCATAGTGAGAAAATTGAAGTCAACTAGTGACACAAAGTCTTTCACAGAAATAAAAGATGGATTACACAAAAGCATATTCCATGTATTAGATGCAAATACCTTTTCATTTTTTGATTAAGTCTGGTAGTCCTTGAAGGACTCGACGTGCATCTAAATGACGTGGTTACTGCGCATCTTTATAAAAGACAAGATACAAATATCTGCATAAAAATTCCTGAAGTTTTTCATGAATTTTTTCAGCTGTTAGCAGAATTACCATTTCATATATAGGTTAATCGAGCTTTGTGTGGATTGAAATGATTTATGCGAATGTGATACAATCATCTAAATGAATCTTCATTAAGCTGGGAATGTGTGAACCATCTCATGTTCCCATGAACTCTGCATTTGCTAGATTGATGAAAACAATATCATATTTATTGGAACTCTTGAAGAGCTCCAAAGCAAAATAAATGCTTAAAGAAGGAGTTCGAGATAAAAATCTCGGTAAAACAAGATTGCAATCTATTGGTAGAATATTGTAGCTAGCAGTCCATTAATTTCGTCAACCTTAAAGGTTTAGACATGTTTAAATGGACAACCTAACACGGTTACAGTCATTCGATCTCTTACTTTTAAGATTGACCAGTTTACATCTCAACAAATGAAATGATCACTTTGTGGTCCGTGTTACACTAAAGATGTGTAAATGGTACAATAGATGAAATATTCTATGGATACCTGATATTGGTTTTGTACTAAACATGTAAGTCTAGTTCTACCCAACACCAATATTCAGACATTGGTCCGAAGAAAAGTTACTCATCTTCGTGGTACCACTAAGCTTGATCTTTTGTATACAAGTGTAGATGGTGGGTTTTTGACAAGGATAAAATAGTAAATCACCTCTCAAGACTCTGGTCTGAGAAATAGTAAACTTTTAAAATTCTGAAAAAGAATTCTTGGGTAGGCGCTTATCTCTACTCTATCTCAAGCGCATATCCCTGACCTCTCTCTATAAGGCTGGACAACATATATGATTAAATCGATGAATTTAATCAATATTCATTGCTACACAATATTATCAGAACAACACTGGCGCACTCGATAAGTTTCCCAGATGTTCTATGATTTTTTCACATAAAATCTCTTAGGCTCCTAGATGTATTGCACACTAGTATAAAGCAATTTGAGTATTATTTTCGGGTGTTATATTCCACAGTTGAATCCCCAAATTACTTACGTTAATATTTATGTTCAAAATTGAGCAATATTAACCTATTAAAATATATATATATATATATATATATATATATATATATATTTAATTAATTAAAGTGCCACAATTGTGCTTAAATTAAATTAAATATGATTTTATAGCTTCTACTAGCTAAAAATCATACCCAGTTGCGTTGATCCTTTGATTAAAGAGACAACCAATGCAAAAAAATGAAAAGAATTCAAATTAGGATTTTAAAACGCTTCGCAACACTTATAAATGTGTCAAAAGCGTTTCAAAATACTTTCAAACCTTAATTAAGGTTTGAAAATAAAAATCGCAACATTTGTAAACGTTGCAAAAATATCACCGAAAGTATTCCAGACCCTAATTAGGGTTTGAAGATGAATTGGTAACACATATAATGTTGCAAAAAGCTTGACAAAAAATTACCTTTTAAACTTAATTAGGGTTTGAAAAACGGTTTCGCAACACTTATAAGTGTTGTGTGTAAAAGCTCTTAAACCCTAATTTTCTCATGCGTCTAGCTCTCTTGCTCACGCGTCTTGCTTCGCAAAGTCAAGCTTGCACACCTACTAACAAACAAGCATGGACATCATGCTCATCTCTAAAATTCTGAAATTTACTCTTTTACCCTCAACATGTAAGGCTGAGCACAAGTGTAAAACTCGAACTTCTAGCCTTCTGGCAAGACTCTTTCAAACCCTAATTTTTAAAGGAGGGAGGCATCTTTACCTCTCTTGCTTCTAATGTGTATGCTAGTCAAGCAACTAAGCCTACACGACTATTTTCAAGACAAGACTTCAAAATAGAGCCAAAATTCACACGACTTGTGTTTCTTGTCAAAATTTGACAAATTTATTATTTTACCCTCGACATGTGAAGCTGAGTATAAAGAGAAAAATCATGATACTCCTCCTTGAAGACTAGAGCTTGATGCTCCTTTTACCCCATGGGCGTGAGGGTCAACATTGGGTACTCTCCCTCTCTTTCACGTGAACACCATTGGGTGCTCCTCCCTCTTATTCTCACGTGGATAAGTTAGGGTTTGACAAATCCTCTTCCTCCCTCAAGAGAATAAATTAGGGTTAGACATATCCTAAGTTATATTAAACCTCTCTCACATATATTTTTCGTATGAGGCTTCACATACAATTTTTCATGCTCAACAACATACACTTATTTTTACAATATAAACTTGTCAATGCAAAATTGACTAAGATGAACACACTGCTCCTCATATACAAATAAATAATATTTATTTTATTCTATCCTGCTAGACTCACCAGCTAGTCAAGCAGGATATATTTATTTTATTTTAGTCCGCTAGACTCATTAGCTAGTCAGCAAGACAAGTCTTCAGTCAAGAGACTCGTTGAGCAAGTCTCAAAAAAATTTAATCAGTAGTATTTAATACTACAATATTGATAGGCTCTTAATTTATATACTTCTATCACCTTATTTATATTTTCTAGTTATTATTATTTTACTAAATTCACTATTTTATTGTTAATAGGTGGTTTACATAAAATCCGAAGTTATAAGTTAAACACGGTTAAAATAGGTGCTAATTGGTGTTTGCGATGAAACACAACCCAAGTGTTGCTCACGGAAAAGAAATGTGAACTGGATGACGTATAAACTCAGTTGAAATATGGACGGACTGTAATTGGCTATGTTGAAACGTACAGGCTATTCTCTTGATGTTGGCTACACTTATGTTTGGTTCGGTGTTGTGTGGAGAGGCTACTGATGATCCAAGAGTAGGTGATTGGTGACATGATATAAAAGAGACCTAGCCTAGGAGAGAGGCTATGAGAGAGACCTAGTTGATTAAAAATTGAATAAAGAGGGTGACATACGGCTGAAACAGAAAGGACAGTGGTGAGTGGATGAAGGAAATATGTAATTTATGGCCATACATGTGTTCGATCAAGTAGTTGGTCAAGTCTTCCTTTCACTGGCACAGCAGGCTATGGGAGGTTGTAATTCTGGCCATTGACACCCCTTGTACATTCAGTGGTGGTACAAGTTAGTGGCTTGTGAAGTTGGAGAACGTGGGGACATCACGTGAATTTAGAAGAGGTTAGTAGGGTAGGCTAGAAGGATAGGTAGGCTTTTCTTTTGGGTTTTGGTTTGGAGGAAGTACAAAAGGAAGTGATGGAGACGTGTAAAATAAGGGGATGCGTAAGTCTGACGGTGATGGAGTTGGTGTACAGGTTGGGCTAGACGATTGTCTAAGAAAGAAAAAGAGGTATAAATAGGAAAAGATTAAGTATGAGAAGGGATGATCTTTTTCTTGGAGCTTTCTCTTTTAGGTTTATTTTTGCTGGGAGGTTATGGTGGCGGACAGGGAAAAAAGGGGGAGAGAACATGAGACGCAGAAACTGAACAAGAGAGGAAGGATGACGCAGGGGGAACTGATACAGAAGAAAGAAGGAGGTGACGTCTGTGAATAAGGTGAGAAGGAGCCTGTACGGTGAAGACGGAAACAACGCCCTTGCTTTATCTTGGTTTAATCTTTTCCTCTCCATTTTTCTTAATTATTTTTATGGGTTTTGAGAAACCCAGTCCCATGTCTTGCTAATCAATTTGTAGCTAGGGTTTAATGTTGAAACCATTTAAAGTATTAGACCAATTAAATTGAATTATTTGGTACAGACTATTATGATTTGAATAGATTAATTCCATGATTTTGATTTATTGATTTAATGAAAAATTAGTTTTTGCTTCACCGGTTCTGTACAATACAATAATCTATGCGCAGAATTAATAGGATAACAAATATGTTTGTCTAGTTATTTGATATTTCATGCTTGGGTTAAATCCTTAGATGGGGTATGCTTAGAAGAGCCAAATACTATTTGTGAACCTATAATTAGTTTCGCATTATTTCTCGCTAACGCAATTAGATGGTGTATGCATGAGACTTAGAGCTTTTGATACGCCATGCTTAGGGTGTCCCAGTGATATTTGAGACTCTAATACATATAATAGGTGATGTCGATAGAACGAACAATAAATGAATATTCAAGAGTTATGTTTCACTTCAGTAATTAAATAGAAATAATGGTGGATACTGAAAACCCTGGTTACTGTTTCTCCCATTTGATTTATTTTATTAGTTTAGTTTATTTTATTATTTTATTCATAAATCTAAAAATCCCAAATATTGTTTCTAGTTAGTTGATTAGAGATATTGATTGCAGTATTGTCCCCGCTCCCTGTGGGTTCGACCCGTACTTATCGTTGTCTGCATTGTAGACACCATGCGATTGCGCTTATTCATATAGGCTATTATAAAAAATCCTATCAATTTTTGGCTCCGCTGTCGGGGAGCGGTTGTGGAATATTGTAATTAATATTTTTGATTTTCTAATCATAGTTTAGGTTTTTATTTTATTTATTTTTATTTTTGTATATGTTTTTATTTTGCTTTTAGGATTTTTAGTTATATTTGACTTGTTTTGTGTTTTCGTATCTCTTTTCAGGTACTTTTCCGAGGATGATTAATCTTTTGCAGGAGATGACTCTTATGCAGGAGACGTCATCTAAGATGACACTGAGGGAATATATAAATCGGTCACGGCATAATGAAGTTCTTGCTTCACCTGAGGTAAGTGAAGAGTCACCTCTAATGATATATGAGAAGTATTATAAACACAGACCGTTTAGTTTGGAACAAAGATTGCGAGATATGGAATGCCTGAGATTATATGCCGATGATGATCAGTCTTGTAGTGACTCTCTGTTCCAAACAGAACATATAGATGATCCTGTGGATGATTGTGTAGATGATTTTCCTAATTCCATAGGTGAATCTATCTCACAAGATCATTCACCCTACTTAGAGGTTGTTTCTAGACCCCTGACCCCTAAGACTAACCCTTCTCCTTCTTGTTTTGTGACTGAAGCCAGAATGGAACGTCCATTGCTTGGTTTAGGCCAGGATTGTATAGATTGATCTCTCGAATATAAACAAAGTGCTCCAACAACACAAATGTTTTAAGGATTAACGAATTGTCACCTGCTCACCCATTTTTTTCCCTAAATAGCCTTCAATTTGTTTTTCCCCACAAATATTTTAGCGATCACAGTGGGAGATTAATCTCTCAGTTGTAATTCTTTAATTTCTCAGTTTATCAAATTTTCGAATTTTATCCATTTTAAAGATGGTTGGTCTCAAGTCAGGATCATAGATTACTCCTAACGTGAATTCTGCTAGTACCAACACTAGCACACCAGATAGCGCTCCTCAAGCTACCAATATCGACAATATAACTCTTCATCTACCTGGGAAGCACACTGAAGAAGCAATGGATGAGCAGACTCCTCCCACCATTATCTATTTGATGCAGATTTGGGAAACCATTGCAAGGACTCAAACAGAGATGGCTTCAATACAGAAGGAGGTCCTCAACTTTCTCAAGAACCTTACAGAGAAATTAACACCAGCAGAGCAGACTCAAAATACTTTTGTAGCAACTGCTGATGCCAACACATCAAGGGGTCACGTTCAAGATGAATATGAAATCCATATTCTCCCTAATCTAGCATTATAAACAAGCCATCAACCTAACTTTGTTACTCATGAAGATTTCGAGCGGCTTCTCCAAAGTTGCAAAAACAAGAGTTCATATGCAATTCATCAACACCAACCTCCATATCCATATGACATGCAAAGGATCCCTCTTCCTAGGGGATACCCGTCTCCTCCATTTTACTTTATGATGGAATAGGAAATGCTCGTGAACATATTTCAAGATTTCTGGAAACATTAGGAGAACATGAGTACAATCATGTATTACGCCTGAGAAAATTTTCTCAATCTCTCATTTGAAGAGCTTACACATGGTACAAAAACCTTGCCTCTAAAATTATTTCTAACCGGTGTGAAATGGTTAATGCATTTTACAGGAAATACTTCTTTGTGCCTGAACAAGTTACATTGTCAGACTTAGGAAGGATGTTTCAACGATCGATCGAACATCCCAATGATTATGTGAAGCGATTCAGGGTTCAAAAACTAGACTGCCATGACCCAAATGTCACTGAACTTCAACTGGTGGAACTCTGCATCAATGGAATGATACCACTCTATCGTGCTTTATTAGGGCAACCACAGTGTTGCGAGTAAACCCATCGATCAAATGACTAAAAATTTGATCGATGGTCAGGAGAAAAAACAGCGGTGGATAGTCAGGCGATATCCTAGGGCTGGGCTTAAGAAGGAGCGAAAAGCTAGAAGGTCGCCCACCAAAACGGGCGAAATAGCAAACTTCCGCCCCTTACCAGCGAAACTGTAGAATGTCGCCCTGGGAAAAAAAATTCAGGCGAAATCCTAGTCTCGCGCTCGTGCCTTAAGCGGTGTCCCATGAGCTCGCCCAGTGGGGCGAGATCCAGGCGTGGCGTCTTGAGTTAGGATTACGGACGAGGGTGTAGAACCTCGCCCGTTAAAGACAGGCGAGCTTCTAGCCTCTCGCCTGTCATTGTAATAAGAAGAAAACCTAATCTTCTTCTCCAGCCCATCTTCCTCGCCTCCTGTTTCTCCCTCTCGCCCGCCGCTGCCGCCGTCCCCAACTCAATTTTCACCTGATTTTCGTCGCTCAACGAGAGGCCATAACCTCGTCCCAATTTTGCCGTTGATTCTAACCCTAACTCAACAAATATCAAGGTATATTTGCTACCAAAATAATAAAATTCATTGTTTTCTTTTCATATATAGATAATTAAAACGTAAAATTAGTTTGAAGCATGTTATTTAGTTGTTATACTAGCATGTTATTTAGTTGTTATACTATAAACCCATCGTTACAATTTTCGGATTTGTTGGTGCATTCAAATTTGGGTTAGCAAATTAGGGTTTATGTATTTGTGTTATAATTTATTTAGGGTTTTAAAATATGTTTTAATTAAATTTAATAAACAATAACAATATGTTGTAGCTTAATGTGGTGGATGTAAGTTTAATTTTTGGTTGAAAGAAGTATGTTGATTTAATGTTGGTTTAATCTTAATAATGTTGGTTTGATTTTAATTTAAATTTAAATTGTGTAATTCAAAAAGAAATTTGTATGGAATTATTTAGAGTTCTGTTACTTGAATTACATTGGTTATGATTTGGGTGATTGTTGGAATTATTAAAAAGTGTGTAATTGGGGTTAATTTTAAAAGTTTATGCATTTTGTTGATATACTAATTTTATTCCGAACAATGTATTCAATTTTTTGTACAGATGTCTGACAATGTTCCTTCGAGATGGGTCGGGAGAAGGAAAACAAGTAAAAAAACAAAAATCACGGAGGAATCGCCAGCAGAGTCAATGGGCCCCCCGTATGTCGATGTCCCCGGGTTAGAGCATTACACTGTGGTGGAAGATAGCAACGAACATGCTTCTACCAATATAACCTATTCCACCAACGTCGACTTCAGGTTTGATCACCGAGGTTCTCTGAAATCTGTTTTAAAGACTTACAAGAAAATTTGTGATACTTGTAATAGGGTCCAATTTAGAATTGAACGCGGAGGTTGGGGTAGATTACTATCCCTACCTGTTGTAGATTCGTCCCACGCTTTGACAGATTTTATTATCGAGCGGTTTTGGGATACTACGAACACATTTCATTTTTCTTTTGGGGAGCTTGGGTTCACTCCCCTCGATTGGGTTATGTTGACCGGGCTTAGTATCGGTGTTGGTAGCTCTGTCCCTTATGACCCACAACTTTATAAATTTGAATATGTCCGTGCGAATATCTTTCCTGAACTGAAAGACAGTGCGGTATGCAAGAGGGAAGGTCTTCCGCCACAATGGGTTTCAGGTGCAATCACTCTGAAGTTTTTGAGCTCCTATTTTGATAATGACACATTGATGGCGGCGAAAGATGATAGTGTGATTGCGGATAAAGTAGCGAGGGCTTTTTATATGTATGCTTTGGGGAATTTTTTTTTCCCAAATGCAAAAACATACATTGATGCAGGATGGTTGGCTGCCTTTGATAATTTAGATGCAGTAAGTAACTTCGACTGGGGCGGACCTGCTTTATCTAAATTGTATTCTGGTCTCTCCACGGCGACTAGGGGACAGAAATCAGTATCGGGTCCCTTTCAAATTTTGGAGGTAATTTATTAACTAGTATGCAAATAATTTTAGTTTGATAATTTTTTTTTTGATGTTGTGAACTGTTGGTTAAAAAATTTGTGTTCCAGTTTTGGGGCTACGAATATCTGGGTATTTATCGTCCAACCATAACTATGGCCCAAAACGATAATGAATGGCCCAGATGTCGTAGGTGGTTAGGGACACGCAGGAAGGGTGTTGATATCATGAAGTCTAGAACTGAACTGAATCAGTTAGCAGTTGACGACGTTTGCTGGCAACCCTGGTTGCCATCGGTTAACTACATACCAGAAGAGATTGGTCGGAAAGCAATTGAACTTTCGGGCCAAAGGGTTACATTTTCGTGTCTTGGCAATGTAAGTTTGTTTGTTTTTATTTAGTGCGGAGAATTTTTTAAATAACAAATGCACTAAAACTATTTTTGTTTATTTATTTTGTTTATTTTTTTGGGATAAAGCACAATATGTATCTGGGAGATAGGTGTTGGAGGCAGAATAACCCGAGTTGGGGTATTCCCGCCACCCGCCTAGTTCAATTTCCAACTACGGTGATAAAGACATCAAAAACATGACAACAACAGTTCATGGAAACTGTAGTGATTACGTGCGTGTGGTGGATTACGGGGTATATTTTGAGTACTGGCGACATGTCACCAACCTCAATAAATATGTGACTGCCGTTGACTGGGAGGTTGAAACCTACGGATATGCGGGAGACCGGATCAAACACAACATCCCAAGACCACGTAATGAAGTCCCTATTCCTCCTCCTCAACAATTACCTTATGTAAGTATTTGATGAATTTGGGGAACAAATAGTAGTGACAATTTTTGAATTGTTTTTTTCTTTGGGTTTAGTTGTATTATTTCTCTTTGTCAGGTGGCGGCTTATGATATGGTGCAAGACTATGCTACTTTTACCCAAGAGTTCCGTCAATTTACGTTATCGGAAACAAAGGATAGGATGGACTATATCCTCGCTAGGGAAGCTGAGTTCAACTCTTTTCGTGCGCAGACAACCGTCGAAATTTGCTTACTAAAAGATCAGAATTCTTTGTTGAGCAGACAACTAACACAAGCCCGTCAAGAACAACCGATGGGTTTTGCTTCATATGCTACTACTCCACCTCCCAGATCATCACCGAATGTTCGGCCTACCGTCCCAACTACTTTGCCTCCATTTGTTCCACCTAGATCCAACTCGGGCTGAAGTAAAAAACTTTAAATTTAGGGTTTTCATTAATAACAATTTTTGAACGTTTTATTACCGTTTTTTAACCGTTGGACCTAACCTTTAATATTTCATTTTTGAACGTTTTATTACCGTTACACATGGTTACCTTATCCTATTCACCATCCTTTCTACCTATAAGTACTTCACCAAGGGAGATACTTTCAAGTTATATTCAATCTTCCATATCCTACATTCATTTAAAATTTATAATCTCCAGTTTTCGTTCAATGGGTGGTTATGAAAATTGGAGCCTCAATGCAGAAAATTTTACACTGGAAGAAGATTTATCGATATGTCGAAATATTGTCTTGCATTATCCAGCTAGGGGAACACCAGATTGGTTCAACGTTGTGATGACACAACAATGGTTAGAAGAAACTCATATGAAATTTTGTGCCGACACTGGGAATCCCAACAACAGGAATCGAGCGGGGATTTTTGTTCGTTATATGTGTATTAAAAGGGAGGTAATTCAATTTTCTTCTTTAGTTGCCAAGGTTAATGGATTTCGTTTTAGGCATGAAACAGACGATGACGTTGTACGTAGATCAACGGAAGAATGGGTTAGATGGAAACGTTCAGAATTCAAATACAAACCTCATTTCGAGATTTTAAGGGTTATGGATGAATTTAATCCTTTTGTATTAATTGTTCTCCCTAGTACTGTGAAACCACGTACAACCCCACGTTAGAATATAATCTTTTAATTATTAAGTAAAAGCCTTGTCAACTAAAAGCATTAAAATAAATTTAATCATTTTGTATTAATTGTTCTCCCTTGTACTCTGACAAACATTAAAATAAAATCTTTCAATTATTATGTATTAAGTGTATAGTCATTTCATGCCAAAGCCTTGTCAACTAAAAGCAACATATCTCTGACAAACATTAAAA
>JAJJMC010012328.1:2379044-2448146 GCA_023531435.1 Papaver californicum
GTCAACTAAAAGCAACATATCTCTGACAAACATTAAAATAAAATCTTTCAATTATCATGTATTAAGTGTATAGTCATTTCATGTTACCTTATAAATAACCACACTTCCCTTATGTAGCGATACAAACTTGGTTATCAAACGTATACGTCCATTTTTTCAAACATCCCAACAATATGTTTAACTATCAAAATGAAACAACCAACTGCGGTTCATCTTCTAGCTTCTCGCAGCATATGTCATTTAGTTCTTCTTCTTCAGACGAACAATTATACGATGAAGATAACAGTAGTTATTACTCATCAGATGAGAGTGAAGCTGAGGCCGCTAGTAATAACATGGCAGTTAATGCTGCATTATTGGCATCTAATATGAAACCTTCCCACACACGTACTAAAATACCCAGAAATCGTCATATAGGTGCCAGATGTTTGCATACTGACTATTTTTCCAATAACCCAACGTTTCCCCCACATATTTTCCGTAGAAGATTTAGAATGCGTCGCGAATTATTCAACCGGATTTTGGGTGATATTGTTCGAGTGAATAGTTATTTTCTACAAAAAAAAGATGCTTGTGGTGTTCCAGGCTTAACCCCGCACACTAAAATTACAGCAGCAATTAGAATGTTAGCATACGGTTGTGCCGCGGATGCAATAGATGAATATTTAAGGATTGGCGAAACCACTATATTGGAAGCAACCAGAAGATTTTGCAGGGTTATGGTCCAACTCTATGAGAAAGAATATTTGCGTACACCAACTGAACGGGATGTTCAAAACCTCCTCGAAGAAAACAAAAAACGAGGATTCCCCGGTATGATTGGGAGCCTCGATTGCATGCATTGGAAATGGGACCGATGCCCATCTGCTGAATCCGGTGCATATACCGCTTACAAGGGAAGCGAAAGTATAATTTTGGAGGCAGTGGTCTCGCATGATTTATGGTTCTGGCATGCATTTTTTTGTATGCCAGGGTCAAACAATGATATAAATGTCATGAACCGATCGTATTTATTCAAAAAACTCATCCAGGGAAAAGCACCAACAGTTAACTTTCAGGTAAATGGAAATCAATATAATATGGGGTACTATCTTGGTGATGGAATATACCCTCAGACGGCAACAATTGTCACAACCATAAAACATCCTGATTCCCAAAAAAAACAAAAATTTTCTGCATTGCAGGAAGGGTGTAGAAAGGATGTGGAAAGAGGGTTCGGGGTACTTCAAAATCAATTTGCAATCATCAAACAGCCTGCAAGAATGTGGAATGCTGATGTGTTAGCATACATCATGAAAACAGTTATTATTCTACATAACATGATAGTTGAGGATGAACGAATTCCAGGCGACTGGCCCCATCACTATGATCAACGTAGCTTTGGTGCTCCATGTGTCATTTCAAGGGACAACACATCACAACTATCAAGAGTGATGATTGACCAACGTAGACGAGCAGTATTTGATAAACAAATTGGGGTTCGTTTGAGAAATGACTTGATCGAACACATTTGGTCATCTGTTGGGGAAGATTGATATATATTAAGGATAGTTTTTCGGTTATATTTGTTGTCAGGAGTTAATTGAGTTGTAGCGTTTCTATTTATTGTTATCTCTCAAGTGCACCCCGTATTTATAGTTATATTTTACTGCTTATAGGATGAGTTCATAGTGTTGTCAAAGAAAATTATTAAAATAACTACTTATTAAAACCACATTTCATATTCAAAACAAATGCATGAAAATAAATAATCAACCAGCGAAAGTGTATATCATAATTCACCCTAAGGTTGGTTCAATTTTTTCCTTAAAATTTCACCCTGCCTCAGTTCAATGTACTGTCTAGCTACATCATTCATCTGGGAGGTATCCATCATCATGATACGGAATTCCTCATCTGCTTCTCGCCTAGCTAATTTTGCTTCATACTTTTCCTTTTCGCAAGCTAATCTTGCAGCAAACTCCGCTTCCCTATGTGCAATCTTCATAGCTCTTTGTTCCGTGCATTTGGCGTTGAAGGTCATTTGCTCTTTAAAAATATTTTCCATTAATTGATTACCTTCTGTATATTTTGCTTTACCTTTTGTCTTTTGTCGTTTGCTCTCTTTTTGACCCATCGGACGGATCAATGTGTTTGGGATATCTCCAAGGTCTTCAAAGGCGCTTGGACCATCTACGTTTAAATCTGGTGTGTCCTGTCCGCCCTGAGATTCAGTGTCGTAATCAGACTCTGCCTGCGATGAATCGAAAACAAAGGTGGCCCTTCTTGAATATTTAATATTTTCTAGCATAACTGAGTAGCAATCTTCGTGCTTAAAACTTCGTCCAGTTGATTCCTTGAAAAGCCTACGAACTTCTGCAGCCTAGTGTTTCACCTCAATTTGTTAGAGGTTATACAAGGATATGGATAAAAGAAATGATCATGATTTTAAATTATTTCTTACCTTATTATCAGGGCCCCATCCCGTATGATGTTCCCTTTCAACTTCAGCCTCCTTTGCAGACATCAACGCCACATCTTTGCTTATAATTTGAAACCGTTTCTGCATGGAGGTCCAACTACGTGGTGCCATACTGGGTATGGTTTCTTTCATCCGGTCTAGAACACGTGACCATAGTTGTTCTTCACATTGATCTGTACCAATGCTTGAATCTTGAGAAATTGACAAGTGAATTGTACACATCGTCAAATCTTCAACAGACGAAAAATTTGGACCTCTTTTTGTTTGTGGCATTTTACCAATGGATTTCAAATAAGAAAAAACTTTGAATTTTTTCACACCCAAAAACTCTATGATTTCAGTATAAAAAATTTAGGCGAAGTTTCGGTATATATTGGGAAAAATATAGCCGTTGAACGGCAAAATAACGGTAACATAAAATAACGGTCATAGCGATGTTCCAAAGCCTCGCCCGGGTCTAGGCGAGAACCTAGAATCTCGCCCGGGTCTAGGCGGGACTTAGAATCTCGCCCGGGTCTAGGCGGTGGACTAGGTGTCCGTCCAGTTTTTTTTTTGTGAGCGAGTTTCTGGAATTTCGCTCATGGATGGGCGAGGAACTGTAACTACGTTTAAAGGAGCGGCATGCTGAAACTTCGCTTGTGTAGGCGAAATGGTAACACTACGCCCGTAAATTTGAGCGGGATGCTGAAACTTCGCGTGTCATCAGGCGATGGTCTAGGATACCGCCCGACTATATTTTCCGTCGTCGACCTTTCGATCAGATTTCATCTGCTACAGGAGAAACCGTCGATTAAATTCCTAAATATAATCGACGGTTGGGGAACCATTTGGGCGACTATCGATCAAAATTAGTCGATGATCGACGATTTGATCGCCCATTGTGGATGCCCTTAGAGAATTACGTTTTTAAACATTCTCATAGTTACATGAAGCTGCCAAGAGATATGCTAATACTGGCACCTGTTTTGCTAGAGAGGACAATGCCTCTTATCAAGAATGAAGAAGTGCGTGAAACTCGCAGCAGTCGACGCCTAGCTCAAAGGCAATTCAATACATAACCATCTATAGGTGTTGTGACTGAAAGGAGTAAAAAGAATGCTCCAGCATCACAGACACAACCAAAACGTGCAGCACCAACACCAGTTCCATCTCCAGCACCACAAGCAGTCCGCCCACTTCGAATAACTAATCAAGCAGCTGCAGCTCCACCCCGGGCTCAACGCCAACAACAACAACCAAGGGAATCCCCAACAATCATAAATCTTCCCTTTCCAATTGAAGAAGTAATTGAAACCTTGGAAACTTGGATTCAAGATGGTGCCATTAACTTTCCTCCTATTCGACGACCACCAACATAGGAAGAAATGGCAAATCCCAAATATTGTCACTTCCACCGATTTGTCAATCTAACAACAAGTGATTGATGTACCTTGAAGCGGATATTCAAAGAGAAAGGTAAGTCAGGAGAGCTTGATTTGGGGACTGAAGGTGTACATAAGAACCCTCTCCCTATCAGGAATTTTACCATGTTTGAATATCCTACTAATCAGGTGGTCCAATCTCTGATGGAACGAGTATGTGAACTCCTCTACCTCTCAAAGGACCAAGGTAAGGACTTGTTCAAGGCTCTTAATCATATCGTTTCTGGCAGAAGACTACCTCCACTCGATGAAAGAAAAGCACACATTGAACCTACACAGATGAACAAAGACAGAAAAGTGCGATTAGTAAATTGTCACTGCTGCTAGCCTCAGAAACACTGAATTTAGGAGAACTGATGTGGTTGTAGATTGTGGTAAATAGGGTTTGTTTGCGAACTTGTGAAAAATTATTTTTAAATCTAATTTCTAAGACTAAAAATAACAAAACTCAAATAAAATTGATAATGAAGTTGAGAGAAAACTGAGGCTAGGATTCCACTAATTTCCAATTTTTAAAATGATTAAATTCAATAATTATAATTATGCAATTCTACGTTTAATTCGATTCTATAATATAGCAACAAGTAGATTTTAGAAAGAACAATTGTATAACAAAAGCATGGAATATATGAAACCTAGGCCAAAGCATGTACCATCTAACGAAATCACAATTGCTTAGCAAAAATCATTAATTTAATTTTTAACCAAGGCTATTAATCATAAATAAATTGCATAAATTAATTAAATAAACATTACCACATAATCTTTGGAAAATTAGCTTCCTCTGTCGCCTCAGAGATGGGGTTTAGCTCCTCATTGTATTGGAAACACCCTCAAAATAGATTTTCATAGCTCAAAAAGTGTTTACAAAGATGAATTAATAGTAACACAGGAGAACAGAAACGCTTATACGCGTTACAGAAGAAAGAAAAGAAAACAGAAATAAAGGACGGACTTCTGGTGCTGTTTGAAATAATACTACTTCAGCAACACTAGAGCGACAGTTTCCTGACGCCTTATGTTCTTCCTGTTCTTCCCACCAGCAGAAAAAGAAATATTTTTCCTGATTTTTTTTTCTTTCGATCTCTGGCTACTCTTAGCTCTCCCCAATACTCTCCCCTCTTCTTTGTGACCCTCGACACCCCTATTTATACACTACATAGTAGCAAATCTTCAAAGAATCGTCACTAACAGAGAATATACTCGGGTATATTTTTCTCTTTAATTTTTAATCTGTCTTGAAGATTTTATGTCCATCCTTATTGATTTCACGTATCTTCTGGTCATATATAACTCACGCAAGATAATCCCTGTCTTAAATCCAAAATATCACATGAAAAATCTCTTCACAGATTCGATACAGGATATCTCTGTATTTAAAACAAATTTCCTGCCAAAATGATTTTTTTGAATCGTGAAGAAGAAGGGTGCCCATAATCCGTCGATTTTCCCCAAATGTTTATTTTCCAAAAATACCTATAAATACATAAAAACACAATATTAGTACAAAAATGAGTTCCAACACTATAAAAGTTGAGAGCAAATTAGACACATAAATGTGTCTATCAAGAACCCTAATTGATGCAGCCACTACAACCAACATTATCTTTAGCAAGACACTCAGAGCTATAGGTATCAGATGTAGTGAAGCTATCCATGCGCCTACCACCATTCAACATACTGAAGGAAAGCCTGTGAATCCCTATGGTCACATTAATCTTGAAATCCAAATGTGTTCTGCATGTGCTACTATGAAATTTCACATAATAAAAGAGGATCTTGGATATGATATGATCCTAGGACGCCCATGGTTACACAACAAGAAGACTGCGGATACTAAGACACCTTCATTGCCGAATTCACTTCAAGCAGATGACTCAATATCTCACCAGAAGCTTGTGACAGATGATCCTCTTATGTATTTGGAAGAATATCAAGACTCGGCAGCTATGAAGTAAGAGCCGGGAGAAAGCGTAACATCATATATGGGGAGGTATCGTACTCAAGTAAAACTTAATGAACTCATCTATTTACCCCTCAATATACCTCACACCTCTTATGACTGGGGACTTGAGTTTACTGGAAAACTCAGCTCTTGCTTAGTCAGGCGTTACGAATGGATAGCCTCACCTCTTCAATATTTTTCTAAGTGGATGAAGCAGACTCCTCTTCAAGATCAACATCATATTGAGTCATTCATCACTCACCTGATATCTAACCATGGAAAGGAGCATCATGGATATTTACCTGTGACACTACATGAATGTCCGCATGTACCTCAGAACCATCCTAAGAAGACTCCTACACGTCCATATGAATGAAATGCAAAAGCTTGTGCAGAGAAAAAAGAAAAACCTCATCAACAACATATCTTCGGAGCTAAGCCAGTAAGAGCCAACGCTTTTCAAGAAGGAGACTGGGTTATGAAAGCAGCAAGACGCAATCTTCACTTGATCGTTTAGAAAAGTGGTAAAAATAGTTTGTTCGCTGAGACTTGTGAATATTCGTTTTAGACCTAATTATGATTTAAACTAACAAATTTGTAAAAGATTGTAACAATATCGGGAGAATTTGGAACTCAGGATTCCACCAAAATCACTTCTGAATGATTAATACAATGATTCTTAACAATTATAGCTCTTTTATTGACCCTATTTATTTTCCAAAAGTAGATTTCTAAAACATTAAATGTAAATCGTAAGCATGGCGCATCAAAAGCTCTTAAGTCCCAGCATACACCATCAGAAAAAATCACAACTAATTAGTAAAAATCATAAATCAATTTAAAACCAATACAAAAGTCATAAAGAATAAAAAATAGTTACCATTCATTCATGAAATATGGCTTCCTCCATTGTCCCATTGATTGGGTTTAGATCATCATGCTCAAAACACTCTCAAAAGATTGATATATAGCTCAAAAGTGTTGAAAAAAAAGAAAAGAATCAAAAAAATATAAAACAGGGCAACTGCAACGTTTTTAAGTGTTGCAGACGAACTGCTACAGAATGTGGTCACGGTTTTGGATCGTTCTGTGTTGCTAAAGAAATTGAAATAAATGACAACTTTCTTAAGCCTTTACCTGCGACTGTTCTCTTTTGTAGCTTTCTGGTCTTCTTCTTCCTTCTCCACGAGCAGAGAGCTTCTCTCTGAATTTTTTCCCGACCTCCCATCTTCGCTTTTACTTTCATCTTTTTGTTATATATATGTTTTATAAACCCTAACAACCCTTCCTTATTCGATAAGGACTCAAAAATCCAACCAAAACCAACTCTAATTCATATCAATCCAAATCAGACGAGAATTATTTGTTCGGTAGCAACAAGGAGTTTAATCCATTATTCCATCTTTCGTCAATCAAAGAGGTAGGTGAAGAATAAGTGGCAGTATTGAAGGTGATGATATTTTGTCTCCTCACCATAGGCGGCCCAATCAAGAATCCATTCATATCGGATTCAGAATGCGTGAAGCCAATCCCCCGTATCCAACTCAGTACATCATGTATGATCGACAAAGCGATCAATCTTTTTTTCCGGCGTGAATCATCCTCTTGACATATTTCAACCTCTTTTTATCATTGCGTCTTGTTGTGATATCAAATACATATTTTAATCCCATAAAAATAGGAAATCAACAACTCAGAAATATTCTCTTATGTAAAGTAAATCTTCCCGCTATTTTCGGATTTGAAATCAATAGGTGCCTTTAGTAATTTTTCCGGGTGCCTTTATCAAAAAAATTTAGCCAATTTTCCCACAAATATTTATTTCCCAAAAATACCTACAAACACATAAAATAACACAATATGTACCAAATTGAGCACTAACAAAATAGATAATTGCGAACAATTCAGACACAAAAATGTGTCTATCAAATACCCCCAAACTTATTATTTGCTAGTCCTCGAACAAATCTAACCTATAAAATAAAAATCTAACTCACTTTCGTAGGAATCACGACTACATTTAGCACGTGCAGCTAGCCGTTAAACTCCTATGTGACCCTAGAAGACGAGTGTTGTCTCGTGAGGGTTTACAAGAGCTGTACCCATAAAATCTTTACTCAAAACCCTAGCTATTGTGAATGATTGAGGATAGACACTAAACATGCTATTTAGTTGGCTACGAAATTCTTCGCCTTTGGGAATCATTACCCTATATGAGTCCAATTGTTGTACACGAGTTTGCACTCAAGAGTACTAAAATTCATATAAAAGAAAACAAAACTCCATTCATATAGTCGTACAATGCATCATGATACTCAGAATCTAACAAATCACAATTACATGCATAGAATTAGAAGATGGATATGGAAATGGAAATGAGGAAGTTTGCACATGTTGACTAAAGTGAACGGTGTTTCCTATATTCTGTCTGAAGGTCAATGTCAGAATGAATCCTAATGGATTGAGATACTCTCCCACTGGTTTTAATCCTCATAATAATATCGACTCAGCTGGTATATACAAGGGCCCCAACGGTCGATTTATTGAAAATAAAACAATTATTTACTTTTATTTTATTTTTTTCATTTTTCTCATCATTTTTTTTTCATCATTCATTTTTTTTGAATAATGGTCTAAATAAAATATAATAATGGGGCTTGACCTCAAACACTCTACTTCATCCTGGCGGCAATAACAATTCGATACTGGTACCCCAGCAAATCACTTAGAGAAACACAAAAATTGCAAAAATAAAAACAGAAGGTGATATGGTGACGACTATCATGTTATTTCTAACACCTGAGCTAGACGTCCTTTTATGAATAAACCATTTATCTAGGCACATCAATTCCTATAGAAAAAGAGTTAAGTTTCCATCTACCTAGAATAGCTAGTGTCATCCTGAATTGTTCACAAGTTTCTAGTTTTTGGAGCTTCATATTTCAACTAAAAGTTTTTCCCTTACCCCCAAACTTAAATCTAACATTGTCCTCAATGTTCTAAAGATGAATAATAAAAACATAAACAAGGAGAAACTGTTACCAATTGAATAAAAGAGATAAGGAAGGATATTACCGTGTCGCAAGAGCATGAGTTACCTCCAAAGAAGTGCTAAGTTTAAAGTCTTCATCCAGACTAAGAAAGAATTAGTCACCTTATAAAATCATATAGAAATAGCCGGAATAATTGTGGGTCATCCGAATCAAATAATGTTGTCCCAAATAAAAGGAAACTGCAACAGGCCAAGAAAATGAACAAACCGAGCACACCCTTATCTATTTTTCTCTTTAATACAACTACATCTAGCTGTGGTTCAGGTTCAGGCTCTATAAAAGGGTCTAGATAAAATGTTTTCAAAGGCTGGATTTTCTCATTGGCGGGATCCGGGGAATCAGGTTATAGAGTCTGGAAAAACTCAACTAAGAACTTAGTAGCACACAATAATAACCTGAATAATTTTGGATCCTCAAAGTCAATCATATTTGAGTCACATAGTTGACCACAATGAAAATGGTGGTCATTCTTAAGAAAGTGTGTTGATTATATCCTAAAGTAATTAGGCTTAGTCTCAAAACTTAATAACTGACACATTCGAAACTCATACGTTGCCACAATTGGAAGAAAATTTTTTGGTGGGAAAACAAAGTCAATCTTGGTATTATCGCTTGGGTAAACCACATCAACCAGAGGATGGGTTTCTAACAATTGAATTTCTTTCTAGACATGATTAGGTTCAGAAAAACGTGTATGAAGATAATCTTGTAAAATGGTAGAGGGCATATGTGAAGTCCCACATGAGGGATCTTTCTAAGAGTCAAAGGTAAAGCATATGGAGAATCATAATCACCACTAAACTCAGAGTTTTCAGTGTCTCTAGATAGACTAGTCACAATTTCCCTAATTTTTAGATCGTCAGATTCCTGAAAATGGTCAATTGTTTCTTCTAAGTTATAATCAGGAGGTGTATTCTCATTCATATTTAAAATCTGTACGAGTCTATCTTCTTTGTCTAGACTATTGTTTCTAAATCGCTAGACTCCAAAATAGTATTCTCAGAATAAACCCATTTCTCTAAACCATGATGGGCTTCAAAACAAGGAAATAATACATCGTCTAAAACACTGGTATCTCTAGTCAAATCCTCTTCCTTTTGAATAAATGAATAATCATTAAAATTATTAGGATTTGAACCAGAGATAACAATATCATCATGAAGCGCAATTGGAGTGACAATTTCCTTGTTGATCCACAATTAGTTCAATTTTATTAAACCCAAAATCCCTGCTGATCCAAAATAAAATCCTTGCTAACACACCTACCAAATATCCAATCATTCAAAACCTAACCAAATAAACAAAATCAAATGAGTCTAACATCCCTCTAAAAAAAAAAGTGCAGAATAAAGCCTAAGGGAGACCGGCCGACAATGGATCATCCCTCTTAGAGAGGGCCTCCTTCATATTTTTGAAAGCATCTTTCTTCAACTCCAATTCTTGAGTCAACCTTTCGATCTCTGCCTTTTCGTGCTCAATAAGGTCAGAAGAAGAAATTATACTTGTTGCCGCCTGTGACTCTTTAACAACATCAATCCACGTCTAAACCAAGTCGTGTTGAATTCGAGTTGGTCACATACCTTCATATGGTACTCCCAATTCGCAAACATCCACTAAGCAACAGTAGCACTGATCACAATACACATTTCATGCATAAAAGGAAGTACTTCATTCACCCGAAAAGCAAGCACAATAGGGTCTCATAATTTCTTGGTTGTTGCAATGTGACCATACTTCTACCATACCTAAGTGTAAAATTCAGCATACTCTTCTATAACACTAAAGCCACCAATGAGCACATGTTTTGGAAGTGGCTTACTAAGTGGAGGATGAAAAGGAAGACTTGCACCAAGATACTCAGGCACCACCATGTTTTCTTTAGTCTCTATGGTATCTTTAGTATGGTCTTCTACATCAACAATCATGTTGGAAATGATTTCTTCAAGTTTCTGAGAAGAAGAAATAAGGGTCTTAACAACTTGGTCTATAATCAATACTTCTTCATTACCATTAGGTTCCTCTCTACTTTCGTCCTGCAAAATTACCAATTAATGAAGAAAGGTGAGATTCAAGCTCAAACAAGAATTTTAAGAGTATGAGTGGATTAAATATGTAAATATACTTCATGAAGCATCTAAAACTCAAGTAAATGGCCCGGAGGATTTAAAACATGTTTTGGTACTAAGCTCATTAAAGGCAATTTTATGTTATCATGTACTAATTTGCAAGCTGGGATCAATTGGTAATGAATATAGGAGTGAATTACATATCAGTCTCTTTGTATAGATGTCCTCTACAACATATAAAAAAATCACATCAATCGGACAAACGATCTAATAGATATGGTCAAAACTCTCAACCACTTCCCAGCTGAAAAATTCCTGAATTCTTCCTGAGTTTTTACTGTTACGTCTTTTTGGGGCCCTAAATGGCCTCAAAAATCAAAATCTCCTACGATACGGGATAACTGGTGGCCTGGGAGTAAAAAAGTTAGGGTAGATCATCAAAAATGGAATCCGTATGAGAATTCTACGGCGTTTTCAGTGAAGGCATTATTTCTGAAATTTTTCTAACAACGAAATTTCATGAAATTGCTCAGATTTTCATTCAGGATTTCATTCATTACTTCATTCAAAAGAAATTTCTAAGTGATTATAAGAGTAATCCAGGGTGAAAACCTTTACAATCATGCCTACCGAATAATTATTTATTCGAACATACGCAAATGCAAAACTTAGCAAATCTATCAAAGAAAAATACCTAATGTTAAGACTAATCAGAGGATTGAGAGCCCGACTCGGAGTCATACTCGTCATCAGATTCTTGTACTTCTTTAGAGTTTTCTTCCAGGTCTTCTACTTAAGAGTTCTCTTATGGACCTTCATCAGAACCTTCCTCTGAAATTTCTTCAGAAGCCTCATCATCTATAGGGTCACTCGAACCCATCTTCTTATCATGGTAGGCGTCTTCAGCACATTCGTCTTCAAAATCTTCCTGACTCAACTGCTCAGACTTTACATATAGAGAGAAAGGTTCAGGATCATAGCATGTAGGCTCCCATTCAAAGACATCGTCCTCCGTATCAGAGTCATAAGCTACACCATCATCTCGGACACCTCGCTCTTGCTTCTCGAACTTTTCATTCCTTGCGTTCATCCGGGCACTTTGATCCCGTCGGTAATCTCGGAGGTCTTCATCTCCGTTCTCTTTCCTTTTCAATTCCTCTCGGCGCCTAGACTCTTCTTCAACATTAATTACGAGTATAAAGTCGACAGCCCGCTTACGCGCTATCCTCAAGTCGTCAATAGACTTACTTTGTATAATCTTCATAACCTCGTTCAGAAACTGCCGGGTTCAGGATGAGTCTTATTGGGAGCAGCTCTTTTCATTCTTTTGCTTCTATGGTTTTCCCCCTTGTTTGAGGAGTCAGAATCATAGTTCCGATTAGAAGTCGTCATTACCTACTCAAGACACGAACAAGAAGATAGTTATTATGATATCAACAACAAAAAAGTACAATTTATTATGAATTAAACTTACTTAATTCAAATCACTAGTAAAGGTTGCTGCTGCCGTTGAAGACTATTCTACTTCTGAAGAGCAATAATGAAGCCATGGTTTATAAAAGAAAAAATGATAATGTTCCCAACAATCAAGATTCGTGTACGTATAAATATATGCATTATATTTGAGACAAAACAGGAAACCCTAGTTTTATCCTAATCCAACAACACTCGTCTCGCAAAATAAAAGTAGGTCTACTACGACAAGGAAATATAGGACAATAGCTAAACTAGAAGCAAATGGTGTTATCAACATTGGGGTTGAAAGACATATGAGTATTAACTCGCGATAAAAATTCATGTAAGTACTCACTCTCGTACAAATTTAAAAATAAAATAAAATTTTGTGAACATATGTTCACGTAAAAAAAGGGGGGGGGGACGAAAGAGGGGTTTCGGCCGAACCCTAGCTTACAAAGCTAGTCATGGAATTAGTATTCTTATACAAAAACAAGAAAAGTTAACAAGCTCATACAAGGAAACTAGGGTTTGGAGATACTTCTGATTCAAATCAAATATATGAGAAGTTCATATGAAGAAACCTATGCATAAACTCAAGTTAGAAACTATATACTCATATGAAGAAGATAACTTAAATCTTGCCTTGTTGTTGATGACCGGTTGAAGCTATGGTGCTTGAGCAAAAAAATAATATGAAGAGGAGAAGGAAAGGTAAAATGGAAGACCAAACTTCTCTTATTACCCTATCGACATCAGCCTAACTCCTCTTTTCCTTTTGATCCACCTATCCATATTAGCCTGGTTCGAACCCTGACTGCTTTAACGTTCAGTTTTGATACGAATTTAAGCAACCTGACCTCTATCGAGCCTCCACCTCATTCCAAAAACTCGAAGTCACCAACTCAAATTCGTTCAAACTTGCGTATCCAGCTTCAATCAAGTTTTTTTCATACCATTTAGGTCCAAAACGAGTTCGTCCACTTCAAATTACATGTGGATCGCTGCCTATAACAACAACATACACGTGTTTATTAACCCCATTGAATGCAACAATCAATGAATATTGTTTCTTACACAATCGACTTCGTCTGAAGCCAACTTAATTGAGTCTTGCTCATTTGTCTGCTCTCTACTTTGTTTGAAACCTTTAATAGTCAAGACGTGTTTTCGTGCAAATTTGAATATTCACTTCAACTTCAACTTCAAAGAAGCACTTGACTTGGCAGGATACGTTTGTCTACTTCAACTTCAACTCACAAGAAAACAAGCTTGTTCACCTCTCTTTCGAAAATTGAACGACTCCAACATAATTCACTGGTTCATTAACTCGAACCCTAAAAGAATTTTGTATGCCTTGTTGCGTCAAACCAAGGCTTCAGCATACAACCTTTATTCTAGCTTCTACAAGACATGCACGATCAATTTTACTATTCACGTGTATGACATCGTCTGAAGCCATCAGCTCAACTTCGTTCAAATTGCACGACAAGCTTCATTCGAAGTATGTTCACGCACTTCAAGTCTAGACAAACGTCTTGCCTCAACATTAAGATAATATTTACATGCCTGGTATTAAACTATGTATGTCCGTCTAACGTCAAGAACCTTGCTTCACTCTCAGAACACTACTAATGCAATCAAGACGATCTTCTACGCTTGCTTATTCAAAAGATCAAGGCGACTATCATTCCTCTGGTAGTATCTAACCATTGAACTATCAAGTTAGTTTTATTTATTTTATCTGCTAAGCCACCATCTAGTGCTTACCATACAACATTACTTGTTCCGCGCTAAGCAGGGGACTTAATGCAGATGGTAGATTTTTGACAAGGATAAAATAGTAAATCACCTCTCAAGACTCTGGTCTGAAAAATATTGAAATTTTGAAATTTTGAAAAAGAATTCTTGGGTAGGCGCTTATCTCTACACTATATCAGGCGTATATCCCTGACCTCTCTCTATATGCCTGGCCAACATATATGATTAAATCGATGAATTTAATCAATATTCATCACAACACAAAATCATCAGAACAACACTGGCGCACATAACAAGTTTCCCAGATGTTCTATGATTTTTTTACATAAAATCTCTTAGTCTCCTAGATGTATTGCACACTAGTATAAATCAATTTGAGTATTATTTTCCGGTGTTATATTCCACAGTTGAATCCCCAAAATTACTTACATTAATATTTATGTTCAAAATTGAGCAATATTAACCTTTTAAAATAATAGGTTAATTAAAGTGCCATAACTGTGTTTAAATAAAATAAAATAAAATATGACTTTCTAGCATCTACTAGCTAAAAGTCATACCCAGTTGTATTGATCCTTTGTTTAAAGAGACAACCAATGTAAAACAAATAAAAAATAATTCGAATTAGGATTTTAAAACGCTTCGCAACACTTATAAATATGTCAAAAGCGTGTCAAAATACTTTCAAACCTTAATTAGGGTTTGAAAATAAAAATCACAACATTTGTAAACGTTGCAAAAATGTGACCGAAAGTATTTCCAAACCCTAATTAGGGTTTGAAGATGAATTTGTAACACTTTTAATGTTGCAAAAAGTGTGACGAAAAGTGCCTTTCAAACTTAATTAAGGTTTAAAAACGGTTTTGTAACACTTACAAATGTTGCAAAAGTGTGTCAAAAATCTCAAACCCTAATTTTCTCACGCGTTATCTCTCTTGCTCACGCGTATTGCTTCCCAAAGTCAAGCTTGCACGCCTACTAAAAAACAAGTATGGAAATCATGCTCCTCTCTAAAATTCTGAAATTTACTCTTTTACCCTTAACATGTGAGGCTGAGCACAAGAGTAAAAATCGAACTTCTAGCCTTCTGGCAAGACTCTTTCAAACCCTAATTTTTAAAGGAGGGAGGCATCTTTACCTCTCTTGCTTCCAATGTGTATGCTAGTCAAGCAACTAAGCCTACACGATATTTTCAAGACAAGACTTCAAAATAGAGCCAAAATTCACACGACTTGTGTTTCTTATCAAAATTTGACAAATTTACTATTTTACCTTCAACATGTGACGCTGAGTACAAAGAGCAAAAACATGAGACTCCTGCTTGAAGACTAGAGCTTGATGCTCTTTTTCCCCCATGGGCGTGAGGATCAACATTGGTACTCTCCCTCTCTTTCACCTGAATACCATTGGGTGCTCATCCCTCTTATTCTCACGTGGATAAGTTAGGATTTGACAAATCCTCATATTCCCTCACGAGAATAAATTAGGGTTAGACAAATCCTAAGCTATACTAAGCCTTTCTCACATATATCTTTCGTATGAGGCTTCACATACAATTTTTCATGCTCAGCAGCATACACTTCTTTTTACAAAATAAACATGACAATGCTCCTCATATACAAATAAATAATATTTATTTTATTCTATCCTGCTAGACTCACCAGCTAGTCAAGCAGGACATATTATTTTATTTTAGTCCGCTAGACTCATTAGCTAGTCAAGCAAGACAAGACTTTAGTCAAGAGACTCATTGAGTAAGTCTCAATAAAATTTAATCAGTAGTATTTAATACTACAATAATACATGAGACATCAAATGTCACAAATGGGGGGATATTAATTAGGGTTTTGGTCTGGCGGTCTACGACATGTAATGCAGCAGTACGCCCACTAAAGAGAAGTTCGATAACAGTTGAGTAGAAGAGTGAGAGGTTGAGTAACTGACGATTCAACCTTAATCGAAGTGGAGAGCTGTTGTCAACACCTTCTCCACTTCACCACTACTCAACCATCGGCAGTTTCTTCCAAAAAAGAGGTCGAGTGGTTACAATTGCTATGATATAACTAGACGTTCAATCTATTGAACAGGGAGGGAATAATTTTTAAGCAAGTGGAGAACAAGTCTGAGTTTCACAATCAAACACAGAAGAACTCGACCATCCAATTATTCATCCTTCTTTCGCTTCCCTCCCTAAGACCAAACATTTTCCTTCTCATTTTGTGACTGAAGCGAGACTGGAACGACCATTTCTTGGTTTAGGCTAGGATTGTATAGATTGATATTTTGAATCTAAACAAAGTGCTCCAACAACACAAATGTTTTAAGGATTAACGAATTGTCACATGCTCACCCATTTTCCCCAAAATAGCTTTGAATTTGTTTTTCCCCACAAACAACAAGATCGCTAAATGTCTCCCACAGAGAAAAAGTAATCAGATTTTCAGTTTTGAATTTTGAACAGGCTTGTTAAAACAACTAAATATTCTCCTAGATAGTAGTCTGGTAGTAGAGGATATTTGATCTTCCTTCGATCGATTACGGTTGTTCAGACAAAGCTAGTGGAGGATAAAAAGTTGGCACAATCATAAGATCATTAAGAAATTACATAGAAGAAGATCAAACTAAGTTTTTTTGAGTAAATGAAGCTAATGATGAAAACATTACAAGATGGTTCGTGATCTTTATGCGGTGTTGTCGAGAACAATGATGAACTGAGAATGTTACTCATCAGGGGGAGCAAAGTCGTGGAAGATTATGGATATTGGACACTTTGGACTGTTACGCTTTGTACTCTTTTTCCTTAGTCAAGGTTTTTTCCCACTGGGTTTTCCTTGTCAAGATTTAATGAGGCATGCGAGTCCATTGCTATTCGCAGTTAGAAATATTGTACTATTTTTTCTTCATCCTGGTTTTGTCCCTTTGGGTTTTACCGACAAGGTTTTAACGAGGCAACATCTGCGAGTCTATTATTGTTCTAAGTACTCATATTTTCCTAGGTTCAGGTTTTGTCCCTCTGAGTTTTTCTGGGGAGGTTTTTAATGAGATAACAATCTTAGAACAATGATTGTCATCTAAACAAATATATATCCATAGAGTTTCTTAAGATACGGTTATCGAAAAATCACCGATGTAATTTGGATCAGGTTTTTACCGCACACGGTTTTTCCTAGACAAAATTTTAGTGAAGCAAAATGAGCAGCATCAACAATACCGTTGTGAGCTTCCAGTGTTCAGGTTTTTCAAGTAGTTTTTCCTGACAAAGAGACTAACATGTTCACAACTATCAACAAAACTCGAAGTGTTATATCATTTTCATTGATCCTATTTTTATCCTATTGGATTTTTCTGGCGAAGGTTCTAATGGGACAACAATTACATGATAACCTACATCATCAAAAGTTTTACGTGGTGTACTAAAGTCTAGAAGCCGATTTTAACAAATCTACATTATAAAATGGTGGTCATCCAAGGAAGATTGTTATAAATACTAGTTCTTATACATATGTGGCTGACCCACCAATGTTGACCAGTCAAACTCTGTTGACGTGAGTCAATATAAAGATAAAAAGGATACATATTATCCGCTTCATGTAAATTTTGTAACTGCCACATGGTGGCTAACATGGCACAATTTTAGCAACTGTTGCCATACAAAGATTAGTATATAGGACCTTCTTTGAAGTCCTTCTAATGTATGCCGTGAACAAAAAGAGAATGAAATTCATAGTTTTTTTTTTATCCTTCACTTTATATAGTTGGCTACATTTGATATGCTAATGTATGCCGTGAACAAAAAGAGAAGGAAATTCGAAGTTTTTTTTTATCCTTCACTCTATATAGTTGGCTACATTTGATATGCCATCTTTAGTACTAACCAATGAATCGATAACTTCATATTAAGCCCTGCAAAATTTCATATTTATTCGGTCGAATAAAATTATAGTCAGGCCGATAGAGAAACACGGTGACCAAATTAGTCCAACGTGGCGTGTTATAACTGGTCATAGTGAGTCATTGGAAAAATCCTAGCTGCAAATAGCACTGATCTTATCTAATATTAGGAAGTCAGATAGTATATGTAAACGTGGTGGTAGTGGTTAGTATGTTCCTAAATAATGCAAGGACGTGAAAATAAAATATTAGTATTCACAATTCACCCCCTTCAACTACCTCTACAAACTCTTTCTCATTCTCCCTCTTCTCTCTTGAACGGACCACACACACACAGGAAAAGAAACGTGATCGTAGAAACTACGACTTTTCTTCCTTTATTCAACGTCTTCGGATTGTCTTCACATTCTATAGGTTCGTGATAAAACCCTAGATTTCTTTCGTTTAGCTTATTCATTCTTCATGTTTTCATTCGTCGAGTAAAGGAATCCCTATTTTCAGCTTTGTTTTTCTGAGATTAATACAAGGTTGAGCTTTATTGCATGTATTCATTTTTTTTTTTAATTTCCAAATTGATGGATGAATGAATGGATCTATTGTATATATGTATTTTGATTTGTTTAACAGATCTGTTTGGTAAATTGGCTTCAATTTGTGTGGATTATCAACAGATCTGGTTTTTTGGTTGAGTTTATTTTTTAATAGAATTTTTTTATGAATAATGTGAATTACAGATCTAGTATGTAGATCTATAAAATGTTGGGAGGTTTGTGTTTTGAAATTGAGTGAACGTTGGGTATGTTGAGAGGTTTGTTACAACAGCTTAACAGATCTTTGGCGTGTGTTACTTTTAAGAATTTGTTTGTTCTTGATTTAACCGAAATGTCGTGTCAATTGTTAAAGTTATTTTTTTATATTTCTGGATGACGTAACCTAATAGCCAATTTCTGATATCTATTATATCTTTCTATTTATAAATGTGTGTACTGAAAAGAAAAGTTCCTTTGTAAATTTCCCATAGTATTAGCAGAATTGACATCTGGTTAGGGTTAAATATTTTGAATTACCATTTCGTTGTCTGGTTTGATTTCATAATCATAATATTGTAGAAATTGCATGGCTTACTGGGCTTGGAACAGTCAATTCACTGCTACATTGTTTAAATTGAGATGATGTTGAATACACTTAGTCAATGTTGTATTGAATATTCTTTTTAACTTGATATCAACAGGTTAAACTTGATTGACGTTGGTGTAACATAAAATGGGTGGGGGGTTTAGAGTTTTGCATTTAGTTCGGCCATTCTTGTCGTTTCTGCCAGAAGTTCAGAGTGCTGACCGGAGAGTTCCCTTCAGAGAGAAGGTCATATACACAGTGATCTCTCTTTTCATTTTCCTGGTCTGCAGTCAGCTTCCTCTTTATGGCATACACTCAACGACTGGTGCGGATCCTTTATATTGGATGCGTGTCATCCTTGCCTCAAATCGTGGTACTGTTATGGAGCTCGGAATTACTCCTATTGTGACATCTGGTCTAGTGATGCAGCTTCTAGCTGGGTCAAAGATCATTGAAGTTGACAACAGCGTCCGCGAGGATCGCGCTCTACTGTAATTTTTCTAAGCTATGCGGTTTTCACATGTTTTATGGAATATATATGCCCTATGATAGTTATGTTTAGATTCTAGATTAAAGAGCAGAACAGCAAATATGCTTCTGTTTCTTTATGACCATTATAGTGCTTTGCTTGCTCTTTCTTTCATTTTAGTTTGCTGTGTTATAACATATTCAATGCTTTCATCTCTCAGAAATGGTGCACAGAAATTGCTTGGTATTCTTATAGCTGTTGGTGAAGCTGTTGCATATGTTCTTTCTGGAATGTACGGTAGTGTCGGCCAGCTTGGTGTTGGAAATGCAATTCTTATCATTATTCAACTATGTTTTGCTGGTATTATTGTCATCTGCTTAGATGAACTTCTACAGAAAGGATATGGTCTTGGATCCGGAATTTCCCTGTTCATTGCAACTAATATCTGGTAACATGCTGACCGTGTTTGCTCTGGTGTTTCTGCTTATACTTTTCCTTGATTAAGGATGCTGAGACTTTTTTGTTGTTATTGTAGTGAGAATATCATCTGGAAGGCATTTAGCCCCACTACCATTAACAGTGGACGGGGAGCTGAGTTTGAAGGTGCTGTCATCGCTTTGTTCCATCTGCTGATAACTCGGACAGACAAGGTTCGTGCTCTGCGTGAAGCATTCTACCGGCAGAACCTTCCAAATGTGACAAATTTGTTGGCAACAGTCTTGATCTTCCTCATTGTTATCTACTTCCAAGGGTTCCGCGTTGTCCTTCCAGTTAGGTCAAAGAATGCTCGTGGACAACAGGGTTCATATCCTATTAAGTTGTTCTACACCTCTAACATGCCCATCATTCTGCAGTCTGCTCTTGTATCCAACCTTTTCTTCATCTCCCAGGTTAGATAGAACACTCCAGTGAACTTTGATTCAGATACTTAATTTCTACTATTTAACAATCAGCATACCACTTGATGCCTAACACTTTTGCTAATCTTGTACTGTTTTTTATGCAGTTGTTATACAGGCGGTACAGTACAAACTTCCTTGTGAATTTGCTCGGAAAGTGGAAGGAATCTGAATATTCTGGTCAGTTCATTCCTGTTGGTGGAATTGCGTACTACATTACTGCCCCATCAAGGTAGAAATTGGATTCTTACTTTTCTTTTTATTATTTGACACATCACATTGTCGCAGCTATTTATGACTAACCTCTATGGATATCATTTATAATTTGCAGTTTGGCAGATATGGCTGCCAATCCTTTCCATGCGCTGTTTTATCTTGTATTTATGCTGTCAGCTTGTGCTCTGTTCTCCAAGACTTGGATTGAAGTTTCTGGATCCTCTGCTAGAGATGTGGCTAAACAGCTCAAGGTATTCTTATATATTGCATTCTTTCTCCGTAATGTATTACTTGATTTCATCTTTTGATTTTACTATCTAGCAGTGTAGTAATTAAAGTAGTGATTGATATACTGAAGACTCTGCAAATCACTATATATGTTGTGTAAGATGTATGTAATTTATTGATAAAAGGTTTGCACTGAAGATTTCTCTTACTTACTAAAACAGTCACTGGAGAGATTCTAGAATGTTGTTTTTTCTGTTGGTGCGTGTTTGAGTGACCATGTCTTTAGCTTAATATCTTTAGCTGTTGCTTTCCTTCCATGCATTGACGTTCCAGTTTCAATTCATCTGCGTATATATATTATCTAGTTGGTAAATCGATAGCTTAGAAAGTGCTGGTAAATCGATAGCTTAGAAAGTGCTGCCCGTAACTCTTTTTACACGTTTTAATCATCTTTTTTTTTTTGCAGGAGCAACAAATGGTGATGCCTGGACATAGGGAGTCAAATTTACAGAAGGAATTGAACCGATACATCCCAACAGCAGCAGCTTTTGGTGGTATGTGCATTGGAGCATTGACAGTGTTGGCTGATTTCATGGGTGCAATCGGTTCTGGAACTGGAATTCTTCTTGCAGTCACAATTATTTACCAATATTTTGAGACCTTTGAAAAGGAGAGAGCCAGTGAACTTGGGTTCTTTGGACTCTAAGCACTCCGAGTTTGTTCAGTTGGCTCTGAGGAACGGTTTTGGTGATGCCAATGGAGAGGCTCCTCCCTAGCAGTTTTGGCGAGAGCTCAGAGAAAGTATAGTAGAAAAAAGATCCATCCCTACCTCTCTAACAACATATGTCCCTTGGGTAGAAAAAAGATCCGCCCACCTGATCGCAGAAGGATAGTTCAACTTTAGTTTATTATATTTTCTTTTTGTTTGTCCTCTGTTTTTTGTAGACTTAAATATCTTGGCTTACTATAAAAATATCAGAAAAAATTCCTCTTACTGTTTTCTTTGAGTAAAAAGAATTCTGTTTACTTTATTGCTGTTGCTCATATTTTGTTCAGGATTCAGAGAGATCTGTAATTTTTGTACTGTTATACTAATCAGAAGCTGAATAGGCTTAATTACATCAATTCAGGAAATAACCTTAGCATGCCAATCGCGTAAAACTTTTAAAGAGTCGTGCATGATTTTCCTTCCTGTTGTATATTTACTGGTAATATGCAATTTACACCGTCTTTACCTGTGGTGCCCTGGCAATGGAAGGGCAGGTAAGAACTTCTGCTTAAGAATCTCACCTGAATGGTAACAATTGTGGAAGAGAATGAGTAAACTTAATTTATGGAATCTCTGTTTCTAACATAAAAAAAAACACCAGCACCCATTTCTCTGAATCTGAAGATGATTTTTTCTATCTCTGTTGATCCAAAGAGGGATTTTTTTTTCCAACTAATACAAGGATTTGTTATAACCTTTTTTTTTTTTTTGAAAATTTTATTACAACTTCTGGTTGTTCCGGATAATATATCTTAAATCATCTTTTAAACATGCTCAAAATTTGGTGTTCACGTAATGTTAGAGCATCTCCAATAGATTTCGGGTTTCTTCTCTCTAACCGTAGTTGAATAATGAAAAATTAGAGTTAGTTGGAAATAAAAATATGGACTCCAACCGTAGTTGGATAATGAAAAATTAGAATTAATTGGAAATAAAAATATGGATGTCCATACCACGTCATCCATTTTTTTTGTATCCTATCACTAGATGACAACTGTATAAAAATTAATATTGGTACAACTTTCATTGGAGATGCTTATTAAAATAAAATTTTATTTGTACTCCATATTAACAAATTCCTCATTTTTAGGTCTCCATGTAGGATATATATCCAAATATCATTGGAAGTGCTCCTATTTTGTTAGTTCGTTGTTCAATGTTTAAAATCTAGGAATAACCTTACTCTTCAAAAGATTTATTTTCGAAGCTAAATATTTCACGTCTTCAAATATTATGATCGAGGGCCACTGTGAAGTTGGAGATTTTGGGACAACCTTTAAAGTTCTGGGTTATATGTACAAAGATGAAACGTTTTTTTGGGGCTGTTTGATTTTTTTTTTTTAAGGCTGCTTGAGTTTTTAGGAAATACGGGATAAAGACAAAATTGTTGCTGGAGAAATACAGAGAAAACTGAGGTAAGAAAGAAGAGCTATCTATTCATCAGAGTAGTAAGCTATTACATAGCTTTAGTCCTTTATATACAAGTGAAGGGGAAAGCACTAACTATCATATTGGGCCATACATATATGGATCAGAGGTCCTATAACACACCCCTTTATACGGTCCAATAATAATGCTTTATATCTAATGCTTCACATATGGTGCTTCGAATGTAGCTCTTCAAAAATAATTCTTCACGTATGGTCCTTCTCGATGACCACTGCGTCTAAGTTAATTGCCTTATTAAAACCTCTTCAGGAAAACCTAGAGGGACTAAAACCGAACTAAGAAAAAGAGTACAATATTGAGAAAACTTAGAACAAAGTTGGACTCGCATATTTTGCCTCGTTGAAACCTTGACAAGGGAAAAACCCAGTGGGAAAAAATCTTGACGAAGGGAAAAGAGTACAACGCGATAAGTCCAGAAGTACGCCTCTTGTTGATGTAGCATATTTTCTATGTTTCATGGGTGATTGATGAAAATCCGGTATTGATACGCAATTGTATTATCTGTACCAATAGTTGAATTGTGCTGAAAAATGCTGCAATATAATCCTTGCTTCTTTATGGAAGTTGTTTCGCGTAACAAACGATTGTTTTCATTTCTTTGATTCCGATATAATTTCAACGCGATCTTCAGGTCACCAGCATTAAATATATACCCAGTGTAGTTATCGTTGTCTCGCTAAAAACCTTGTCGAGTAACAAAACCCATATGGAAAAAATAATCTCGATCAAAGGGAAAAATAGTACAACACACCTTCACATTTCGAAGTAGAATATGTCGACATCATATCATATAATCCTCCCAATGATATCGATATCTCTCCATGATTCCATTCAGGGGAGTTTCCAGATAGTTCCTTTAGTCATATTATTTTCGAAAGTGAATATAGGTAATGCCTTACTAAATAAGTCTACCATGTCTGCCCTTGATTACTTTTGTGAGATAAGAGATTATTGTTCCTTTATAATCAACAACTTTTGGATTGCGCTTCCATTAGCAATCCTCTTTATGTCTTTACAGGGATGAAACAAACTTATGTCAATGGTTCCTTTTAAGTATACGATTACATTCATTATACCGTTCCAATGACATTGCATCAACGCTGAGCTATATCTAGCTAATAAGTTTACCGAGGATGAAATATTTGATCGAGTACATTATGCTAAGTACAACAACACGTCTATTGCACATAGATACAAGAATTTCATCTCCTAACATATATTTGTTATCTTCCTTTAGATAAAATGGTTATTTATTAACATTTGAACCTCAACTAATCATGAGAGTGCTAGCAGGATGCATGTTCTTGTTAAATTGCCTGAACACTTTGGACATATGCAAATTGGTGGAATAATATACCACAAGCTCAGTGTTCAATTGAGTTTTCCCCATATTTTCATCTCAAATTTTAAATTCAAGCAATTTGCAAAATCTCTTATTTCCCTAAGAGTACATATAATGTCCATACCATCAACATAGATAGTTACAATTCCAAATCAGTAAATTTTCTTTGTGAGTACGCATGACACAATATCTTACTTATTTATCCATTCCCAATTAAATAATCACTTAGACAGGTGTACCAAATCCGTGCAATTGTTTCAGCCTATAAATGAGAGTTCCACTCTAAGTGCAAACGCACTCCGTGATTATGAGTCATTTGATTTGGGCAACAAAAGGCTATCAGACACTTTTGTAAATATATTTATCTCTTATTCCTTACAGATATATGTAATAACCATAAAAAAATGTTGTATTTTAAGTCCTTTTGAAGTTACCAAGCTAACTAAGTAGTAGAACGCTATAAAGTTCATTACAAGAGAATAAACAATTCCAAGGCTTTCTGAGAAACCTCGCGCCACAAGGCGAGTCTTTATACTTCAAGACTTCATTCTTCACACTGCGCTTTGTGACAAAAAATCATATATGTAATACAGGCTTTACACTTGGTTAAGGTTAGCATTACCACACCAAATACATGTATATTTGTCAGATGACCAAGTTCTACCTAGATTGTGTATGCCAAATATGCTCTTTGTTTACATTAAACAATAAGGAGCATGGTTCGATCTTATCGTGCTCTATTTCCTTGAGCAACTGTATTTGAAAATAATCATTAATATGCTCGAATGATTTTTCAATTGACTCGTGCACTTTCTCATAATCCATTGGGATTTCATTATTCTCTGGAATCATTAAACTTCGGATCGTCCTCCAATTTGATTCATGAACATAATCAGAGACAATATAATGAGATGATTTCATGAATGATATGAATTAGGTTGTTCCTTGTTCATCTACTTTCTTTCTTGGTGAGCATTGATCGAACTTGGTTGTCTCTTCATCTTCTTTTATGGAGCCACGACCTCAACTTCACTTCCACCATGTGTAGTTGCATCATCTTAATCTATGATGCATAACCCTTACCGAGGATTTCTTACCTTGCAGATACATTTTCAACTGGTATGTGTGATCTTGTCACTTTAGCAATATCAGTGCATATTCTGAAAATCGATAATTCTTTTTCACTTCAGAATACTTTTGTGGAGCACAAGAATTAATATGAGACAGAGTGGGAACACACCACGATAATTCATGTCGTTCTTTTAGAAAATTATTATTTTTATCTCCCCCTAACTACGGAAAGCCTGTCTCGTCAAAGCGACAATCCGCAAATTTAGTGGTTAAGAGATCGCCGACCAAATGTTTCAAAATACGGATAATTATTGGGAATCCATATCCAACATAACTACTTAATTGTTTTATTGACCCACTATAGTACGATGTGGGGTCGTAATGGCACAAATATAAGACAACCAAAAAAAGACATAAATACATAAACGCCAGGCTTATATTCAGTTACCAACTGGTACACATAAATGGCTGACTTATTTTAGGTTCTAAAACGAATAAGTGAAGATGCGTATAATATTGCATATCCCGCAAGTAGTTATAGGCAGGATGGTATCCATAACCTATATAAGACTTAGATACCGGTAAAATCTACGAGACCATGGGGTGTAGGATGCTCTACATTGATCCTATTAAACATAAATATTCATCAAATCATTTTGATGTAAATTTATTGCATTAACAAGGGTAGCGAGCCTTTACATGCATAATACGTGCTCAGAGTTTTCCAAAAAATACATCATTTCCTGTGAACATTAATTAATACAATATGTCGAAGCATCCACCAGATCCATAAATCACTTGAATGGTGCGCATTCTGTATGGATATGTTCAAAAATATCACTTTATTTCATGTGTAAGAATGAGTTGGTTTCTTGGGATGGTCTCAATCGTGTGTTACTAAAGAAAAACTTGTAAAATGAGTGATATGCTTTCTTACTTTAAAAACATAATAGGGTGTGTGTTTGTGTGTGTGTGGTGGTCGTGGGTGGGATGGGGTGGGGGGAGGGTGCATCTAGTACTTCAGAAATCACAGATTGAGAGAAATGGCGTCACTTTGCACTCTTTCAATCTTTGTAATATCTATTTTCGTATTTGATAGACACATTTATGTGTCTGATTTGTTCCAAATTTGTATATTGTTATCTCTCGATTTTTAAACTAATTGTGTTATTTTATGTGTTTATAGGTATTTTCGGGAAATAAACATTGTTAGAAAAATTGGCTTGAAAAAGTGTTAAAGGCACCCCCAGAGGAATTGATAAAGGCACCCAGACAATGGTTAAAGGAACCCACCTTTCAAATTCAAAAGACTAAAATTGGCGGGAAAATTACCTTCTCCAAACAGCGTGAATTACATAAGTGGTATTTGGAAAGATTCGAAGAGTTTAGGACAAAAATAACTACTTGCCTTAATTAAGAAGAGTTTTGAATAAATTGGGAACTCGAAAAGGAAAAAAAAGATCTCGTGAAATATTTTCACGTTAAAAATCAGGAAGGAAATAACCTATTTTGTGAAACTTAATATTTCCTCTCCTAATCATTACTATTTGTTTATATCTTATACTCGAGATAACCAGCACAGTTCAAAATCAAGGGATCATGGAGTTGATCATGATTAATTTAACGAGAGAAATAAAATATCCGAGATTACTTTCTCATTAAAAACAAATTTATTGCCGAGGATTGGAGAAGATATTCGAACCGTTGGGTTGTGATAGACACATTTTAGTGTCTAATTTGCACCTTAATTTCTACTAAGTTAGTATTCGATTGTGTGTCTATTACGTGTTTTTATGCTTTTGTAGGTACATTAGAAGAATAAAGATTTATGGAAAAATTGGCTCAAAAAGTGTTCAAAGCACCCGGGAAAATGGATCAAGGCACCCACACTTTGGATTGGGGCACCCTTGGATCGGGATGGGCTGGATCGGACCAACTCAGCGGGTCAACTCAGCCCAGTCAACTCGGTCAAAGCCAGTTGACCGAGTCAAACCCAGTTGACCGAGTCAAACCCAGTTGACCAGGTCAAAGCTTCATCGCAAACAGTTCATCGGCAGCAAGATTTTGATTCAGTTTTTTTAGCGATTTCATCACAAATTGATAAGTACCCAATCTAATTAAAGGTTCGTATAATCGATGAGAAGCTTTAGAAGCCGAAGATAAGGGCTGGAGAATCATGTATTTGGCCGGAAAAGAGTTGCTGTTCCTGTTTGGATAGAAACAGGATTTACACGGTGATTAACCGAATTATACTGGGATTGGGATGTTCCAGAGAGTTCCTAAGTACTATATAAAGAGTTTACAAGCCTCAGAAATAAAGACAGAAGCCTAGGGAGCAATTCAGAGAAAATCCGGTGAAGTTCCGGTGCCGCCGGTGACCTGCTGGTGCTCCGGCCGGCGTGTTCTTCATCCACCATCACCGAAGAAGACGACTCAGTAACATTTATAAGTGTTGCTGTTCCACTGTTGCAGCTTTGCTCCTGTTGCGTTAAGTTTTGAACGTTTTGTTGCTTAAAGCTCTTTGTAACAGCTGAACCCTGTTCTGTGACACTTATATACGTATCTGTTCAGCTGTTGCACTATTCTTAAACCTTGTAATCAATATTTTGAGCAATGAAACCAACTTTTGAGCAAGTTTTCTTCACCATGGGGTAAGTTTATTTACTGGGATGATGGATAAGGTATTTTCTCAATTTTATGTGATTTAATTATTTTCTAATAATTATTTATAATTCTTTTATTATTATTTGCATGGATTTAAATTAGAAAAAAATGTTTTTATTAAATAGTTGTGTTCTCTTTTGATGGGTCATGCTTAATTAATTACTCTTGATGTCTCATGCTTAGGATTTACAATTATTCTTTTAGGAAACATATTTTTGGCAAACTTGAATTAAATTGTTAAAAAGAATTACATGATTAATCACATGAATTGTTAGAAATAACTGAATCCTGATTCCTAGTTTTCTCCATATTTTCTAAAAATCATCTCTAGTGTATTTTCCTGATTTTTATTAGTTTAGGTTAAGTCCAATATTTTCTAAAATCATTACCTTCACAAGTTCGAGTAACGAACCTCTTTATTTACCACTTTCTAAAATTACATCAGGTTGCTAGATTATAAATAGGGAGCCAAGAGAAGAGATAGGGGGGATGGAGAGGCTAGAGAGCGAGAAAGAAAAAATCATATCAAAATTCTGCTCGTGAAGAAGATGAAGAAACTGTTGCTAAAAAGGAGAACTGTTGTTTATGTCCGTAGTCTATTCTCTTAAATTCAATATCTTTATAACGGTTCAGTGAATAGTTCCTACAACATTTTAGAGTTTTAATATATATTGAGTTTGTGCTTCTTTCACTGCGTTTAGAGTGAGTCATTTATTCAATAAATCATTTTAATCATTCAACGACTCAGTTGGTCCGTCCTTTCTTGTACTTTTCTTCTTCTCAAGCACTTTTGAGCTATGTACCTATCTTTTGAGAGTGTTTTGAGCATGATGAGCTAAACCCCAACACTGGGTCAACGGAGGAAGCTATTTTTCGCAATTGTTTGGTAACTATATTCGATTCTTTATGACTTTTTGTACTTATTTTAATTGATTTATGATTTTTCTTAATTGGTTGTCATTTGATTTGATGGGTCATGCTTAGCTTAAGTGTTTTGATGGTCCATGCTTAGGATTTACAATCAATGTTTTAAAAATCTACCTTTGGCAAAGAAATAGAGTCCATCGAAGAGCTATAATTGTTAGGAATTGATATATGCATCACTCAAATATGAATAATAGTGGAATCCTAAGTCCCAGTCTCTTGTATTATTGTTACCATCTTTTGTATATGTGCTAGTTTTAATATTTAAATATTAAATTTAGGTTTAAAATCAATCTCAACCAAGTCTGAGTGAACGATAACTTTCTTACCACTGTCTATAATCACATCAGTATTCACTCAAATAAAGGGATGTCCATGTGACTTCTATCAAGCGGAACTTCATGTCGCAACCAAAGTGTCTTTATGGTTGTGACAAACTGAATGAGTCAATCCCCAACATTACATATTGTCGGTGATAATATGGATTCAATTATACACGTATTAGTGATTTACAGTTCAAGACTAATTGGCTCATTATTTCTCTAAAATGTAATTCCTTTCACATTCACTAAAAGCAATCTGTAGATGCATTCCCATTCTCACCGTGAGTTTTCGTATGATAATCGTTTGCACGAATTTTGTAAGAAATTAACAAAGTGTGATTGTCTCTAGGTTATTATATGCCTCATATAACTTTTAATATTTATACGAATCAAGCAACAAAGATTGAGCATTGCTTCAGTCGATTATTACTTGTGATGATCCAATCATCACATGGTACTATATTAGGAAATGATTAAACAAGTGGTTATATATTTCCTTAAGAGCTTCATGTAATAAGTGGTGTGGCCTTATTAGTAACAAAAGAAGATTTATGTCATTTACTTTAGAGTGGTATAGTTCATGAAGATGATATACTTTTCATCATAATACATGATCCTTCTAACTCAAGTATTTTAGAGTATGCAAGTGCTTTAGAGTATTTTAATCTCATGGAAATGATATAATTTTTCTTAAAATTGACATCCCTGTCGTGTTTTAAACTATGGCTGGTTGTATAAAAATAGAAAGGTAAGTTTCATTTTATGAGGATCTTTTGTTCTGATTACTCATGAACTACTTTCAATTTTTTGATCTCGCGACATTAAAATATTTGGCAGATCTCTCATCGGTTTGTAATGAACAGTTCAAAGGAAGACCGTCCTCCTCATGAAGATCATATTCCATTGAAAATATATGAACAATTCCGGGATCATATGTTTCCAAGTTTTGCAGGTGTTTGGATTGTGCGTATTGTTGTCCATCCAAGTGCCATGAAGGTAGGTTTTTGTTTTGGGAGTTTTAAGTTGAATCTTTTGATCCAATAGTATTTGTCAAGATTTGTACATTATAAATTTTATTTTGGGATTTGTACATTACGCAATTTTAAGTTATTCTTTTGTAGTGTCTAATAGAATCATATATTTCATAATTCTGACAAGGTAATCATGGTCACTTATCTTTGTTCATTTTAGGTGATCTTGATAAGTGAAATCATCAAGGATGCTTTGGAGGAGCCTTCTTCTAATAAAATCTATGATAACCGTATACCACAGATCAATAATATTCTGAGGTTTTCTTTTCTCAGAAAAGATCAGACGTTCATGACTATTGGTGCCCACAGGGTGTTGTTGATGGAGGGTATCCTTTATTTGATGATTTCTCTTTGATTAAGACTTCCATTAGGTATGTACTTAATAGTATTACATGAAATGTAGCAATAACCGGAGGTTATGGCTCTTATTACTGCTGATATTCTTGGTGTACCTTTCTATCTGTTGTTAAATTGATTATTACAAAAGAAAAGGTTTAATCTAACAATGGTCCAGTCCAAAAGTACATCCTCAAAATTCGTAATCAAGTTTATATTATGATTAGATAATGTATGTGCTATTTCTCATACTGCAGTAAAATACAAATTTAAATTTGTATTTCTTGAAGTTAAAACTATACTCATTTGTCCTCTCTAATGAAAGTTTTTTTTGTTTGTGTGTTTGCAGGCATAGACACTTGCCTAGAGAAGTACATAAGGTGGTCAATTTAAGGTGCACATTCCTTAATGCATTTAAGAAGAAAGCTCATAGGAGAAGAGCTCACAGTCCTCCCTGAAGCATGGCAATACAATCACATCTCAAAAAGATAATACTGTTGCTGAACTTGGTTGTGGTAATGAATGGATTTCAATTGTTGTTGTTGTTAGATGCTCTCCAAAGAAGGTAATATTCTTGGGAACTGTTGAATTCTTTAACATCTAAGAGGCAGTAGTCAATGTAATATTTTGTTTTGTATAGGTTTATGGACCTGAAATAAATCCTAGATTGATTATAATTGCAATAATAAAGTAACATGTAAATCCTTTGGGCGAGAATGACCACCAATCTATGATGTTGAAAAGAAAACATTGCTAGATATAGTGGAGTTTAATGAATCTGATCTATTGTAGGGATATTAAAATTGATCTTGAATGAATTACCAACTGTAATGATTGATGCAGTTGAGATCCTTAATTCCATGTATGCTATGAATGAACATTTTTCCTAAAAACATTGGGAATGTTGAATCCATCACCCATACGTGAAGTTGTATGTCCTTCATTAGAGATTTCTTGATGTATTCCTTCCTGTTCTGCAATATATATATAATGTTTGTTGCTTGGGAGATAGTAATAGTGCTAATTGTGAGAGATGGTATATATGTATTTTTCAGGTTGTGGAAATGGTAGGATATCATTGGGTCGGAAAATTCTAAATGAAAGCTTCAGAAGGTATATACTGTGCAGCTTTATCTTTCCTTCCCTTTTATAGATTAACCGATTGATGACTGATCATGCCATTTCGATGATACTGATATTTGTTAAGTAAAAAGATTTTGAAGTTTTGATTTACAATAGATGCAGTTGCATCCAGAGAAAAGATTAAGGCTACAATATGCCTTTTCTGTTAATTCATTTTCTTCCTTGATTAATTTTATGACAAATATAAAGAACATCTGCTAATAATTTAGAGTTAAGATTTCGGTCTCATTTATTTTCCTCATAGAAAGTAAAACACACACCCTATTGAGTAACTTCTGATATGATCCTTTTGGGTATATACCTAGCAAATGCGGTGTACTTGAAATTTTATTTAGGGAAAACTGTTTGGTTGGGAAATCTTTATATAATTCACTGGTTTTTTTTTAACTAATATTATCGTTTTGGCTTCTATCCAAACTCCTCATCTCACAATATTCAAATGCTTATGATTTAGGGACTCATGTAATTCACTATTTATCTTTTTCCTTTTTTACTCTCGTAATGAATTTGTTTGGTCTTCTATCAATGAAAAAAATAGTTGTTTCGGTTTTGGTTTATTACTGCATTTTATTGGTGAAAGGACAAAAGAAAGGAAAAGAAAAAATTTTCTTTGAAATTGATTATTGATTCTGCTGATGCATTACACAATATTAGGGTTGAGGGTTTGATTTATAGAGTTAACAAATTTGTTCTCTCATCAATAGTGGTATTGGAATAACTAAAACAGGAAGAATTCGTAAATGCTAAATATCCTCAATGATGTTTATGTGTTCTCAAGGTTAAGATTGGCACGGGACTAACCTTTCCTCATAATATAATCTATCTATCTATATGTATTAATAGTGTACATATCTTCATAATAATTTCAAATGTTTTCATTATCTAAACCAGGAATGTATAGATAGAGACAAAGTGTTATATATTTTTAACGTCAGGCATGCAAATATTTTAGTCCTTTCTTCTTCAAATTAAAATCTCACAGAGTCTACAGAGATTGAGACTCTGGATTAGGGATATGTGATGAGTTTGTGGCTCTAATAAACAATGGGACTATAAAAGACACTTGGCAGGAACCCATGAACAATGGGACTATAGAAGACACTTGGAAATAACCCATGGTTGGTCTAGAAAAATTTGTTAAGATAGTATTGTATGTATTTGAGTGTTGTACAAATTCCTAATATACATGGTTGAGGGGGATGCTTTAATTAAGTTAATTAGATTATGTGCATAATAACACTAGCTAACAACAAGCTGGATTATTAGGTTTCTAGGACTCCATATTGGTAAACAAGTTAGGAGTCTATATGTATGGATCTTTCAAGAATATCCATCAATCTCTTAAAAATGACTTATTTACAATTTCAATTTATTATTGTGCTTAATGCAAATAATGAACATTTGAATCGTTAGATCAGAACATTAAGATCATATATATAACCTTTTGTTATGTCCTGTACTGCTACATCATTAAAGAATACCTAAAACAAAAATACCTCAGGAGATATCAAGCTAATGTTAAAGGAAGTTGGAACTGAGAAGGGAGGGGAAACTTCATTGCATGGAGGAGATAGAATCAAACCACAGAATAAAAGAGTTGCAGCTCTTGCTTATACTTTATTGGCAAGATCCTGTATTAATGAGTTTTCTAAATCAGATACAAATGAAAATGACACCCCGACTTACAGTATCGTTGATGCCGCATCTGCTTCTGTTCATGGAAGAAGTGTTGCAGTAGCCAGAGCAACATTAGATGATAAAAACTTCTGCACAAATAGTTTGAATCATTATCACTGCCAAAATGGTCATTTTTTTTTTTTTTTACTTTAGATAACACAAACTTAGCTGTGCTGATCATTAGTGACTACCAATTTAATCTATGAGATTCTGCTTGCTAGAAAAATCATATTGAATCCAGAAGTTTCCTACATAATTTCTCTTCTGGGATATGTCAAGATTTTTGTGTATGACACCAAAATTTATATACTGCCTCCGTTTCATCAAAAGTGTTACTACCATTTTTTCATTTTAGCCTAAAAATAGACCAAATTGAAAAAGTGATAGTAACACTTTTGATGAAACAGAGGGAGTATTATGGTAAACATAAGATCATTTTCCTTGGGTAGTCTTAAAATTCTCACCTTCGAAGGTTTTCATGGTATTTTCAGGTATAAAGTCACACTATAGGTCCTGCTTCACAATGTCTCACACCACCTCTTATAATCATGTTACAAGAATGAATTTGAATATATGAAGTTGAGAGGAATCTATTAAAAGAAAGGATATGTTCAACCTCATACATCACATGGGGACTTAACATTGAGTTGCACTCTTATATAGATCTCAGGGCGTGTGGGAATTTCGTCACGCTCTGCAAACGTGGCTACTATAATGGAACAACTTTCCCCCGGAGCATAAGGTATAAAATAAACCCTCATCAGTTATTCATTATCTTTCTGATCTTATTATTTTTGCCCTCTCCTATTCTTAAAGTCATGTTGTTGTTACTGTTTATAGGAATTTTGTGATTCAATACGGTAACCCTATTGGGAATGGAAAAGGAGGTGAATATATTTGGGGGAAACCTTTTGCTGATGAGGTGAACTCGAAATTTCTTCACTCAGGAAGGGGTGTTTTCATCTTGGCAAACAGTGGTCGACATACTAATGCTCCAAAAAATTTATGCGATACAAGTCTGCAAATCATCTCAACTATAAGCATTCTAATTTTGGTGGAGTTGTTGGTGGGTTGACTACCCTTGGAGGATGGAGAAGGTTCATGTTGATGACAGTGACCGACCTTTGGTAAGTCTAGCTTACTTTGTTGAATGCATGATAGATTGTAACTCAATAAAAGTAAGTTGTATACTGTTGAGAGTTACCGCGTGATCTCCTGGAAGGCATTATAACATGAATTTGAGGAAGAATTATATCAGTGAACAATTTTCCATTTTAATACAAGATCCAGGAAAATGGTAGTCTTGACTCTATCACATGATTTTTGATGTAAACTTAACGTTGAACTGTAATTGTTTTTCTCTAATACCTAAATAAGAAAGTTCTCCTGTCTTATAGATTCGCATTTGTCTTTTACAGTCTTGAAAAATTAACTAGCTGCTTTCATCGATATTTTCCAGTTGACAGTTTGCGATTTTAACGCATGATCATTATTGCAGGATTCAAGCAGAAGAGAATTTGAATCACAACTCTTAGGTACCTCTGTCCAGCACTTCTTTGGACATAACAAACTATCATATTAAGGATTACATGGATAAATCATCAGTGATACAACAATTACATTGTTTCATCACCTGTACTCTTGACAGTTTTGGCACCTGTATTCGAGAAAAATTCGAATATAAAACGAGTCTACATACTAGACGTAAAAGTCAACCAATATTACTATACGCAGAATGAGAGTAGATAGGCACTTGAATAACCGTAATATGCTTAATTCGATCAATTTTACGAAGATAAAATTTTACCTAGAGTTACAGAAAAAGAAACTTATATTGATAATTATATCCCTTATCTTCGATTATGTCCCTTATCTAATAGGTTGAGCCCCCGACCATAGCGATTAATTACCACCAATATAGAACGATCTAATCAAGAAAAGGAAGGAAACAAAACATTTTACCGAGGCTTAACATTATAGTTCTTATTCCGTGTGGGTTGTTTGCATGCTATAAACCTCAACCTGACTAATATATCAATGAGCCCCAGCTGCTCTTTACTTTGACAACGTTCAGCTAATTCTTTGGCAATATTAAACCTTTCCCATCCAAAAATTTATTGAATATTAAACATAATCATACCAAAAAATGAGAAAAATAATAAGAATAACTTTGCTAATATATTCGAAGGAGGAATGGTTCCTACACAACTTTTCTCCCTCCAATATGCTAAGAATTCTACAAACGAAAATTTCTCATATAACCTATATGCGTTATTCAATACCTCACTACTACAATTACCACTTTTGTTTCACTTACCTATGGCATGCGGACAACTTACATGGAATAAGAACTATAATGTTAGGAAACATTTACTCATATTTGGAAGCAAAAGTTCCCGCCAATGATTTCATTTTTCTTATGGCTTCTGATTCAAAGCTTCCATAACTTACTGCGACGCCGTATAGATATTCCTGGTAGTTGCACTTATTTTAACAAACCAGAAATAAAAACATTTATTTTTTTATTGTCCGTCTAGTCAAAGTATAGGATTACTATAAGCGAGCGAACATCAAGATATTGGTGGGAATCCAAAATGCATTATAAGGTATGGGATTGTTGCAATGCCATATAATTTAGATGTTTTTCTGATATTCTCTTCAACCCCCCTATATTTTGATGCATTGTGATGTCGCTCTTTGGTTGAGATATGTTATATATATTTGATTTATAGGTAGTGCCAGTTGATTTATGTACCCAACTTATTTTACCTTACATTTTATTTTGGTCAAGAAGACCGCGTTATGTGATTGTTAGAAATGCAAGCAATCAACTCCAGCAATCACATGAACCGTAATTTAGTTAGATACAACAAAAGCAAACTCCAATTTAGGTGATTTCAGTATTAACTTAATATAAGTTAGGATTACTTGGGTCTACAATAGTATGTGGAAAAGCTGATGTGGTTTAAGTATAACAGGTATGTGCATGTGGATCAATGGTAACAAAGGGACAATCACGTGCAATGTTAGTCCTTTGGATTTCTTTGCAATTAGTGTTGGCGATGGTCAGATTAACGCAAGCAATAATTATGATTTTGTATATAAATGTCAGATGTTTGGTTAGATTATATTGTAGACATGGTAAGCATATGAAGTGCTTCCCGTCAAAGAGAATGTAATCAAGGAAATGCACTGATATATCTTTATTTGGATTTCAATCATGTTTTCTAACTACCAGCGTGAGGCCTTTCTTGAGTTCCTCACTGTAAGGGACACCCTACACTAATGTGGGTAATGTAGTGAAATAGAAAAAAAAACAAATAACGTAAAACTCCATCAAAATAAATAGAAAAAAATTAAACATACCCATTTTCCTCGAACTGACAAACCTTCGAACTAACAAAGTCATAATGTAATGAGAACTCAAACCCTAATTTATGTTTGGGAACTTTTTGATTTCCAGCCTACTTTTCTTCTTCTTCTGCTTGACAATATGGGTAAAAAGAAGTAAAATAAAGCCCAACTAAGTGCATGCACCAAGTAGACAATAAACATAAAACACATATTCACTGAAAATATAATTAGTTTTCAATAGAATAATAGAAAAAATAGTCGGAAATTTCTCCAAGACTATATGCACTTCCCAAGTTTGTGTAAGATGAAAATTATCGATTGAGAACTTAAAGTGATAGTATCATTTGCGGTTGAAATAAAATGAAAACCATATTGATTTAATGAAAATTATCAATTGTGAACATAAAAGATGATTAATTACAAACATCAAATGATAACAAAAAAATGGAAATGTCAGTAATAACTACAATGGCCAAATGAAATTGTGCAGTTTAGAGGCATTCATCATTATTAAAAAATATTTATATGGATAGATGATGGAAAAAAAGGAAAAGAGGTATGGGTACCGGCTGATATCTCTAAGGAGAGCTTCCCTTTCTGTAAATGATCGACGCTAATATATTAAGTCATACTCATCCATTTCAATTCTCCTAATTGTTTATATGATAACCATATCAAGTTTCCATCCACATGTTTTACCTTCTTCAGTAACCTCTAAATTAAACATGTTTTGCAACCCGAAATGAAAGAGCACTGCAGATGCAAAAAGAAGAAGTAAATATTAACTCACAAAAAAAAGAAGTAAATATCTAAACGAAAGAGAGCCAATAACATATGGAACTAGATTTCCGACTCAACAAAAAGAAACTGAAAAACAAAGAAGTAATATTAACTCTACTGATTAGTTATCGACCCTAAAGCTAGACAGAAACATCCAAAACATCTAATTCGGGAATTTTTAGTACTTATTATCAACTAATTCTAGAAAAGAAACTTGGAATAATATATTTAGTTATGCAATCGAATATAAGATACCATTTTTTTTCTTGCTCTAATATATATATTGGAATTGCAAACGTTTACTTATTGGGTTTAAGGACTTTCATCTAGATTATCAGATATTTTTATTAATTTAGGTATATTTTAAAGAACTGTGAATGGTTAACACGATTCTTGCAAAATTGTATAAGATACAATCAAATACAATTTGAATTTGATACCAAAAAGAAATAAAGTGATAATAGTTACAGATTTAAAGAAATCTTGAACTGAATCAATAACGTCAACCTTTCGTTACGATGTCTGTTAATTATAATAACTAGATATTCATTAGTTTCTTGGAACAAAAATGAAATTACAAGACTGGCATCAGCTTTAAGTAAGTATAGGTATGCAAGTTCATACGGTCATACAAAAAGAAAAAAACAATAGAAAATGCAATTTTAAGGACTTTCATTCTTGATTATCAAATATTTTCATTGATTTATATATATTTTAAAATAATTATGAATCGTTAACAAAATTATTACGACATTGGATTATGTAAAATAAAATGCACTTTTATACCAAATTGAAATAAAGTAATGTAGTTATAGATTCGAAGAAATCTTGAATTGCATCAACAAAGTTAACCTTTTATTATGATACCTGATAATTACAATAACTAGATGTTCATGGTTGTGGTCTATTTTGTTTTTTTGCTTTATGAAGTTGCTTGGAACAATAATGCAATTACTGAACAAAAAGCATGAACAAAAACCATGTGGATTTTACTGTTGTACAACAAAAAAAATGGAAAAGGTTGCGTCCCGGCCGAAGGCCGAGGTGATACCTAGTATATATAATATATATATATATATATCTACTTTGTATCATTACTACTATAGTCATATTCACATCTCCTCCTATGTACTAGAAAAACATTAACATCATGTACCATGATTTATTTGTTTTCTTTCACATGTTTTAGTATACCAACGTAGGTATGAGTCAGCAGGTCCAACCTTCTTTTCGTCGGAGTACCTTCCTTTGTTAACCTTGCCATATTTATCTTATGTTGAGAAATTTCTTTAGCCTAACAGGTGTGACATTGTTGTTTAAGAGAATAGAATTATGTCTCTCAAGTGGAATCCATCCTACTGAACATTCAAGTTTGTGGCAAAATATCATGATTGTTTCAAAAAAACTTCCTTCAGAGCATTACATAGTCTCATCATAAGTAGAAGGTTTCATGATGGAACCATAGTCATTTTCCACAAGAAAATGGTTTCCACATTAAAAGACCCGATAATGTTGTTCAAGTACTTTTGAGTCCAAAAGGTTAAATACGGGTCGAATTGGTTTAGTCAAAGCCCAGTTGAATATTTAGTCAAGTCCCCACCCACTGGGTTGACTAGGTCATAGTTAACAAAAGTAAGCATATATGATCCATTACGTATGAAGTATTCAGGCCAACTGATAATAAACTTGAAATTGTTAGCATGTAGGCTCAAAACATATTTTTAAGCCTAAAATTTGAAATTTCATCATCCAACTATAGTGATCGGCAAATAGTTTTTTCCATGTACAATGATGATGAAAATTATACATAACACTCATATGTATGTTCGGCCAAACATACTAAAATTTTAGAGTATTCTGACGGCTAGATAAGAAGATATGTATGACACCATATAACTGATCCAGGTTATATTTTTGTAGACACGACTATAAATATCGTATACTTTCGAAAATTTACCATGGTTGGATCACTATTAAGTTTTACAGGTGATACATTATGCAAAAAAAAAACAAAATTGAACTTAATCCAATGGTTGAAATTCCAAGAATTATGGTATTACTACGATGTTCGGAATTAGGGTTTTTCTGAACGTAAACTAATATCATTCATAGAGAGGTTTTGGGGATGGCATCATATTCTGATTTTTGTGAAACTTTAAACAAGTTCATAAGCGCATCTCCAATGGATTTTGGGTTTCTAAATTTTTTGAAGCAACATAGGATTTTAGATATTCTAACCAGAAAATTTTCTCCAGCCGTAGTTAGATAAAGAAAAATTGGGATTAGTTGGAAATGAAAATATGGATGAGAGTGTCTATTTTTAGATACTCTCATCCATACCTATGTCAACCACTTTTTCTGTTTTAAAGTTATTTTAGATTTATTACAGATTTTGTATCCTACCACTAAATGACAATTGTAGTAAAATAAATATTGATATAACTACCACTAGAGATATTTATCAAAACAAAACTGTATTTGTACTTTATATTGATAAAATCCTTTATTTTTAGGTCTCCACATATGATATATATCAAAATACCATTTGAGATGCTCTAAAGTAATTGGGTATAACATACGCAAAACTCATGCAAATCTAACAGTGAAATCTCTATGATTGATAATCATAGATCTGTAAAACCTTAATATATTTTATGATTACGAAAGATATTTTTTAAAGGGAAATACCTAGTAGCGCACCCATGAAGATAAACAAATTGGATCAGAACCATGCTAATCTTCAAGAAGTAATCCATCATCGGTCTCGAACAGAGAAAAATATTGCCCAGTTGATAGAGTCATGCTGATAACGTGTTGCGGGAGAAATACAAATAAGAAAGAGGTAAGAGAGAACAAAAAGATATCTATTCATAGGAGTAGTATTGTATTACATGGCTTTAGTATTTTATATACAAGTAAAGGGGAAAACCCTAAATATCATATTTGGCCGTACATATATGGACCAAAGGTCCTATAACAAAAGTAAAGTTATCTTGAAGTAAACCCTAGTAGACCTTATCCATATATTTATTTCCTTAGTAACTGAAATGCCTTTATATTGTTAGTTGGTAATTATTAGTAACAGAACCTTGCAGGCTGAATATCCATCCCATTACTAGTAAATGCAACATGCCAAGAAAGTGAACAAACATAGCACAACCTTATCTAGTGTTTTGTTTAAGACAACTATCTAGTTGTGGTTCGGGTTTCAGGTTCTATAAAATGGTCTAGATAAAATATTTTCATGTGCTGGATTTCCTCATAGGCAGGATCAAAAGGATCAGATTGCAGAGTCTGGAAAAACTCAACTAAGAACTTAGAAACACAGAATAATAACCTGAATAATTGTGGATCCTCAAAGTTAATCAGATTTGATCACACAGTTTACTACAATGGAAGTGGCGGTAATTCTTAAGCAAATGTGTCGATTCTAATCTCTTAAAGTAATTAGGCTTAGTCTCAAAACTTAATAACTGACACATTTGAAATTCAAACGTTCCCACAATTGGAAGAAATTTTTTTGGTGGGAAAACAAAGTCAATTTGGTAACATTGCCTGGGTAAACCACATCAACCAGAGGATGGGTTTCTAAAACTTGAATTTCTTTCTGGACCTCATTAGGTTCGGGAAAACGTCTATGAAGATAATCATATAATATGGACGAGTCACAAATGTCAAGTCCCAAGTGCGGGGTTTTAAGAAGGGATACTTGAAAATCACAAGAATCATTGGTACCCCCAAACTTAGGGTGGACATTACTCTCAGATGGACCAAAAACTATTGGTTGGGTTCTAATGTCCTTAAGGTCATAACTATGCTTAGCTTCTTTTAAGGACTGGTTACCCAATTAATCCAAAAGAACATCATCATCAAAACCATACATGGGTTATCCCAGATGTTCCTAAAAGCCTCTTCTTTTAATTAACTTATCCCAAGAGGTTCATCACATTCATATAAAGGATTGTTAAACACAGTGCTTTGTAAAGGATCAGGAACAGTCTTACATTTTATGACAATATCCTCACTCATATTTAAAATCTCTACGAGTCTATCATCTTCATCAGCAACTATTATTTTTGAATCGTTAGACTCTAAATTTACTAGTCTCAGGAAAAAATCGTTCCTCTAAATCATCATCATACTCATCAGAACAATGAAATATTACTTTGTCCAAAACAATGTTATCTCTGGTCAAATCCTCTTCCTTTTGAATAGGTAAATAATCATCAATATGAGTAGGATTTAAACTAGAGAAGAAATTATCATCATCACTATAATCATCATCATCATAAAAAAATAAAGATGGTCGAACCTCATTTAAACATGTAGTGTTACCAATTCTATCCTCGCCCTCTTGACTAGGTGAGTAATAAATATCCTTATTTTCAAGGGTAATATTGGAAACACTGTATTGACAATTAAGATTATTTTGAGTAATATTCATCGTTGCAATTCTTTCCTTCGTCTCTAACTCAAACCTATTTTTCATCTCAGTTAACTGCTTGAGGGCATCCTTCAAAGACAAAGAACTCGAATTTTGCTCGTTTTCTCATTCATATGACTGGTGCGCGTACGAATAGTAATTGAGACCAATATGGTATGATCCATAACCTTCAAAAGGTTGATGATGGTCCCAACTACTATACACACTATGTTCATAGTAAGACTAATGTCCATTTTGAATCTGAATCGGATATTCATTGTATTGGCTATCGTAATACCAGTTCTACATTTTTATTTGTAGTGCACGTGCAAATGCAGGTTCGACTAAAATAGGTAAGCCCATGTTACCTTAGCAGAATATACCTACAGTTAAAGACTGGTTAACGGTACTATGCTAAGGTTTATGGTGGTTCGGATGATAACCCCCAAAGGGTTCAACTTACTATCCCACGTGTTTTTCCTAAAGTTCGGTGGCGGACGATGCAAAATATTGTGCAAAATGTTTTTTTGTTTTTTTTTCTTACATACACAAAATAAAATCTAAAATAAATATATACAAATAAAATAAAAATTTAATGAAAAATCTAAAATAAAAATTGAGGTATACTACTTACCTTTTTTGGTAGGCAATTTCAATAATAATTGCAAAACTTTACATGCACAACAAAGATAAGGAGAATACCCACATAAAATCTAAAAAAGAAAAAAATAAAAATAAAAATAAAATAAATCCTAATTGACCTAATTAAAAACTAAACTTAAAAAAATAAAAATAAATCTAAAATCCTAACCTAAAAACAAGTCCGCGTCGGCGGCGCCAAAAATTGATCTGATTGTAGTAGTAGTAGTAAAAAGATTCGTTCACTCGGACTTGTGAAAATTGATTTTATACTTAAATTTTAATACTAAAGTAGCAAATATTTAAAAGTTGATTACAAGATTGAGAGAAAATGGGACTCAAGATTCCACTATTTTTTATATTCATGTGATTCATATATTAATTCTAGACAATTATAGCTCATATAATAAAAATAGATTTTTAAAACATTGACTGTAAATCATAAGCATGGACCATACAAACACTTAAGCTAAGCATGATCCATCAAATTAAATGACAACCAATTAAGAAAAATCATAAATCAAATTAAATTAATGTAAAAAGTCATAAAAGAATTAATTATAATTACCACAATCATGAAATATGGCTTCCTCCATTGTCCCAATGATGGGGTTTAGCTCATCATGCTCAAAACACTCTCAAAAGATAGAAACATGGCTCAAGAGTGCTTGAGAAGAAGAAAAATACAAGAAATAACTGACCAACTGAGTGATTAAAATGATTCAATGAATACACGACTCCTTCTGTTAGCGGTGAAAGAAGCACATACTTAAAGTGTATTAAAACCCTGAACTGTTGCAGGAACTATTCATATAACTGTTACAAAAGGTATTGAAATTAAAAGAAAAGGCAACGGAAATAATGAAAGTTTTGAGGATCCTTATGTTCTTCCTCTTCTTCTTCCTTTCTTCACGAGCAGAGTTGCATAACTTTTGCAGAGAATTTTATTTTAGCTTTCTGGCAGAAGCCATCCCCCTCAATTGAACCTTCGACTCCCTATTTATATTACAACCTTTCCAACTCATCAAATATTTTTATTTAATGATAATAATCTCGGCAGATCGAGATTTTAACTCTCGGTGATTTTTGTCCATTCACCCTTGATCTTGTTTTGATTTTTATTCCTTTCTCGAGAAAGATATTCTCTTGATATAGTAAATCTTGAGGAGATAAAATAAATCTTATTACAAATAAGATTTTATTCCTTCTTTTTACTCGAGAAAGAATGTATACTTCCCGATTTGTTTCAACCAACAAATTTACGAGTTTATCTTTTAATTTGTAGTCCCCAAGTCGTGTAAAATTCCTATATATATACGACATGCATATCTTCTTGTCTTAAATTCTTGAAATATGTCAAAATTTACGTAAGCAGTTCACATCAGATGAGAAGAAACTTTTCCTGCCAAAATCTTTATTTGAAATCTAAGAAATAGGTGCCTTTAACAATTCTTGGGTGCCTTTATCAACTCTTCTTGGGTGCCTTTATCATTTCTTAAGCCAACTTCTCCACAATTGTTTATTCTTCAAAAATACCTACAAAAGAATAATATTAGTAAAAAAATTGAGAATTAACAGTATAAATATGAAATCAAATCAGACATATAAATGTGTCTATCACGAATCTAGTTATAATTGAGTATTTGGACCAAAATAAGCTAGGAAATTTGAAGAACGCCTAACCGATTTTGAAAATTTGGTGGAAAAGATATATAATCGGCTAGGTCGAAAATTTGCTTTCCTAGCCAATTTCGGTTGTTCCGGTTGTGTGTGCTAAATGATGAACGAACATAATCGACTAGGAAAATAATTTTGACATTATCGACTATTTTGATTTTGTAAAACACAAGATATCTGGCCACGATCACTAATAATTTTCCTAGCTGATTTTCTAAGTTCAATTTTGAGGAAACAAAAAACTTCTCGGAATTTATATGTCAACCTAGATGATTATAACAATCAGCAAGGTCGATAACTTTAGACCTATATGAATTTGCAGGGTTTTTTTTTCCGTATCAAATAACATTTTGGTAGTTTTTTGTGGGTAGAACCTGAACCTATACCAATGATAATCGACCGATATTTATTGGGGTGATGTACGAAGATACTTTCCAGTACGTTATAATGACTTGGTAGGTTACTAGTTGATGTGATGTTGAATCTTTTGAAACATGTTGTCAAGTTTTCTGACTTTATATTTGAATCCATGAGACATGTAAAACTTGACAAGAAGCAAAGACTTGGGTTGTAGAACATGAAAAATGGATAAATTGTGTAATTGCTTCCAATAATCAAATCAAAGGTTACCGATTTGTATTAGTTTGCGAGAGAAGTGGTGAGTTCGTAAGTCACATGTAAAGGGTTATGAGTATTATGGAAATACCAGGATGAAGAATATCACCCATATAAAGAAAATTAAATCCCCGTCAAGATTATGTTTAAACTCAACAAAAAAGAAAAGAAATAGGTTATGAGTAAAGTTGCGGAAGGTTGCCATAACCACCTTCCTCTGAATAATGTTCTCGGGCATCATATTGTTGCAAAGCTTACTCCAATAGAGATGAATGAAGTTGATAAAATGAGGAAATAAAAATGTAATGCACCACCTGCACGTATGCTTGGAAAACTAAATGGAGAGATAACCCCAAAAATTATAGTTCTTTGTCCACTTATTTACAAAGTGAAAGAAAATTTGAGAAGGTAGGTAGGTTGTGCAACAATTAAGAGGGTTTTACTTGAAGTACAATTACGTGGTTCAAAAGAAATTAGGGTCGGATGGAGAAATAATACATTCTTTTTGAAAATGAGAAAGTACCTAGAACACCACCAACTTTTTCGTTCGTAAACCTGTATGGACAAACCCTTGTACATTCAATTCGTATAGATCTCGAATAATAAGAAACTTGTTCCTAATTGCATCAAGGTCCTAGTATGTACCCGAACTGTACAAGATCCGAATTCCAGTAAGTAAGTCTTGTAATCTATATTTTAAGATATAAATTCAACAAAAACAAGTCTTGTGGAATCTTTACAATCGAGCTAAAAACTATCTAGGTTGATTAACGTACTACTTGTGATATTTCAATTATACATATAAACAATTTAATGGGGAAAAGAAATAACTCATAAATTTTGTTAAAGAGGAAACCAACAATCTAGCAGTAAAATTCTGGGACCTCGTCCAGTTTGAACACCATATTGTATTAAGATGCTACAAATACTAGCCTAATATCATATTTTCATACTAGAATTTAGTTGATACCGAATCAACCCTTTGAGAAATTCAGCTTCAGACGTGCTACTTACGTTTCTTGGATCTCGAAAAACCCCATGCATTTTATTCCCCTAGTTGACGTTATTTACAAGCCTAGGAATTACTTCAGCATAAATGAATACTTTAAATAACCTACCTATAACTAGTATCTTATTTAGTTCCTTCAAATATGTTTTCAATTAAGGTAATGGAAATCTATTTGCTTATGAGGGATCTTCATGAGAAAAGAAGATATCAAGCAAACATCAACAATTAGGATAACTTACTTTCTTCAAAAGGTTATAAAGATGCCCAATCGATTCTACCTCATAAGATCAATCTAAAACAAGTTTTAGATATTAATCTTGTGAAATTACAAAGTCTAAGACGAAAAACACTTTGTAATTTCTATTAATCTTATTCCCTAATCATTAATTCTTGAATGATATATCAGAAGAGACAAACCTTAAAATATACAAGAACTACAATAATCAAAATAAGATTCCATACATCAAGGATCTATCAGGTAAAATGTAATATGGCACAGCTTCACGAATCCCTTACTGAAGACTTTAAAATTCGTAACATAATGAAATTTCATAAATAAACCTAGGTCTTTGGAGGACGACTCTAGACGCTACTAGGACACAACGTGTCGTGATTAAGATTCTAGGTTGCAAAGAGTCCTCTATTTATAATCATGAATAATGCTAGATAACTTAAGTACAAACAATTGATTTCTTGGGGACAAAGTAGGTTCGTGAACTAGTTTCCATATTTACGAATTACTTTGATCCCAAGTAATTGTTTTCTTGAGGAGAAAGCAAGTCCGTGAACTAGTTTCCATGTTTACGAGTTACTTTGATCCTGAGCAAACTTAACTTTTCACTATAGAATGATTCCAAAGAATGGAAACCATGTATTCATGTGAGAAGTTTTCCTTGATTTACAAAAAGAATATTTACCCGTGTATTTGTTCGTTAAAGTCACGTACATAAAGTTATCCCACAAAATAATCCTATAGAGCTCGTGAACCATCACGCAATATTGGAGTTTAGTAACACCCAAAAACATGCCAGTTCACGAACTGAAAAAATCAGTTTGCGTAGATGTTATATTTGAAGTGTACAGGAACATCCTCAAAAGTGTACAATTCGCGAACTGAAAAATCAGTTTGTGTACATGAGTATATTTCAAAGTCTCTAGGAACAAACCCAAAAGTGTACCGTTCACGAACTGAAAAATCAGTTTGTGAATAGAGAACAAATTTGAAAGTGTGATGCGTGTCGTAAGTGCAACAAATTACTCAAGATATTTTCCATTAATTAACTAGTAAATATAGCGGTAGTAAGGATCATTACCGTAGAGAGCTTTGTAATTGAGATGTTGTTCAGATTAGCAAACAAGAATAAAAGCAGATAATAAAAAGGGGGTTTGGTTGATTAAAGAAAATAATAATAAGAAGAAAGAGACGATTAGAGAGTTCTTCACCGTTACCAAACATAAACTCACTTAGTATACTCGTTTACCTCTTGCTAGAATCATTCATCACCAACATGTACACTCAGCTATCCCCAAAAATCCTTGTATCATCGGATAACAGGTATGCTTAATCACCAGATTCTATTCGTCTGAGCCGTTAAGAAGTACACTCTTAAGGTGTAACTCAGTCGAACGCTTTAGGGTTTATGAATTTAGATTGATCCCACCAGTTAAACTCTGTATGATCGGTTCACTTACTGGTGTTGTCTTCACACACGACTGCTCCACCGAATACTTTTGCAAGGTCTCACATATTCTACTTGTATAAGAGATGCTCGACAATTACGGATCGTTCAACTCACTACTAGCATTATAATAATCAATAAATTATTTCAATTGTACACTTGAACAATCTAGAAATCAATCATAAATTTTAGATATAATGAAAACAAGGGACAATGGTTAAAATTCCAAATAAACTTGTAAAATTAATAAAGCTTCATATCTAGAACATTGAATTCATCCATAACCAATAGAAAATCAGCTACTCATAATACAAGAAAGAAGAAGAAATATCATGGTTTCCCCAAAAGGGGTAAACCCTAGGTTTTGGAATGCACAAGATGTAGCATCAGTACTAGATGATATCATGTCTTGTTTAAGATTTAGGTGTCTTCTTTTATAGCCTTACTTGGATCTCAAGTAGCCTCTCTTTCTAGGGTTTGGAAACCCATCGGAAGCAAGTTTCTTCAATTCTGAAGTCCTAAATAAACATCAAAATTCTTCTCAAAATAGCTTTTCACGTCCAAGGTAAGTCCAAAATGCATTCGTCCAAAATAGAACACATTTTTATCATGCAATACATAGATGTTCCCTGAAGCACATAACCTTCTCTGTACACCCCATATGTTGATCAGTGTTATGAATGAGTCCACAATTTAAATTCAACTACTAAAGATAGAGAAGCAAAAACGAGAGTGAAATCCCATAAATAAAACAAGGTAAATGAAATAAAATGGGATTGTTCCCAAGTGGAGTGGGACACATTAGGTTTATCACCAAGGAAGGGTATCAAAGAAATCTTGAGATGTTTAATGACCATTGGAGCAGACCCGATTACCCAAATGTTGTGTCGTATTTGATTGCCCAATGGTTAGAACTACACAATAAGAGGTTTATTTATGCGTTTACAAACCAAAATAAACACCTAGACAATTAAACGATAAGTATAGTAAAGGTGGGAAGCAATGCCCTAATACTACTGGTTTACCTTATCGAGATCCTTCAACATTTCCAGAAAATGGACGTTCATCGTGTTTCAGAAAGGTCCAGGAAGATAATGGTGCCTAAAGTGTACAATAAGTATGCAGTTGCGGTATGTTTAATTTTTTCTCATCCATCATCATTGTTCCATTAGCTTCTTTCTTCTTTGTCCTCTCAATTTCTCTTTAAAAAATTTCAACTTGATACCTCTCAACTTGTTGGGCTCTTCGCCCATGCTTGACCCTATATGTTTTTGACCGGGTTCCACCTTTTTGGTGGTGCATAAGATTTCTAATTTTTTTTCTTATCTGAGTCCTATCCCAGTATGGTTTGAGCCAAAGCATAATGATCATCCCTAGGTATCGAGCCAACATAAAAAAGATCTTGGGTTTTCCAGTCGAATTGAGCCCCAAAATATTCTTCACATTATCAAGATTGATCGTCATCTCTCAAAATGGGAGATGCGTGGTTTTCTTTTTTAGGTTAAAACTCTCTACAAATGTGAATACTCACTATATCATACCCAGTCTGTGTGTATCGTACCACAAGTTATAAACCAGATACTTGTACTAAATCCACCACCCCATCATACTCTTTGATTTCTCTTTGAATAAATCCCAAGTAATTACCGTCTGGTGTCTCCAAAGTCCTGTCGAACTCCTATGATCCTAGATCAATATCATGAATATCATTTTCACAGCCCATGAATGTGTGTAGCCAAACAACACTTTTGCTTCTTCTTTGTTACAATATAAGGTTTCATATTCCTAAGAGTATGTAAATACATGTGATCAGTAGGAATGGGTGACCATTTCGGAATAGCTTTGGCATGTTTTCTTCACTTTCGTTTGAGTAGTGTTTTGAGATGTTTATGCAGTATCAAAGAACTCAAGCTAACGAGGGATAATTCATGCATGAGTGATAAAATGGTAGAAAAATGGAAAGAGAGAAAATCATTCAATGGAAGGAGATAAAATCATTCAAGTGATGCATGTTAATTTGGTTGCTTGCAACACGCTTATTTCCGGGATGACATGCAATGGGGTTCCGGTGGAAATTTAGTTCAATATTTGTTAACGATGTTAGCTTTTGATGGTTTGCACAACAAATCCGAATTAGTCTAAGTTAATCCGGATCAGTAATAATCATATTAAAATGTGTGTATGATTTAATTTTGATCATGCACTAAAGACTAGCTTAGGATTACTACTAGATAAGATAAGACAACTAGTGAGATGTCCAATGTAGCCATAAGTGTCTTTTAATTTACGATGAAATGTTAAAGTGAGAAGTGGCAAGTATTACAAGGCTATTTTCTAGTATCTTGCAATAATAGGGGAATTAGATTTATCAATTACTCAAGCATCAAAAAATACAAAGAAATTTTAAATTTTCAGCTCTTAATCAACATTAGTCAGAACTGAACACGATCTTAACTTAATTATATGTTGGAAGTTGGAAACAGATTTATCTGTAGTACTAACATGTTCTAATACAACTCACAAATTGCATATATATTAAACATAATTGATTGTTTCAGAAAAGTGGTAAAAGTAGTTCGTTCGCTAGGACTTGTGAAGATTTGTTTTAGACCTAATTTAAACACTAAAATAGAAAACTTAATTAAAAGTTGATTCAAGAATATAAAGAAAAATGAGACTAAGGATTCCACTATTAACCAATTTTTTTAAGTGGTTCAATTAATATCAATAATCATGCAACTCAGACATTCAATTTGATTCTAAAATATTGCCAATAAGTAGATTTTTAAAATAATAGTTGTAAATCAGAAGCATGGAACATCAAAAGCCATAGACTAAGCATGAACCATCAAACGAAATCACAACTATTTAGTAAAAATCATATAATCAATTTTAAATCAATGTAAAAATCATTAAAAGAATTGTAAAATTAATTAAATAAGAATTTACCACTTTATTATTGGAAAAATGGCTTCCTCCATCGCCTCAGCAATGGGGTTTGGCTCCTGATATCAAACACTCTCTCAAAATAATTGTTCATAGCTCAAAAGTGCTTACAAGGAAGAAAAAGAACAAAAAAAATTAATTCAGGGAAATTGATACGCTTATATATGTTGCAACAGTGTGTTGCAACAACTCTGAAATAGGTGCAGTTGCTAAATGGAATTAGTAACGAGAACAATCAATGAACGACTGATCTTGGGTGTAGCTAATGTATGGGAAATAACAATGGTATTTGCGACTTTATTTTCCAACCTTATGTTTTTCGCGTGTTCTTCACCAGCAGAAAGTGGTTTTTTTCTTCTAGATTTTCTTTTGCTCCGGCCTCCACTTTTCTTCAATATCTTTGCTATTTATAGGATTAGTAAACTCTAATAACCTTTCTTAATCGATAAGGACCCAAAGAAACAATCCAAAAAAAATTAGAAATCGTATTAATCCGAAACAGAGAAGCATTCTCTTTTCCGGCCTCCAACTCGACTTTTCACCCATTTTTCTCGGCTTGGGACTCTCTGATTGACGTGTTGAAGCAAGTTTTGGTTGTTAGTTCAATTAGATATATCAAATCCTCAAACAAATCCTTTGAATCTCGGTCTTGAACCCCTCAGATAACTCTCACACGTAGGAAGTAATTTTCCCACCATTTTTCATTTTCAAACGAAAGAGAAGGGGTGCCCCTATCCAGAAATGGGGTGCCTTTACCAAATTGCGTGGGTGTCTTTATCAACTTTTTGAGCCAATTTTTCCACAAATGTTTATTTCCAAAAAATACCTACAAACACATAAAATAACACAATAAGTATACAATTGAGCACTAACAAAATAGATGATTGAGAATAATTTAGACACAAAAATATGTCTATCAATAATGCTAACTGTATTGAATCTATAAAACATGTTACATGCCGTGGAAATTGTTTATAATGGTGTTAGCGAACTGATTATGCTCAGAAAATATGGATTTTATGTGAGCGGTAGAACATGTTAATACTTGAGTTAAATTGTTTTCAACATATGGCTAAAGATTAATATCATATTTATGTCTAAGTAATGACAATTAAGAGATGACAATTAAAGAGCTGACAATCTAACAATAAAACCGGTAAGATTTAGACTTGATATATTTACGCTTTCCTTGGTGACCAGTTCTTGTTCAGAATTAGTAGCAATTAGACAAAAATGCTGAAGCAATCAAGTCCGGATCAGATTAATTAGTTTTCGCCAGAAATTCTTTAATCAATTTTAAATTATCATAAAAGAATTACTGGCTTACATCAAGTTTTTCTCTTATAAGAGAAAGTCAACCAAATAGGCAAATTATCTACCCAGAAAACAAGATGATGACTTAGTTTAGCATCCTTTGCTAACAAATCAGCAACTTTATTTGTCTCTCTCGGGACATAGTTAGAGCAATTCCTGTGGGTATTAGCGTATAGGCTAATTTTCCAAGCCCAGTGGATAGGAAAAATCGATTTTGGGCAGTGGGGAATTGGCTATCACCGAGCCTCGGTGCAACCTAGGCCGAGCGACTCAAGTTTCCTCGGTAACGGTATGATCCCAACGGTCAAATCCAACGACTATAATAATCCACCCCTATGTATTCAACCCAAATTCAATCTTTTCTATTCAGACCAAAATCAATCTTCTCTATAACATTCTCTAATATTTTCACCATAAAAAAATCTTCATATTTCACTTCTCTAATTTTTTTTCTTCAAAATTACAATGTCTCAATCTTAAAATATTGGTCAAACTAGAAATAGAAAACCACCCAGAAATAGGCATACTCAACCTCTACCGACTTAAGACGATGTTTCGGATGAAGGGAACAATCCCAATTTAGTTTCCAGTCGAGCATTAGCCACGAGTCAAGGTCATGTATCTTCAATAGCAGACCGAGATTCCAACCATCAAAAACCAAGAGGTGGTTGGTATGAAATTAAACCAGTTTATGATGTACTCATGAAAGTGCTAAAATTATTGTGAAATAGATTTCCTTGGAGTAATTTGTACCATATGGAGGCGAAGAAAAATTCGACCAAATTCATACATATGATGCTGGAACGTTGGTGGTATACTACATACACTTTTCATTTTGATGACTTCAAAATAGGTATGTCATATATTTTGATTTATATTGTTTATGCAAACAATACGATTCACATATGATTTAACAATTTTAATGTTTTTACAGGAATAACATCGTTAGATTTCTATTTCCTACTCGGGATACCTTCCGGTCAGGGAGATAATGTTCCATTTGACCAACATAAATGGTTGGAAAATGAACGATATAAAGATGAACTTCCTTTGTATTTTTCCGTAACGCCACGCAAGCATACCAAGGTGAGAGCTTTGGGAATTCCTAATGCCGGTTTAAAGGCATTTATAAACAATAAATTATATGAAGATATTGTAGGAAAAAATCCAGACCAGGAATATGCTACAGAAATTGGCAAGGCTTTTATTTTATGGGTAATTTGTGTGTGTGTTTTCTCCAACTCAAATAGTTGTGTTTTAGTAGAATGGCTAGAGGCATTGCAAGATTTGGAAAAGGATGCCAGTTACGATTGGGGGTCCACTGTATTGGCCGAGCTATACATTTGTCTCGATATCGCATGATTGGGTGGCCCAAGCATCAAAGGTGTATAGGGAGTCCTTAAGGTAAATATGATAAACTAATCGTACAAGTTTATATAAGTTTATAAATATTTATAGCAAGTTAAACTAATCGTATATTGTTTTACTTCAGATTTGATGGTATACATATACCAATATTAGTTTACCAAGACTCCACAAATATGAAACATTATTTTTTCCGGTTGTAGTAAAATTTGAAGCCGATAACTGGCAAAAGAAGGATCAAAATACCATTGAGCGAGATAATATACATATTTGGAAAAACCAAATGAATCTTAGGAAAAGACACAATGTTATTTGGAACACCTACGAGGATTGTGAGGAATTACGTTCTGCTGTAGCCATTGGGATCAAAGAATTTTCACTACAACGCGTGTTGCTCTACAATCAACTCAGAGATATTGGTGTCTATTTTTTTAGGGAGAGGTGTACTAGACAGTTAGTTGGTGCATATGATATCCCTAAAAATCCTCCACCAGCAACCGTCATGGGATCGGATTACATAAAACAAAAGGATCGGGGATGGAAAAGGTATAATCAAGTATGAAAATCTTGTGGCGAAGCTGAATACGACCGATGGTACAAATCAGTGGTGGAGCCTATAATTAATATAGATGTTATGAACGTATAAGGGATGGATATTGCTCCAATAGGAAGACGAAGCTCAGGCTTGTCTCTACCGATACAACTAGCACCAATCGGTTCCACAATTTATCGTTTATCCTTCGGAAAAAGCTTCTACTTCATCATCCCCTCCAAGAGGACATTCTGCACCTTGTTCTTCATCGGTTGGGTCCGATTTGCCAAAATTGAGTTGGGAGATATAAACCTATAATCTCGTTGGAGAACGTCATACGATTCTAATTATCTCCCAAGGTATGGAGCGAACTAATTCTTATACAGGCACAAAGGCCTCTGTTGATCAATTGGTAGAATTTTTGAACCAAATGGAGTTAAGAGATCAGTTGACTAGACGTATGTACACCGAACAGTTGCATGCATTGACGCAATCCACAAGCATCAGTCCCTATCTTGCAGGACTTTTTGGACCAACACCTTCTCAGAGGGAAAAAATGCGAGATACACAAGAACAATCTTCATATCATGTGCTACCTCCACAACCAAGGTCTCGTCGTGGCAGTCCAGAAGATCTCAATCAAGATTACAGAAGACACATAGACTTTGGCACATCTCCAATTCTTCCTTGTGATTTCATTGGATATGACGATGGATCTCAACCTGGAGAAAGCCAAGGCTTTGGGGGTTTGCTGGACCGGGGCCATTATGAGAGAAACTGAACTGGGAATGAGTAGTTTCGTTTTATTTAATATTTGTAAGAAATTAACTATTTATGTAAACAAAATTTAACAACGTCTTTTCTGAAGTAGCATGTCTCTACATTTTTAAATCTCATACGTCCAATCAAAAAATTCTTCAAGATTGCTAAGCTTCATAAGAAAAAACTTTCCTTTTTCATCTTCGACATTCTTCTCGAGCTCGCAATACAACTTCAGCCTTAGTTTCCCCCCTTAATCGATATCGATTGACAACCCGTACTAAAGCTATAAATTCTTTCACTTCACTTCTTATAGTTTGAAATCGACAAAACAACCCAGGTATACTACGGTTATTCGGGTTACCGGTGTCATTGCATAAGTTTTCATAAATTCTGCTCCAGTAACTCATACTCACTAAACCATTTTGTCTTCGTTCCTCATCCTTTGTTGGATAACATACAACAAAGTTTCAACAAATAGATAGATCGTCATCAATGGTAAACTCTGCCAGATTAATATACGATTGATCCATATGGGTGTAAAAGAAGGTGGAGAAGGTATGATTTTGGAAGTGAAAATAGTTGAATTTATAGAAATATTTTATAGCCACCTAGACCGATCGTCTCAGTTTGCAACGAAAACGGCTATATAATTTATAATTTCGATCATAGCCTTTCATCTAGGTTTAATCGAACGACTATTTATGACTTTAAAAATAAACTAATTCAATTATAAATTTTAAATAAATGTAATTTGATTTCAAAAGGAATAAACAAGCTTAATAATTTGACTGAATTAACTAAAATTATATTAAAATATTAATTTTTATTACGTTAATTTAATATATTACGTTCTTTTACAAGATATAAACTAGGGCAGTAAAAACTTAAATTAAATAAACACTTCAGTAAAAATCTTTGACAATCTTGGGCCTCCTGTTTATCTTCATTTGACGGATCTTCCATTTGATGCTCTCTTGAGAGGATTTTCCCTGGTTTTTTTGACCAGTCGTACGGTTAACTTTCAAATTTTCTTTTCCTTCAATTTTCTTGCCTTGAACTCTTCTTTTTCTTAAAGCTGCAGATTTGACTTGGTTAACATCTAAAACTTGAAGACCTTTTTGTTTTTTCTCATTCTCAATTTTCTTATAACCATCACATATCTTACTAATATCATCTTCGAGTATAACTCCAGAAAAATCAAGTTGGGTTGGGAGATCTAGTTGGGTTGCAATTTTTGCCATTTTTTCTGATTTTTTTTGAATAGAAGTTGAGAACAAGAGTTTAACATGGAAAGATTAAGATTGAAGTGAAAGTAGAAATTTTTAAGTGGAGAAGGTGTGATTTTAGAGTTGAAAATGTTTGAATTTATAGGGAGAGAACTGAGAGCCGTTGAGATTCGACCATTGTCGAATCATGTTGAGCCGCTCGTCTCTAAATGATTCGATCGACTCAACTAGCACCTTGATTGGAAAACCCCCAAAAATACCAATTTTCCAAGCCATTTAAGGGATTTGTCCATCCCACTGTGGGGTGGTAATTGGTAAATTAGTCAATATACCCACCCCACTGAAGTTGCTCTTACAAACCCATTTATTAAAAAACTTTAGTAACTCTAGACAGTCATAAATAATGCTATTAGTAGTCCATAGAGCAACTCTTACTTTGCCATTTATGACATTCACGGCAGTCTCCTTCCAGATAGAGGTTGTTAATTTGTTGTTTCACAACCCATTTTATCACCTCCAATACAGTTGTTTCCTCCGCTTTTTCTGCATCTATATCTACTGCTAGAATGCATTCAGCTCCTCTCCAAGTACCTGCATCATTCATAACAATCAGCCCAGTTCCCATTATATTTGTTTCCTTAGAGAAAGATGCATCAAAATTAATTTTAGTCCAAGATAGAGGTGGTGGCTTCCAAGGCACAACAACTCTAGTACCCACACTCACTTTCCTTTTATTCAATTGAATTCTACTGCTATGAGACCAATCCATTTTATTTTTAATCTGTGTCATCAATGTTTACTTGAACATTTTCAAACACAACACAACACCTCATTTTTCAGATACACCAAAGTGTGAAACCTGCAATTGTTATTAATTCTTTTTGATTTCCTCCTGGGTTGGTTGAAACATTGAACCAACTTGTTATCCAATCAAGCAGATTTAAATTAGAAATCATCCCGGTAATGTTAGCATCAAGAGAAAACCAAAATTTCTTGGCCATTTCACTCTCTTAACAAGAGATGCTGCACAGATTCAGTTGTTCTTTAATCAGAAATCGAATATGCTGATGTTGTGTTTTGGATCTCCATGATTGCTGGTTTGGGGTCCATCGCGAAGGCAGGGAAGTTGTTGTAGTCGTAGAGGATTGAAAAAAAAAAGGATTCGAGTCCTTTGGTTTGGTGATACAGAAGCATGGGATAAGACCTAGATTAAGACATTATACTTGTATGTTTACTTGAAGATCCGGCTGCGTAAACGAAAAAGACATAGATTAAGAGGGTGTTTGTTTTTTGCACTATACAGTGATTTTCACTTCAAATATCTTTAAAATGGTGGGACCCAAAAAATGGGGTGTTTGTTTTTTTGACTATATAGTGATTATCACTTCAAGTGGTGGTGATTTGAAGTACAAAATATGAAGTAGCAAAAAGCTACTTCAATTTTACCACTTCAAATATTTATCACTTACTACCCATTTTATCCTTTAACAACTATTAGTATTCCAAACTCTATCCCCAATCTCTCACAAACCTAAAAATCTAAACTCTCACCATTCTCACGTCTAAACTCCCACCACTTCTGCCACCACCGCTTCTACTGCTGGTTACTATACATGATTTAGGTATGTCTTTCTTTCACTTCTTCTCTTGTAACCTCCGTTTTACAGAATAGTGAAGCTTCATATTTCTTAACAGTGATTTTTTTTCCTTCAAAAAATACTTTTGATTCCATGAAGCAATTTACACCATTTTCTTCCGGAAGATTTGTACCGTTCTTATGTTCTTTTTCAAATAACGAGATTCTTTTACTTCTTCTAACCTAGTTCGTCAGGTAAGTTAACAACTCGCTTGGGATTTCGTTTAATTGAAGATTAAAATTATTGTTAGGGTTCCTGTAGATTAATATTGTTAGCGTTTCTCATTATACTTCTTCTTCTGCCCTAATCGTATGATTCAGATCCTTTACTATTCTTCTGCCTTTGTAATTGATGTTTTCGCGAAGATGGTGATTTTGTAGTTAACGACAACAAAGATCTGATGCTTCCTTCCGAAACATTTAGGCCTCAAGATCAATTTGCAATGGTCCAGCTTCGTGAGGAAATTACCAACAAACTAGTTACTCTTAACAACAATTAAGGTTCTTGTGTTTATGTTTGTCGTGAATTTAAACTTTTGTTTGGTAGTTTTGGATTTGTTGACATTATTATGTTTTTATCATGAGGAATGATGATGAGTTTTATCATTAAAATGGAAGAAACATATCTAAGGGTAAAATAGACAGTTGTAACATAAAAAGCACTTTAAAGTGAAAAAACAAACACATAACAACATTTAAAAGCATTTTAAAGTGCCTAGAAAACAAACACACAGTACTACAAAATACCATTTGAAAGTGCAAGCACTTTAAACTGCTTTTCACTTTAAAGTGCTAATCACTATATAGTGAAAAAAAAAAAACACCACCTAAGCCGATGTCTCAGATGCGATTGTGTGGAAAACTTTGTTGTCTGATATCATGAAAAAAACAGGAAAACACTAGTATGAGAGGGCACAAAAAGGGAGTGCTAAGATGTAAAAATTATGAAAGCCACTGTCTCAGATGCGATTATCTGGAGAACTTTGTTGCCTGATATTATGAAAAAAAACAGGGAAACTCAAGTCTGAGAAAGAAAACAAAAAGAAAATGCTAAGATGTAAAAATTATGAAAAGATGAGGATTTCTACAGTAGCAACATCAGCATTAAGAAAGATGTAACTTGTGTTTTACTTGCATTTTTCTAGGCAAACAATAAGCTTATAATATCCACCCAGGTACATCCCGAACTAGATAGCAGAGGAAATATATTGGTTCAAGAATCATCTGTATAGTTAACAGAAAGGTCCCAATAGTGACCAACCCCAGCATCAGCAAAGTATTTCCTAGCAGCAGCTTCAGTTCTGCACTCGTGAACAGCAAACCTATTGAAACTTGATTTAGCTACACTTCCCTGCCACACAAGCACACATTTGTTCACTGGTTTGTCATTATCTTCATCCATATTGTCCTCTTCTTCATTTCTGACGGACTCAGCCCAGTTTATTCTCTTAAGCATCAGTTTTCCGTATCTTTTAATGGATTTATTGCCACCTTCCACAACCACAACAGTCATATCATCAGTTATCACCAAACAACCAGTTAGCAGATTCTCCTGAGCATTAACATCAACCTTAAATCGAGTTTGTCGGTGCGAGAGATCATTGATCTTATATACGGAAACGATGGTCTCAAGTGTGTTTGGATCATCAAAGAGCTTCTTCTCTTTTTTCTCACGGCGTTCTGCAGGTGTGAGCTTACGTGCAATGTTCCTGTCAACATGGGCTTGTTCACGCTCAGCAGCTGCACTCCTAATTTCCATTTCAAGCCTTGTAGGATCTTGTGTGGCTTCAGATCCAAGAACTTTCATGAGATTACTCATTTTGACCTTTGACTTTGGGGGTTCCAACAGACCTTGCCTGATCATCTCCTGTCTATCTTTCTCCTTCGCAAGACGCCGTTGGGTACGCAGTTTCTTCTGCTCTTTCTTGGTTAACTTTAATGGCTGGGGAGGTGGTGGGGCAGGTTCAGCTGGGGGCTCAACTGGCAAAGGGTGCTCAACATATATTGTGATTTTTTCAATTTTTAGTTTGTCTTCAGTAATGATGTCACCGCTGATGTCACCATAGTTTCCAGAAGGCAAAAGCACAACATCCCTGATACATTCAGCATTTATATTATAAGAACATCAGTAAAACATGTCATTTAGTATACTTAAACAACAAACATAAAAAAGAAAAACAGCATCACTAGTAATAATGATAGCAACTTACCACCACTCGACCTCAGGGATTGGGTCCTTTGGTGTTTCTTTGATGATCACTCTCTCGGATACTTCTATCAGATTCGGGTTGATATCAGGCTCGGCCTTCGCTTTTGCCAGCTGTGCTTGTTTTGTCTTCAACTCTTTTGCCTGTGCTTCTCCGAATTGGCTCTAGATATAGATGACGACTCATAATCAAAAGAACCGTCAAACAAATAATCTGCTCATAAGAAAACAAATAAAAAAGTTTCTCGTCAAACGTACTAACCTTGAACTTAATTATCTCTGCCTGTTTTGACCAAACACCTTCCTCCACAAATTGAAAATTCATTCTCTTTGGCCTTAACAGCTTCGCCTTGTTGATACCCATTCTCTCATCATAGTGAGGATTTGATTCTGGATCCACCTCCAGTTCAGGCTTCAGAATTTGGAATGCATCCTTTTTCTGTTTGTTGATGTTGACCTGGGATTTCGCATTCAAGTAACAGAGATGAGTAACATCAGTTATTATTGACCAAGAAAGTAAATGAGAACAACAATCCAAGACCATACCAATGAGACAAAAGAGTGATATTGCGAAAACAAACCTTCAAGGTGCTGAGATTAGTCAACTTTGGCTGATTAACCACATTGCCATGTTCATCTACTTCTCTACCATGTGCATCTAGACGTAGAACAGGAGCTTTTGGTGGTTTTTGTTGAATAGCAACCTCTACTGGCATCTGCCCAGGGAACATGTTTATGAGAGGAGCAAACTCTGGATCCTGGTGAAATCCCATCTTCGCAGCAAGTTCCTGTGCTCTCTTTACCGCCTCAATGTTGGGTACATTTGCAAGTTCATGAAGTGCACCCATGCCACCAACAGAGACAGTTGCATTACCTGGCTGTGGGGATACTAGTGTAGCAGTTGGAGGGTGCACACTCGACGCTGAGGCTTTATGTACCTCCTTGTTTAATCCCATGGACGGCGTTGAATCAGAACTTGGTGTAGTACCTTTCTTTAACTACAAACCAGGAGAACAAAAATTAAGGATCTGCTACTCAAGAGTCATGAACACAAAAACAACAAGCTCAAATGAAAATGCAGTAAAAAGACTAGTGAAAAAGGAAAATCCAAATGACAAATTCAAGGCATCGCCAAATACAAAAAAGGGTTAATAAACTTACCAGCGGTATCTTTTTCAGCTTTTCTGACAATTGCTTCTGCATTTGTAAGGCTCTCTTTGCTTTTTCTAAAGCCCCGAGAGACAGATTTCCACTTTTGGTAGCAGTTGAAGATGTTGTCCCATCTGTACTAGATTTTCCAGGAACCTCATGAGATCTGGTAATATTAATTCCCTTATTTTCATTGGTTGTATAAATTGAAGATACCTTGGAAGGAGGGGGTGGATCATGTGCTGAAGCCTCCTGGCCAATCCTTGATGTCATTTGGTGTGGTTCCAGAGATGCACCCTGCAAGAATGAACAACACATCTCAAAGTAAAAATCATTAAACTCAAAGAATCTGCATAAATCCAATTCTTATGTACTGACATAGAAAATTGAGAAATACAACTGCGCAATTGAGCAATAACTGCAACTTCAATTCTATTAAAGCATTATAAAAGAGTAATCGATATCTACAAAAAAATTATTCACACCACTGTTAACGGTCTTCTTTCACATAGTAGTTCAGACCGGCAATGAAGACATAGTCTACCATTACTTGATTAGTGCTTTTGACCCACATGTTTCAGGAAATTCGCACAATAACCCTTAACACTTAGCCTATACAAGGTGCAGCTCAGAAGAAAAAGTGACACGAGTCAACTTGGTGAGACAACTTTGTTTAACATGTAAAACTAATATAAGAATGATTAGAACTCGAAACTTAAGCTTTATGCCTGACACTACTAGCTAAGCTATATATTAATTTTCATTCATCTATCATAACTTTGAGCTGTAACAATTAGATAACAACCCTACTATTTTCCTGTTCTATTTGCTCTTCATATTTCCAGTTTCATGAACCTCATCAACCCTGTTCTCAAGTTAAAACATAACCTAATGTCAGTTGTTTCTATTCAGCTATCAAAACAGCTTTTTAACATCGAAAAGGAAAAAAAGAAAATCATACAACTGAAATGGATACTCACAGGTGAAAATTTTCTTAAACCCAAACTAACACTATAAGCATCCTATTCTACCCAAACCACAGCTACTACAGAAATATCCATCTACAAATTAGTGAAATGCCTAATAAACAGAACATCGGACAAACAAGCAAGCTACATTGGTATTATTGGTGAACACGAGGTAACTTCTACCCCATCTAGACCAGCACCGTAGCACAGCATATGCAATTTATCACTTTATAGATTAAGCAACAACTAACATGGTTTCGATATTTCAATCACTTATGACCAACTCTACATCTAATTCACATTAAAGCACTCGAAAATAAGTACCCAATTACGATAAAACAATCAAAGAGGAAGTATAAACAACTTACATTAGCAGCAGCAATGGAACCGCTCCCATTTGTAGAAACATTACTCTGAACATTATTACCACCCATACCTTCTCTCTCTTCATTTTTATCCCCAAATCTTCTTCGTTCCCTTTTCTCCACTCTATTGTTATTATCTTCTTCATCATACCTTCTACTTTCTTTATTAGTTCCATTCAAATCCCTATCTAGCGCAACCTTATCTTCAAACTTCCTTCTCTCTCTATTTTCATCCCTAACTCTTTTTTCATGTCGTTCTTCACTTTCTTCGCCTCTATCTTTCCTTTTATGAGAAGCAGAATCACTCTCATCTCTACTACTTCGATGCTTCTGATCTCGATCTCGATCGCGATGATTATCACTGTAGTGACTTGATTCTCTCTCTTTTTCATCTCTGGATTTTCTGCTTGAAACCCTATCCATCTTTCTCTCTAGGGTTTCTGGTGTTTGTTTTCGGGACGAACTTTTTTCCTTCGACGAAAAAGATTTGAGTGCAATTATTATATCCAGGCTATGAGAGTATTGTTCACCCGCTTTGTTTGTTAGTAAACAAATGCCAGTAATTTTTTTTATTATTTATTCTAAAAACTGGGACTTGGCCCGTGCCGTAATAGCACGGGCGTAGATTAGGTATGAATAGGGCTGCACAGGAACGGACCGGAACCGAAGAACGGACCGAAACTGACGGAACCTATCCCAAAAGAACCGAACCGAGGGTACAGGGTACAGGTACAAAAAATGGGAACCGAGTACAACCGGGTACAAGGTACAGGTACTACCCCAAAACCGACCCGGACCCAAGGAACCGAGCTATACTAGCCGTTGATCTTTTAAGGTTGTTTTAATCTCAGCCGTTTGTTGTTCTAGCATATCCTATTTCGATGAGACTGGATCAAGTCTGTTCTGTTTCAACATATGACATAAACTAAGCTAGTTGCAGACAAAAACTAAAATCGTGCAGTTAAATTTTGTGTAGTTCAGAATCTTGCGATACAGGAGATTCAAAAGATTGACGTCCACTTGTTACTTAATCCCTGCTTACATTATAACATCATTTACTAATGTATTTAGCTTTTGTTTCTTACCACTTGAATTTGGTTATGAAGGTATGAGACTATAGTGCTCAAGTCTCCAGACCTTTAGCATCTTCCAGTTTACCTTTTTAAAGGAGAGCAAGATGATGAGATTATATATCTGAAATTCATGTTGAATCATCTACAAACCTAATGATCTTCAAAGTTCTCTGATTGTTGTTTCCATCCATCATTATATAATGTATTTGATTGGATTTTGAAGATGTATCCTTTTCTTTGTGAAAAATGAGTTAAATGTGGTTTCATGATCTTGTTTAGTTGATTTTTCTTTGTTGTGTATGGTTCCGAGTGTTCTATTCCTAAGGTATCTGATGTTCTGACTAAACAGGTCTTGCGACACAGGGGATTCAAAAAATGTTATCTACTTGTTACTTAATCCCTGCTTACATTTTAATGTTATGAATTGAATGTGATAATATGTATTGTCGCCCCAGTCTTACATGCATAAATGTCTTCATGGTACAAAAGTATGTGTACGATCATGGTTGTTGGTAGCAATTACGGCGAAAAGAATCATTGTTAACATTTACGAATGAACTAGCACTCGCAGAGCATCGTGTCATCAACTCTGATGCAAAGACTTTGTCTAAACCTTTTTCAGCCAATGACTTCTGTTGTAAGCCCCTCCCATTGTAAGAAAAAAAAAGTACAGGTACAAGAACCGACCGGGACCGGCTGGAACCGAGGGTACGGGTACAAGAACCGAACCGAGGTAAAGGGTACATGGTACAGGTACACGAGTAGAGAACCGACCATAAAGAGGTACGGGTACAAGGTTCTACTAAGAACCGAGCCGAACCGACCTTTGTGCAGCCCTAGGTATGAATGTATCAACAAGGGACAATATTTATAAGGTCGTTAACCTACAGATGCATTGTATCTTCACATGATAATATATTTTTCAATTATCAATGATGTCAGTATATGAGAATCATTGTTGCAATCAAAACAACCACCGTCATTAACTTAATATAACACATGAAAGAAGCGTAAAGAATAAAACTAATTTTATTAAAGTATGTATGACCGAATCTGTATTGCAATGTTTTCCTATTAAGTTTGATGTCCAATTTGGTAATTATTTGGTAACCACTCACATTTAATTCTTCCGACGATCAATAACAAATTTGTACAACATCATCTCCAATGATCAATCCATCCCACAAACTTTGAAGTTAGCGGTCACGCTTAAGTGGTCGATGGGCCTTTGTGGCCAAGCTTACCTAGTGTCGAATTGTTTTTTCCCTTTCTCAGTTTCTCGAGACAAAAGAGAACAGTTTCTTCAACAACAAACAGAAACATGACAAAAATGGAGTAGTAATATTTACTCTCCTCATAAGAGGAAACTGTCGCCCATGTAGGTACATAATTATACTGACATTGTATTGCTTACACATAAATAGAAATTCGATGCAACATATTTACTACCTGCCAGAGCACCGATCTAATTATTAAAGATCTTTATTGACGATATAGATCGCAACTTGTCATGTACCCTACTATGGAGGAGGGTTCCCATATCATATTCAATGTCAGTGTTTAATATTAGTTATAGTTGATAATATTTAGCCTATTAGCAGTTGTTAATAACAGTTGTAAAAGGTGTGAGATGTAACCACCTGGTGTCTTTAGGGTCGTTGGATGTAAGGAAGGGAGACCTAGCATATATAAGATAGCGGAGTCTATATCTGAAGGTTATAAAAATATTAATCCAATTCAGATCGTTAACTCGATTTAGGATAGTTCTTCGAAATTAGAAGGCTTAATCCTTCGGGATTGAGAGGTTACCACTGTTTTCATGATCCAACCTTGTCATTGTACATCAAGTACATGACAATTGGTATCAAAGCAGTTATGTTCCTTGGTGTTTCTGCCATGGCGGAGCTTGACGCTGCAATGAAGAAGGGAAGAAAATCAGGGATGATCTACTTGATCTTCGATGGTTGTATGATACTCACAGGCGAGAAGATGACTCTTCCACTCGGGAGTATAATCTTATGCAGATGTTGAAGCTCATCAACAGGGTTGAGAAGAAGTTGGAGTCAATCATTGGGGTTAAAGAAGCTAAGCAGATTGACGAGGAAATTTTTACGGAAGAAATCATAATTGATTCAATCTTAGAGTCAATCTCCGAGTCAATTCTTGATTCATTTAACTCAGAGGAGGTAAGAGATCTCAACAAATATTTTTCAATTCCAACAAAAGAAGTAGAATATGAATCTCAGGATTGCTTGATTCCTTCAGTTTTCTTTGAGGAAAAGGAGGATTTAATAATTCTAGATCCACATGAAGGAAAACCCATCTCTGATTTGAGTAATTCGATTGATGTTATGGTTTCTTCAGTTGAAAATGTTGACAGTAAGATGATGAAGGTCTTCAACAACCCGAAGTAGTACTGCGAGCACTTGAAGGAAATAAACAACAACAACACTAAACTAATTTATAAGGGATGTTTACCTGTTCTTTCTGATTATTCTCGAACGTTATTTGATCGTGGAAAAGATTTCAAACTCATTAAGAGGTTTACTTATTTGGTTGGTGTTTATGAGTTCGGTTTTGATACATCTACTTCATATTCGTTTGCACTATATGTTTGTTCAATTTTTAATGGCCAACTACAGTGGCAATTGTGTTCATGAGATGATTAGCAAATAGGGGTATCAACCAGATGTGTTGTTTAATGAAACAATTGCTTGTATGTTAACTAATGGTGGTTTTACGGATACTGCTTGGGTGTTATTTGGTAAAATTCCTGAGAATGAAGCTTGGTGTCTGTGTGGTAGTGGAGCTGATTTTATCTTACAACTTAAAATGGCTAAAATGAGTTACAACTTACTAGTTGATGAATGTCTATTTCTTATATTTGATTCTGCTCGTAGGGTATTTGATCGTGGAAAAGGATTCCAACTTATTATGGGGTATTTTTATTCTGTTGGTGATTATTAATGTTTTTTTGATACAAGTACTTCTAGTCTGATTTTTTGTATTGGGTCGATTTTCCATGGATAAGTACAATGGGGATTTGGGTTATGAGCTGATTCCAAGACTTGGGTATGTGATGTGTGTCGTACCACTCCAAACTTATTTATTACGTTCTCACTACTTAAGATTTATAATGAAGGAAGGGTAAGAAAGGATCGTTCCCACAGAGAGGTCTATGTTGTTATTTGGTTTCAAAATCTTATGTAAAAGGGGGATTTTCAGATTTAATGAAAGTAAATTAAATTAATTAAGAAAACTAATAAATTATAGAAAAGAATCAAAGAGTTGAGAATATTGGTCAAAGTTTCGTTTTCATTCACAAAACATGTTATTGTCCTAATAATTAGAATTGATAATTAATCTCGCTTTATCAAAAGCCCTAGAATACTTTGATCGCAAGAATATCCCGCAAATTTCCTCAAGTCATCAGCAAACACATTAAAAAGATGCGAATATGAATTATACCAAGAGAACAACCTAACGTGTAAAAAACACTAATCAAGTTTAATTCCCGAGGAGCATTAAGATTCATGAAATTAGGCTAATCAATGCAATTGAATGTGGAAAGCGCTCTAATTCAATTTAACAAAGGTCATGATTCACATATGATTACTAGGATATATCACCACAAGCAATAACCATATTTATGCTACTTGTATTCAAGGAGTATCTCTTTTGCGTATAATAAACCCTAAATTAGTTATGGATATGAATGTGAGTTCAATCAATTGGCCACTCGACGAAACAAACATTCAAATCATACATGGCGATATTTGTAGTGAATCATAAACGATAATATTGAGACAAAACTAATGTATTAATTCAAAGAATCATGTATTGTAAAATTCAACTAATCCTTAACCAATAAAAGAAAATTAGTTACTCATAATAATTTGAGTTCACAAAATTGAATTAAAGAAATAAATTGCAAACCCTAGACGTCAAGAAATCTTCCTCGCGCGAACCTATAAGAAGAAGTAGAAGAGGTGAGAAGAGAACTAGGTGAAAATCTAGATATCCCCCTCTTGATAAAATTGCTCTTATATAGCTTTCCCCTTTGTAGAATCCTTCTCAGAATAAAATTCTATTTTAATTCTTTAATTTCTAAAACTAGGTCACGTCCAAATATTCCTAGCCTAAGCCAAAAATCAGATTTTAAATAGAGCCCACGAATTAAGCCCAAAACAGGTCCATATTCTACTCCCCTTTCACGGCCACTTCTCTGAGACAAATCTTCAAACACATTGCGTGCATAATCTGACATATAAAGAGATGAGCTTTGTTGGTTTGTTTGTAGTTCTCACGTCTCCTTCCCTGCATAATACAAGTCTAACACATATTCAATCTAACCATTCATTTCATATTCACGGCATCAATCAATCGAAACCAAGTCCAGAACTCATTCATTCTTGTTTCCGGCCATAGGACCACAAACCATCAATTCTTCTTTCTTGTTTAGCAGCGTCTTTATTGTTTTTAATTCTCGGCCAACCATATCACAAATAAATTCAGGTCCAAGCAATAACCATCTTCTCGAGCTCAAGTCACCCTCTAATTCACAGCATCAACTTTATTCTTCTTCTCCCTGTAATTCTCCATATTCTTGCAGCAACACCATCTTTTATTGTTAGTCCAATATTCACTGCCAATAACCCATTGCTTGCTTTCTTGAACTGAATTCAACAGCAGATCTGAAACCACCTTTACTATCTCAACAACGAAACTCAATGGCATCTATTTCTTATTTTCTCGCAGTAATTTTTCTCTGAGTCCTACAGAGACAACTCTAACCCATTCTCTAATTTTCCTGCTCTCTATTCGTTTCGAGCTTAAGAAAAGCAAACTCAGACTGAACCCACTTTCTATTCTCGTTGTCCAGTGTTCAATTCCTTCTCATTCAATACAGCAACCCATCTTCTCTCAGCCAAACAAACCCATCAAATATCTCACACAGCAAAATCATAACCATCATTTTATCGACCAAACAATCCATCTCTTCTTTCATTACTCAAACCACAGACCCATATATTCTTCAAGAACTCAACTCAACAGCGCCTATCTTGTCGAACCCAACCACATCTTCTAATCTTGGTTAACCGGCGGCCAGGCCTTGGCAGAGAGCTCCCCATTCCTTTTTTCGAATCTCGACTACTACCAGAAGCAAATACCACTGTTCGACCTAGATTTAGGTTTAAATGGAGAAGGTGGCCCTGAATAAATGACTAACCTGCCTTTACAAACAAGCCTTTCACTCCCTTTAGGACGTCCACAAGGGGACATCATCCTAAAATGCCAAAGACTAAAATTTTTAGTCTTTGGTCTGGCCCAAGACAGTCGTAAATAGTCGGGCGGTGTTCTAATGGAACGCCTGGTGTTGGGAGGTATCCCAACATAACGCTTGTTGAGACGGACGGAATCCTAGCACAACGCTTGAGCCAGACCGCTTGATGTGGGGCGGGAGCGGAAGATATCGCCTGATTGTAGACGGTCCCGTAGGACCACGCCCAAGAGACGGGCGGAGTACTAGCAAATCGCCTAATGGGGCGGTGGCCCAACATCACGCCTGGTTAAGCTGGACATGTGCGAATGGAGCGTGCGACATGATAGGGACGGGCGGTATCCTAGCGCCTCGCCTAGAATTTCAAGCGGATCGCTAGGAGCCCCCCCCCCC
>JAJJMC010012328.1:2448546-2469018 GCA_023531435.1 Papaver californicum
CCGCCCCATCCTCTCTTCCTTATTCTTCAGCCGCAACTCTCCTGAACCCTATTTTTTTCAAAAGCAAACCCAAGCAAACCCTCTTCCGCCTCCCCCTCTTGAACCCTATTCTTAACAAACGACCCCCCAAAGAACCGCCTACGATTTTGAGGCTCCGCTCAAGCTTTTGCCAAACATCCAAGCGCAATCAAGGTAATTTCTTTTTTTTTTAATTATTTTTGTTTTGTAAATTAAATTTAGAGTATGTTTTATTATTATGTTTTGTTAGTTAAATTGGTTATATATGTTCAATGATTAAACATGTGATTATGAAATAGAGATATTTATGTTTTAGAAATTGTAATATGGAATCAGGATAATTTTTTAGGGTTTATGAATGTTGTAAATTGGGTATAAAAAATTGATGATAATTTGTTGAATTGAAGATAAATTTGATTAAGTTGTTATTTAATTTGATTTGGGTTGTGGTTAATTTTTTGATGAATTGACTAGATTGTCTTGAAAATTTGGGAATTTGGAATGTTTATGTTTTAAAACCTACGGAATTATATAATTGGGGAATTTTGATGATTTTTGGTACAATTGAGGCTTTGATATTATAGTATTTTGTGAATGATGAATTTTGTTCAAGAATGTTTGATTTTTGTATGTTGGTACATATGATTATGTAATTAGATAATTACTTTGTAATTATGAAATTATTATGTTTTTCCTTGATTTATTGATTAATGTAGATTTTTATCTTTCTGCATTGTGGGGATTACTCTTGATTTTCAATGTTGTATGAACTGTTTGCCCAGATGTCGAGCAGTTTGACGTCCAGATTCGTTGGCCGAAAGAAGAGGGCCAAGAAGACTAAAATTGTCGAGGATTCAGATGAAGACCGTATTATTGAAGAAACGGTAGATGTTCCCGGGTTGGAAAACTATACAGTTGTGGAAGATACTGAGGGTCACACCTCGACCAATATTATGTATCCAACGACGCCAATTTCAAGTTTTCACATCGTGTTTCCTTCAAATTGGTCCTTCAGACCTATGCAGCTATTGTTAAACATAGCCCTAGGGTCAAATATATTATTGAAAAGGGAGGATGAGACCGATTACTTACCATAGATATATTCATCACATACACTTATTGACTATATTGTTGAGCGCTTTTGGGATACTAAAAACACCTTTCACTTCTCGTTTGGTGAGCCTCGGTTCACACCCCTTGATTGGGTAATGTTGACAGGCATTAGTATTGGTATTGGTAGTCGTATTCCGTATGACTCAGGGAAGTTCCAATTTGAATATGTCTGGGCGCATATTTTTCCTGAACTTAAAGATAGTGCGGTTTGTAGAGAGAAGGTATTCCCAGCCAGTGGGTTTCAGATGCAATTACGGTTAAATTTTTAAGCACATATTTTGATCCACAGACATTGGTTGCGGCTAACGATGATAGTACACTTGCTGATAGAGTGGACAGAGCCTTCTATATGTATGTTTTGGGTCAGTTCTTCTTTTCAAATGCAAAAACCTATGTTGATGCTGGATGGTTAGATGCTTTTGAAGATCTAAATGCAGTTAACGTTTATGACTGGGGTAATGCTGCATTTTCGAAATTGTATTCGGTCTCGCCGCATCTGGCAGGGGACAAAAGTCATTGGCCGGTCCCTTCCAAATATTGGAGGTAAATTTCTTAGTGTTATTTATAATTCTTTTAAATTGTTTTTTTTTGTTGCTCAGTTATTTATTCCATTGGTTGTCATGACATTCTAGTTTTGGGGTTACAAATATCTGGGCATTTGTCGGCCAAAGAACCCTTCGCCTGAAAGTGAACAAATGTGGCCTAGATGTTGTCAGTGGACGGGAAGTCGGAGGAAGAGTATTGATATTGTTCGTTAAAGGATTTCTCTGAATCAGTTGTCTGTAGACCTGGCAACCGTGGGAATCTGCGATCATGGTCCTGGATTCTGAAATTGGACGGAAAGCTGTAGAGCTCTCAGAGAAAAGGGCTATATTCTCTTGGCTAGGCACTGTGAGTTTATAATTTATTTCCATTGGAATGTTATTTATTTTCTTTGAATTTCGGTTAAATGATTGGTGTATTTGTTTTATTGTAATTTTCTTGGATAAAGAATAACATGTATCTCGGAGATCGGTGTTGGAGGCAGCATCATCAAACATGGGGTGTTCCTAGCAACCCGCCTAGTCGTATTTCCAACTTCAGTGACGACGAGGTTGAGGAGATGAACGAAAACTGTCTGGTCCCTGCAAGTGAATTAGTACGTGTCGTTAACTATGATCTGTATATGGAGTATTGGCGACATGTAACTAACCTGCAGAAATATGCCACGAAAGTCGATTGGGAGGTTGAAACGTACGGTTATGCTGGTGACCGTATTAAACACAACATCCAACGTCCTCGTGAACATGTACCCATTCCGCCTCAACAACAGCTACCATACGTAAGTATACCAAAAAACACTGTAAATTTGATTTTAGTATACAATGATGGTTCAGAATTTGATTCTATTTTTTTAATAACAGGCCGCGGCTTATGATTTAGTTCAAGATTATGTTGATTTTACCCACGAGTTTCGTAACTTTACGTTAAATGAAACTAAGGAGAGGATGGATTTTTTCATGGCCAAAGATGCAGAAATACAGGGTCTACGAAATGAAAACAGCATTTTGAACTCACATCTTGCCCATTTTCGTTAACAACAACCACCCATTGGGTTTGGCACGTATGCTCAAACTATGCCACCACCGATGTGGAACACCATGGGTCAGGGATCGTCATCAACAACGCAATCAAATAACTATAATTCCAGATCATTTTTGCCTCCGTTTATGCCCCCGCGCTCGGCGTCCGAGAATCAAGATACGGAAGAGTAGTAATTCATTAGCATTGAATTGTTAGTTGAACAGAAAACTTTTTCTTTTGTCAGATTTGAATTATCTTTTCAAATTATTTTTCTTACATTTATAATCGTTTATTTTATTATTTTGTTACCTGCTTTTTGCTACCCTGAACCCGCTTTTTGTTTTCATTTCCTAATATTTATAATCGTTTATTATATCCTTTATATTTGTTTTGTATTGTCAATTCAAAAATCTGAAAAAAAATTCCTTTGTCGTTTTGGTCATTTGGTATTGTCTTGTCAACCGAAATTTCATATCTCTGATGCGTCTGTCCACCCCACTTGCCTCAACTCTGTTTTTGCATTAAAATACCAACCGTGTATTGTCAATTCAAAACTCAAAATCTTATCTTAATTTGCTTATAAATTGAACACTCGATTCTCCAATTATACAAACCAAAAATACAAACATCAAAAAGCAAATGGCATACTATCAAAATAATAATCAGTACTATGGTTCTTGTTCTTCTATTCCTCCTCCTCCTTCTTTTTCTTCTTCTTTTTCTTCTTTTTCTTCTTCTTCTTCTTCTTCTTCTTCTTCTTTTTCTTTTTCTTCTTCTTCTTCTTCATCATCAGGTGATGATGATAACAATAGTAATTACTCATCAAACGAAGGTTCACTTGCATTGAACCAAAATAACCAAGCAGTCATTGCGGGATTAATTGTTTCAAGTATGAACTGGCCACATACCCGTATCCAAATACCAAGAGAATGTGATGCCGGTGCAAAAATTCTATGGAGAGATTACTTTTGCAGAAACCCGGCGTTTCCTCCTAATGTATTTTGTAGAAGATTTAGAATGCGGCGAGAATTATTCAACCGTATATTGGGAGATGTCGTAGCCGTAAATAATTATTTTGTTCAAAAAAAAAAATGCTTGTGGTGTTCTTGGATTGACCCCTCAACAAAAGGTTACTGCAGCAATACGAATATTAGCTTACGGATGTGGGGCAGATGCAATAGATGAGTATTTGCGGATCGGAGAAAGCACAGTTTTGGAAGCAACTCGTAGGTTTTGTAAGACGATAGTCCATATGTACGAGAAAGAATATTTGCGCACACCAACTAAGCGTGATGTTGAACTGCTTCTTGCTGAGAACAAGGAAAGGGGATTTCCGGGGATGCTTGGTAGTGTTAATTGCATGCACTGGAAATGGGATAAATGCCTATCGGCTGAATCAGGTGCTTACACTACGTACAAAGGTAGTGAAAGTATTATCCTGGAGGCAGTGGTGTCATATGATATATGGTTTTGGCATGCATTGTTTGGTATGCCTGGTTCTAACAATGATACAAATGTGATGAACCGTTCGTATATTTTCAAAAAGCTAATCAACGGCAAAGCACCGGCTGTGAACTTTGTTGTCAACGGACATCAATACGATATGGGGTATTATCTTGGTGATGGAATATACCCGGAGATAGCTACTATTGTGATGTCGATTAAACATCCATATTCTCAGAAGAAACAGAAATTTTCTGCTATGCAGGAGGGTTGCCGAAAAGATGTAGAACAAGGCTTCGGGGTACTGCAAAATCAATTTGCAATCATCAAGCAACCAGCACGAATGTGGAATCGAGACGTACTAGCATATATAATGAAAATTGTAATCATTCTACATAATATGATAGTGGAGGATGAGCGTTTACCCGGTGATTGGCCGCATGAGTATGATCAACGCAGCCACGGTGCACCGGTAAATATTTCTAGACACAACACTGCTGAACTTTCAAGAATGAGAATGGACCAACGCTGACGTGCAGTATTCGAAAAAGATACTCATATTCGTTTGCGAAATGACTTGATCGAACACTTATGGTCAGATTTTGGTGAGGATTAAAAATTTGTAAATCCTCTGGATAGGTTTTGTGGGTAAATCTCTTGTAAACCCCCCCGAGACACAACTCAGCCGCTAGGGGGCACCTAGGGGTTTAAAGTCTTGCTGCACATGCTAAGTGTAGCCGCGATGCCTGCGAAAGTGAGTTTATCTCTACTTATTAGCTCATGTTATTTCTTTTTATCATAAATTACAAACTCATTTGCTAGCCGAAGAGTTGTCTCATTTGAAAATGGAGTAATGAGTTTGAGTTATTTAGAGAGAATTCATGAACAATTCTCTATTTAGAGAGAATTCATGCTAAGTAGTAAGTTTTTGAAAATACTAGTCGTTAAGTCTTTCTCTTTATCCTATAAATACATATGTTTTCTCTACCAAATACCACACACACCTAGTTTCATACACTATACACATTTAATCATCTCCTCTTTGTAATTCACTTCATAACTCTACCTACAAACATGACAACATTTGATTCAGCTGAAGATTTGGCTATAACCAAAACCTGGCATAACGAAACCCTACGTGAAGATGTCATAGCTAGAAGGGTTGAACCTGAAACCTTTTGGGGGAGGATCTACATCCAATATGCTCGAGAATATGGAAATCCAAAGCAAAGATATCTTGAACAAATTAATGATAGATACCAACTTATCTGAATAGGGATAGCTGATTATATGGCTATACAACAACGGATCTTTAACCCCACCCATTTAGGCTTGTCGATCCAACAATTTGTAAGTATATGTTACATAATCTAAGTTGTTTGGTCTTCCAATAACAAAATAGTTAACTTGATGAATTATGTTTTTTTTCCTATGCTTCTGTAGGAGGATCTCGCAAAAATGCACTCATATCAGGAAAAAAGAGAAGAGTTCACATTTGTTGAAATCTACGAGTTCATTAAGTCCAAAGTGTAATTGGAAGTAACTGTTAACTTTATCAACCGATTTTGAGATTTTTTTAACTTTTGTCAGAGTTTGGTTGTAATCGGTAGTACTTTTTAACTTTATCTTCGTATTCTGGAAAATTTTCAAATATTCTCTCAGAGTTTGGTTGTAACCGGAAGTAACTTTATTTTGTAATATCATTTCATTGAATCGAAAAGGCATACATCGCGTAACATTAAAGGAGATGAAATATAATAAATTAATATATTTAAACACTTAAGCAAACCTATTATCAAACCTTCAACGAGTCATATGACACCCGGGACGATGTTCTTCACATCTTCAGAGAATAATCAACACAAAAGGATTGTATTCTTCCATCAACCCTAGGATCTCGAAATGAGGTTGGTACCTGAAATATGAACTTTTCCATCTTCTCCGTTCCTCCAGAGATCTGGCAACAACTTCATCATCAGTTTCATTCATAATTCTTCTTTCATTCACCTTAGCGGTTAAAGAAGAAAATTCTAGTACTGCCCTTGTGATTTCCATATATCAACAAAAAAGGCCTGCTCTGTTCCGGTTATTGGGGTTACCGGTTTCATTACAAAAGTTAGCATGAATATCTTCTAACCATTGCATGCTCATTGAACCATTCATCCGACGTTCATGACCACTTGCAGGATAATGTAATAATATGTTTCGACATAGGGATAAATCTTCCTCTAGGGTAAAATTCTCTGCATTAAGCCTAAAATTTTCGTAAGCCATAATTATGAAAACGATAGATTATAAATTTTCTATGAAATGTAAAAAAAGTGGATTTGAAATGGGAATGATAGATATAAATTCATTTATTTATAGCCGTCGACAACGGTAACAAAATGGTAACAAATTATCCAGGTGGACTCCTAGGGGCGCGCCTAGAACCGAGCGGCGTCTTAGCGCCTCGCCTATATCTGAGCGGAATCCTAGCAATACGTTTAATTGTAGGCGGTATCCTAGGATTACGCTCCAACTGAGCGGTACTCTAGCGTTACGCCTGTTAGTGGGTGTGATCCTAGAGCCTCGTTTCATAAGGCGTACTCCCAGAATAACACTTGATCAGGCGTATTCCTAGCTTACCGCCCGTGTTTTTGAGCGTTGTCCCAGAATAACGCTTGGTGCCAGGCGATTCACTACGATGCCGCTTGATGCTATGCGGAACACTACGATCCCGCCCGACTAAACCATTTTTAGTACAGAAAAAACCCAAATCTAGTCTGCTATAGTGGTTATTCCGGACTATCCACTAAATACACTCGTCCCACTGCGCCACCGACTTCCAGACTAAAGACTTCTTTTGCTCTTTAGTCCGACTTATAATCGTCCCATTGTGGACGCTCTTAGTACACCTTTATAAGACAATGGGTTTCTCCCTAGCAATTCTCTGAACTCCTTTGTAGAACTGGATGCCCCTTAGTAATTCTCTATTTTCCACACCATTAAGACTTGTGTGCTTCTAGCTTTGCGCCCATTAACACCCAATGACTCCGACCAATGTCTTGAACTGCTATTTCTCTTCTTTTGCTTTTCATGACTCCAAAATACTTATAAACTCAAAAAAAACGTATAATACACAAAATACAAGAGAAATAACTAAGAAAAGCATAAGAAATTGATATTCAAATAATATATATTATGCATTTATCAGTATGAGATAGAATTTCAGTTTATATATTTAATTGTATTTGTGTTGGTTAAAGAATGTGACTATGGTGTTAATAGAAATATTTCGGTAGAAATATCACAAAGAGATAACATGGTTGAGAGAATTTTGACACCTCTGTTGATTATGGTTCAAACCGGTAGCAATGGTTATCACAGTGGGCCATTTATTGAAGGGCCAGTAAGAGGAAGAGTTTTTATATTCTTGTTGACAAGAGTCATTGGCATTGAGCAGGTTCAGCAAAAGCTTGATTAAATACCTCGATGGGGTATTGCATACTGGAATTCAGTGGCAACTCAGCTTGTACGGAAGTACGAGGTTGAGAAGGCGGATGAAAGGCTTGGTAAGGTGCATAATAGTAGCATGTGGAGTTTTAGTATAAGTGCAGATTTTTTTTTAATTTTGCAGTTTCCGAATGGGTTTTCGGTGGATATAAAACTTCTCCATCTCAGACCAATAAAGATTAGTGTTGGTGCAAGAAACAATATTGATGTACCAATGATTCTTGTGAAGAGTTTATCTCAAGGTAGTAATGAATTTCCCCTAGTTTATGCTACAGATGTTAGACGTTTTTTTCATATGGGCTAAATAATTAACTTATTTAATTAATTAATTAGTTAAGGGAAAAAGAATGTGATCCATTTAGTGGGAAGTTGCAATTGATCAAAGTAACTCCCCATGATTCTCCCCCAATTTAGAAAACCACCCACTACATCCTATCATGGCAACTACTCTATGATGGCTAGAGTTAGTATAAGGAAATGATAGTAAAAAAAAAATCAGAATTAAGGTCATCAAATTCACTCTCATAATTTTATACACCATCTAAAAGTGAGAAGGAGGGTTTGGAACCAAAATTCAAATCAACTAAGAAATTGGGGCATACTCAAGGACGGTTTAAGCTTTCAAATTGCAATGGCTGGAGGTACACAAAATCAATCTCATTTTATTGCTTCCGCTTTCATTATTGTATGTTCATATAAAGACTAGAATATACATAGAGATACATATAGGTTTACAACAGATACTGTCTGTCATGGACCAGCTGTTAAATCATTCTCACACAAGTTGCTGGATGTGTTAAAAGATGAGTTTGTATGCCTCCCTGCCTGTTCTCTTGGTTTGAGTTACACAATTACTAGAAGTTGTTTCTGGTTTTTGAGGATGGGTATTTTTGTATATGGTCAGATGCTTTATGGGAGTTTTACTGTCCGAGAGGAAGTTATGCAGTTCAAGATCCATGAGAAGATAATGGGAGTAGGATCTTTTTGTCTACAGCTACAACATGTTGATGTCACAGTCATTCATTTGGGTTCGCAGGATATTCTTCAAAATCAATGGGAAGCTAACATGTTATTCACCATAGTGACGGAAAGCTTCACAGTGAAAGGATATTTCTCTGGGTTCTTAGACCATATTCTTTTGATGATTGTCACATTTTCGAAAACTTGCCTTCAGATCTTAGGAATTGGTTTATTTTTACGCTGTCCATTACCGCATATGCGTTTTATGGTAGTCGTATTGTTGGAGAGACAGTTGCAGATGTGTATATCAATTCTGCCATGATTGGTTTGTTGTCGTTGTGTTATGCTCAACATGAATATTTTTACTGCTGTCAATTATGGTGTCTGGGGTGTCCACCAACGAGGGTTATGTCAAATTGGAATGTTATGAAGTCTCTGATGCTCAGCTCGGCGGTGTGCTTGTGTGTGTTCATGGTCAGGATGGGATTTCTAATGGGTCTGCACCAATTTCACTTCTTACTGAAATCTCTGCTTCCTCCTTTCTCATGATATGCTCGTATGTGGTGATGATACATATTGAAGGAGTTGAGCAACTAAAGATTAACTTATATCTTGCAGCCAAGCATTAATTCCTTGCCAACTTCTAGGATCTAGAGATAGGGTGGAAAAACTACATCCTTTCAGTGTATATAAAGTGAAGACTTATGTGGCCAGCGATACTTCCATGATTGCATTCCAAGCCGTGAATTATAAAGATGATGGAGCTGTTTACCCTATGGAAATAGGTACGCAGGAGTTAGGTTTGTTGTTTGACTTTAGGGAGAGAGACTCGAATACTGCTCACATATTCAATGCAGTCAGCAGGCTTTCTGAGTATGTGCAACAGTTATCCACATGTGTAGTCAAGATCTGTAGGGAAGTTCTGGTGCAGCTAAAGAAAGCATTCTCAATTTTTGAAGTTCTAATTCCTGAAAGTACTGGAATGTTGGACAATAGTGAAGTTCCAAGGGGTGCTGCTATGAGTGCATACCAAGCTCGAAATTGTGAAGCTGGTGGACCTGTTTTCCTTGGGGAAATAAGCACAGAACCTTGTTCACCGGTGATATCTAATCAAGTAGGAAGCCATGTTATTACCACGTTATTTTACATGATTACTGTGGTACTTGATCTCCAACTGTTGAAGTTCGGTGCTGTTGAGAAGAACCACTACAAAAAAATGGGTTTAAGCGACTACCCATTTGAAGTCGCTTAAAGCCTCTTTTAAGTCGCTATAATCGTTATAGCGACTAAAAATGGCACTCGCTCCGTTGGTTGCCGAAAGCCATGTATGTCAAAGCTTTGAGCGACCATACAATCGCTCTAGTAATAAACCAACTAACCTAAAGCGAGTATTTTTCTCATTGCTTAACATTTAGACCAACTAACATGGAGCAAGTAAAATTGTGATCGTTTAACATCTAGACCAACCAATATAGCAAGTAAAATATCATCGCTTCAGATATACCAATCATTCTAAAGCAATTAAACTACTAGTTGATAGATACATGGAGCAACTCTTTCTGAAATTGCTTGGTTAAAGTTTTAAGCGATCAAATTATTTTGCTCGCTAAAAGTGATTTCTGATTTTGATTGGCCTGAAGTTGGTTGCTCAAGGTTTTAAGCTCCGAATTTTTTTACTCACTAAAAGCCATTTGCGACTTAGGAGCTATTAAACTACCTAGTTGCTAGATACATGGAACAACTTAGCCTTAAGTTGCTTGGCTAAACTTTAAAACGATTAAATGATTTTGCTCGCTACAAGTGATTTCTGATTATGATTTGTCTTAAGTTGATTGCTTAAGCTTTTTAGCTATCAAAGTTCTTACTCAAGTTAATTGCTTAAGCTTTTGAGCTTCTAAATTATTTTGGAATTCAGATTTTAATTGGCATGGTTAAAATTTTAAACTATTAAATTTTGTGTTCATTAAAAACAAATTATAATTTAGATAATTCCAAAATTTAATTAAAATTAATATCAAACAAATTATGAACAAACTTAAATTTTATTATATCACATAATTCAATTTATAACATTTCTTAAAAAAATTACACTTTTTACATAGAAGGAAAAAAATTTACACTTTTTACATAGAAGGAAAAAAACTTACACTTTTTACATAGAAGGAAAAAAATTTACATACTGCAAGTATATTATCGAGTACTGTCCCAAATGCCGTTACCACAGTTGGGGCCGAAGAGAATGTTTTATTCAAAATGTTATTGAACTGCAAATCAAAACAAAAACTATTGTGAAATACTCGGAAGCAATTACTTAACTAACATGTGAGCATCTCCATTTAGAGAGGTAGACCGGCGAAAGATTATATTCAAACTCTACATATTCAACAATAAGCTTGGTCACCTATCACATTATGTTACTATTTATACAACAAATTCAAAAATTTAGAACTTTATATAACTCATTTCAATGATTTAGTTGTTGACATTTCACATAAACCTGAAAACCACAGAAATTGGAGCATACTCGAAAGGATCCAAAACAACAACGAGTGCAACATCTCAAATTCACCAGCTTCCGACAATATATCATATGTTGTATCCTCAACCATCTCTCCATCTACAACCAAAAGGGATTTATCATACAACTTTACCTGTCAAAATCCCTAAAAACAAAAAATATAACCTGTAAGTTGTATATTGGTATTATACCTGGTTCCCCCGTTCACATAGGTATTATACCTGCATCCCTAGCAAATATTACCCCATGAAATATATCCATTAGCCTGTATCTCTCTAGTAAAATAGATTCCACCCCTGAGTAAATTAGATTCCTACGTTTAAAGAAAATTTAGTTAATGATTAAGTTTCAGTTCAATAGACCTTGAGTTAAGTAGGTGATGAGATACTGTAAGATGTACTTTGTTAAGGCTCCTCTACGCATTGTTGAGGACTCTCTAGGGCTTTCTAAGTCTGCTCTGCTGTGAAGGTCATTAGGTGCCTCTGTGTCCACTAGAAGAACTGTTTGAAGAAATAAGCAATATCAAAATATATATATAGACTGTCTTCGAAGTTTAGAACTACAAGTAATAATGAAATGAGGTTAAAGCAAGGGTACTGACATTGGTAGAGGCGGCTTTGCCACCATGTTGTTTTATTTCCACTTTGAAATGAAAATGGTATGCGAACAAGCACTTCTAATGCACAAACACCATCATTGTTTGTTTTTTTAGTGACTAGCATTGGATAATCTTGCACAATAGATAGCGCCGCATCTACAAACAAACAAGTGATAATCAAAATATTTCAGCCAGTCCCTTGTCAAACAATCATGCATTTGTATATTCCCTAACCTCAATTTCAATGCAGAAATATAGATTTATGAATCTGATCGGTTGGTAACACCACCGTAGAAATTAGAATCAATTAAATCGCAAAGAAGGGAAGCACCACGTTGACCAGTGAAAGGAGTTGGGTTATCATATCTAGTAGCAGAATAAAGATACTGCACCACCTCCTTTTGTCCTTCTGAAAAAAACTTTACAGCTGTGTGGAGTGATACCCTTCCATAGTTATCACGTATCTTTGTCAAACACGGGTTTTTCTTCACCATCAGCTTAACAACTTTGGTGTTTCCTTCCATGGCAGCTGTGTGAACTGCTGTATACCCAAGAACGAGTAGTTTGGATTTGGTTAATCTTACTTTCAAAAACTGAAATAACTGATTCTGATTCTGTTTCAGGGATCCTCTATAAACCCATATTTCTTCTACTTCATTTTCCTTAAAAGTAACCAGGTAGCTTGGTTGCAGAAAGAAAGAGAGATTCAATGAGTGAGGCAGAGAGATTAGGAAGGAGGCGTTGGAAATGAGAAGTGATGAAATAACTTAGGGTTTGGGTGTTTATATATAAGGGTACTAAACCTAAATAACAGGAACTTCGTGGTCAATGAGTAAAACAAATAGGGTTAGATTCATCTGACGGTTCAAGATTAAAAATTTACGCTGATCGGATGGTCCTAGGTTTTTCATCTTCTACTCATACGGATCGTCAATCTGACGGTTCAAAATTCACATCTTATGCTCATACGGATCACGAATCTGACGGACCAAATTTAACATCTTTTTTATATACGGGCCACAACCAAAACGCCCAATAAAACGTACGTCTCTCAATATATACAGTTCCAATTTCCAACGACCAAAAGAACATGAAAGGTTATTAACTTCATAAAAATAACCATCGTATAGGAGCGAACATAGACTTAGGTCGATCTCACATATAAGTTATTAAGTAATATACACTTAGATCAATCTCACACATACTTTGGTCAATCTCAAATGATATCCACAAATGATATAATTCAAACAATATAATCAAAGTTTTAGATCCGACGAATATTAACGCAAACCCAAAAATAGATATTTCGGCTAATCGGAGATGACACGAGGCATACATTGGTTCACCCGATATAAATTATCCAAAATCATACAGTGAGCCCCTCAAAGCAATAAAAATGATTTACCCAAAATCTAAACATGTTAATACACATATGATAAAACTAAATGAGATCGAAACAATTTAAGTGAAATTCAAGAATATTGAAAACTAAAGAGCAAAATTGAACGAGACTGACTAATTTAAAGTGAAATTGAGTGAGAAGAGTGAACACAAATTAAGAAAAAAATTGTGCATTCAACTAAAATTTAGTTCAAACTCACTAATTAATCTTCGATCTATTTTGAATTTAGTCAATTTTGTTCTTATTAAAAAGGACATTATCATCAAACCTACATAGGACAGATCCAAAAAATATTTATGAAAATGAATTATGTAAGTATATCCAATTAGATTGAATGATCTTTAGAGTCGGATTGATTTGTACATACAAGAATAAACTCATGTGAATTTCCAAGGATGTCGAATTAGGTCGAATTTATGGATGACATTAGATTACTCCATTTATCCCAAATTCAATCGATTTCTCCAGTTTATCGGGAAAATGAGAGATATAAGTAGGGTTAGGGTACCGGTGAAGATTCTGACTTAGGGTAAGAGGTTATTATCTAAATATAATATGACAAACATCGGGTAAGAGGTTTATCTAATTATCCATCATTTTAAAAGATTATATATCGATCTTAGTCAATTTTATCGGTTACCTATTAATCTTATCAAATACCGCTCGATCTCACTATATTTATCATAAATTTCATGTGTTTATATGGTTACATATCAATCATCAATCTTATCTAATATCGGTTGACCTTGATCAATTTCTCTCAGATTCAATTTATTTTTGATTTATTATCTAAAAATTCAATTTAGTTAAATCCAAATTTATTTAATTTCATCAAAATTACTAGATCATACTCAATATCATTAGATTGTAGTTAGTACGAATAATTATTGATGGTTTGCACAACAAATTCAATCTTAATCAAACTTATTCATTTTTTTACCTATCTAACAAATCTAACGATACGAAACTATGATTTTATCAATCTCACTAAAATTCACTCAATTTTTTATCGAACCGACTTGAATACACTCAATTTTGATCGATCTTACTCAAATTATATCAACTTTTCATCAATTTCACTCGATTTCACTTAGATTTATTGAATTTTATTCAATCTCAATCAAACTTATTCATTTTTTTTATCGATCGAACAAATCTAACGATATCAAACTATGATTTATTGATCTCACTAAAATTCACTCAATTTTTTATCGAACCGACTTGAATACACTCAATTTCGATCGATCTTACTCAAATTATATCAATTTTTATCAATTTCACTTAGATTTATTGAACAACAGGTTCATTGCCTTTTCACATGATCCTAAACCCTACCTATAGGCATCCAAATGTTGAGAAATCTACTAATTTTAAAAAGTTTTATGCAAATCGAACAAGGGGTTTTAACCATCTCCGACACTTTTGTGAACTAAGTTTACGGGTTAATTTATGACAATAAAATCTATTTACGATTAGTCGAAATATCTATACCGAAACTCCAAATCTAGTAATGAACCTTAAAATATGCTTTATTTTATATCTAATTGACCAAAATGTATACCAGAGGTCAATATCTTCATTGGAACTCCAAACTTATGGATGTTCGTTATGTTATCATCAACGACCTTCAAAATAAGTCGAAATCCTTGCTGAAACTTTTCAAATACCACTTCCTGTCATATTTAGATTAATGACCTTTTCCACTAAGTTGGAATCTTCACTAAAACTCCGAATGTTCATCATGTTATCCTTAATGACCTCTTCGTCTAAACGAAATTCTCCCCGGAATCCTAAACCTACCGATGTTCGTCATGTTATCCTTACTGACCTCTTATCCAAATTAAGAATCTCCATCGAAATCTATAATCTACGATCATCAGACTTCAAAACTTTATCTAGTGGAAAGTCAATGATAATTATTGAATTCATTTTTTATTTTTCTGATTCATTTTTATATATTCAAAATCAAAATTTATGTATAATCGAAGGTCGATATTAAATTTTTTGAAGTGTAACTGATCAAAGTTAATCTTTACCTCGAGTAACCGATCAAAGAGATTGACGGACATGATTTTTTGTTCGTGTGTTCCCCACGTGTACCTTAACTCAGTTATAGTGTAATAGAGCTATACGATCATTACCTTCGACACCAATTTAATTGGACCACTCGGATCTGATAGTTAGATTCTTTCCATGTGTCAAAAACAAAAAATATTGAACGGTTCTCACGGTTTTAATAGTAGGTGGTGCGATTCGGTGTCATACGGATCTTAAAAGGTTTTGGATGGTCCCAATCAATTTTGATCGATCTTACTCAAATTATATCAATGTTCATCAATTTCACTCGATTTCACTTAAATTTATTGAATTTTATTCAATCCCAGTCAAACTTATTCATTTTTTTATCGATCTAACAAATCTTCCCCGGAACCCTAAACCTACCGATGTTCGTCATTTTTTCCTTACTGACCTCTTATCCAAATTAAGAATCTCCACCGGAATCTATAATCTACGATCATCAGACTTCAAAACTTTGTCTAGTGGAAATTCAATGATAATTATCGAATTCATTTTTTGTTTCTAGATTATTTCTTAGGTTACACAATTAATTTTTCCTTCCGTAAATACAAATTCCTCGATATTAAAATATACAAATATTTTACTAATTAAAATATATATAATATTTAGACAAAAAAAGGGTGTTATAAGTTATAACCAAATATAACCGTGCTATAAAATGGACGGATGTAATTTTTTCCAATGAGTCATACGGATCACAATCCGTATGACTAGATAGAACTAGATATCAATCGTCGATAGATTTCGATCAAACGGTCTATATTTCCCCCTCAAAATTTTGACAACAAAAACACATTTCCTCTCCCAGATTGAGATTTTTTTTCGCTTCCCCCTTCCCCCTGATTCCCCCTTCCCGCTATGGTTCCCCCTCCCAATTTCTCTCATAATCTAGCTATATCACCTTCAAATTAATTTTAATTTTTTCCTGATTTAGTTTCCCCTAATCGTAGTAATTTTAATTTGTTACAGTAAGAAGTTAGGGTTTTGTTTTAGTATCCTAAATTTGGGTTTGTGAAATCCTGTTAAATCTGATCATCCTAATCGTAGAGATGGTGATTACTGTTGAGCTGGTGGCGATTGCTGTAAGTCTTTTTCACTTGAGTACTCTTTTGTCCATTAATGTTGAACTTAGATTACTCTTTCATCATAGTTTTGTTGTTTGGTTAGGAATAGAATGTATGACATTTGATGACTTTATCTAAGGGATTGAGTGTTTAAGATTAGGGGTTTCTTCTTCTGGTTCGTTTTAAGGGTGGGAAGGGTTGTTGGAGATCGAGTGTAGAGGTAATAGGTATTTGGGGGTAATGCAGTCTGGGTTTTATGAACTTGTAGTGAAATGGAACTAAACGAAAATGAACTTGGCTGTAGTTTGGGTGTGTTGGAATTCGTTATTCTTGAAATTCACTTTCCTAAACACTGCTAGGTTACTCTTTTGGGAATCCACTCTGGGGTCTAAATATAGGTCTGATGGAGATTGAGTGCAGTGGCCATTGGTAGTTGTGTTATTAGGGAGGTGAAGAACAAAATATTTACTGCACTGTATCATATTTTTGCTCAACTCTCCCTTTTCAGCTAGTCAATTTTGTTGCAGTTCTATTGTTGTTTTCATCCAGATCCAGGTATGATTCATCATTCAATGCTTAATCTGATTTCCTTTTTAATATTGAATCTTTTTTATTGAGATTTTATAATTTGAGATGTTTCTGTAATTTTAAGGATAAGTAGAAAAGGATGGGATTGACTTTTGATAATCTGTGGGTTAATAGGAAGCTTAGCATTACAGATTGAGAATTCGTTTGAAATTTTTGATATTTCTACTAGTTTAACCCATCCTCTTAACCAGCATTTGGCACATAGGGTCTGACATCAAACATATCGATTTCTTTACTCTACTACCCCACCCGTTTAGCATCTCCTTAATTGATTAACGCTGGTTGAGAGGCTGGGTTGAAATACGTATGCTTAGCATAGTTGCTACAGTAATGCGAGGAATGTATATATATATATATTTAGTCTCTTTAGGGTCCAAGTTTTTCGGGCATCTTACTACTGAAAAAGAGAGAACTTGATGAATAAATATTTTGTTTCTTAAAAGTATTTATTGGCCTTCCACCACCAAATCCTCCCCTGCACCATCACTTATTCACATGCACCAAAGTCCTAATCACCTTCACTAGCACCTGAACAGATAATCGATCTTTGCAACTACAAAGAGGATGTAAGAAACAAGGTTCATTCCGTCATTGACAAGTATGCAGAACATGGTTTGCGATCATTGGCCGTTGCAAGACAGGTAATGATTCCACGACTATTCAATTATTTCTCACTTATCTTTTGCTTTTGTATTTACTTAGTATAACCTTTTTCTTAATGTTTGCAGGAAGTGCCTCAGAAACCGTTTTTTTTTTACTACCACAAAGGACTGATTTTTCATCGTCCTACTTATGATATAGGGGTTGGGTATAGAGGGACTTAGAGGCTGCCTCCTATCCTTACTGTCCAGCTTCTGTGGAAGTTGATTCTCTAAACTCGACAATGTTTTCACTGCTGATAGTTCATAGTTGGCACCTTGCAATATATACTGTAGAAATGCAGGTATCTCATCTCCTTTCCTTTTTCTTTCATGTAGAGTGAAAAAAGAAACTCGCAGTAATTTAAAGTTCCCCAGGTTTTGTGTCTTATCTACGCTCTTGTTATGTTTACTAATACCACATAGGTGCTATTGTAGAAAAATTATAGGAAGATAAGAAACTTGGAAGCTGTGGAGTGAAAATTGTCTACAGAAGCAGAAAAAAGCTCAATGATAAATGATAAGTTCTTTGCCTAAAAGCCCCTCTTCATCATTACCTAGAGCCCCATTTGTACTTAGACTTGATTCATGCTAATAGCCAGTGTAGCTATATCTTTTAATAAGTTGATTTGCATTGTAGATTTCTTATGGCACCCTTTCCATCCGACGGCAGAAGTCGGAACTTCTTCTACTCCGTATCCAAAAGAAGAAGAGATGGAGATGCAAGCTTTATGTACTTACACCATTTCAAGCCTATAAGGTATGCAACTACCCTTCGGGTTCTGTTTGTGTTAGTTCCTTAACTTTAGGATTCAAGTTATCATCTTGATTTTTACTTCATAGCTTATTTTTTCTAAATACGTTCAGTGGTTCTAGACCAGTATTCAGACACATAGCCGAGCCTCAGACTTTGTTTTGATTTGGTCAACAGTCCCATTAAGCTGCACATTACTTCGTCAAAATCTGCTTTCAATACATCTAACGTCAATTATAAACTAAGTGTAGGCTAACAATGTATAATGCTTTAAAAATCTGTGATATTTGGGGTCATTGATGTTTTGGTGGTTGATCTAGGTGTTTTGTAGCCATAGATTAGAAATGGCGGCAGTGGGAAACCAGCAACTACTAAAAGAACTCCCTAAAGTTGCAAATGCATGTTGGATGCTTAGTTGTTGTTGTTATGGATAGTGGTTGACCACACCTAACATGATAAGTAGGAACCTTCCATTGATGAAATACTCCATCTCAAATAAGAAAAAAAAAAACACCCCTGTCAATATGCAACTAACCTCTTCACATTTCCTAAATGTAGGCATGGAAAAATTGAAGAGAAGGTACACCCTTGGAGCTGATGGATCCAATTTTATCACGAAGAACTTCAATAAATGAAGTGATCAGAAGTATACATATTGGATTGTTATGTGTGCAAGATAATATTGAAGATAGACCCACCATGTCTTCTGTTGTTTTGATGCTCATTAGCTACTCAATCACTCTAGCATCTCCTTCACAACCTGCATTTTTTGCAGGAAAGCATAACAAGGATTGAGTATGCTCAACCCTTCAGAACATTCTAAGAGCAGTTCAAAATCATATTCGGCAAACAACATTTCTGTTAATGTTGGTCTAAAATTGCCCTTGATTGTATAGATTTATGTGAAGATGATTCCACACATATTCTTTTGCCTACGAATTGTTAGCTTAAAATTCATTTGTGTTTGGTACTAAAATTTCAATATAATGTCATTCTAACCATGTAAGTGGATCCTTCTCTTTTCTTTTCATGGATGATTGTAAATGTTAAATTTGTAATTGTTGTAGTTACAAGGTTGAACAATTCATAGATAGTAATTCGTTTATGTGAGGTACACTGTCAACTACAGGATCTGTGGCGCAATGGGAGCGTGTTTGACTCTAGATCAGAAGGTTATGTGTTCGATTCATGTTAAGTCCATATTATTTTCTTTTGTTTTTTTCCTCTTTATTCATCCTGAAACCCAAAGCAACAATAATATGCAAGCTTTAGTGTTGAACTCGGGAAAGCAACAAAGGATGAAAACAACTCTTTTAACACTATTGGATTAATATTAAGATCTTAAATTTCTACTTCAAAAATTGATTTCTTTTTTAAAATGGTGTTGGTGGCTTAAACTTAGTTGCTGACCCTTGTTTGAGCAACCAATTAATTTTCTGTTGCTACGAGTATGTGGCTCAAAGTAAAGAGCTACATGACCACTTTTTTAGATGTTACATAGATTACTTGGAAAAAGGATATAACAATTAAACATATTTGGTCGTGGCTCAAATTTAGTTGCTTAGAGCAGCTGCAACGGACGAGTAGAGTAAAGAGTAAAGAGTAAATTTACTCTTTACTCACCAGTTTGCAGCCGCAACGGGAGAGAAAATTTGAGTTTTACTCCAGATTTGCTACAGTATCCGACTGAATTCTCTCCAACTTTAAGTATAGTCGCACAGTCATCCAGGATAGCGTATGGCTAATACGCTCAACTAGGAGATATGCCAACAACAAGCACGGTCACTTAGGAGATATGCCAACAACAAGCACCAACAACAAGCACGGTCACTTAGGAGATATGCCATACGAAGAAACGGTCTCCTAGCTAGCCGCTCCACCAGGCGCTCTCCTAAAAGATATGCCAACAACAAGCACGGTCACTTAGGAGATATGCCAACAACAAGCACGGTCACTTAGGAGATATGCCATACATATACACTCATCTCTTCACGGTCTCCTAGCTAGCCGTATGAAGAAATGGTCTCCTAGATAGCCGTATACCCAGGGGCTCCCAAAACTCTTACGATCTCCTAGCTAGCCGTGCGAGTAAAATTTACTCTCTCACCGCTGTGATTTTTAAGCCAAAAGAGCAAACTAAATTTAGTTTTTAGTCGATAGGATAGTCAACCGTTGCAGTTGCCCTTAGAGAAGTTTGAGCAACCAATTTATTTTGTTGTTGCTACGAGTCGGTGCCTCA
>JAJJMC010012328.1:2487950-2600738 GCA_023531435.1 Papaver californicum
TATATATATATATATACGTCAGTTCTACAAGTACAATTAAAGAAAAACTAAATAACAAATCTAGTTTCTTACCAACGGTACTAATACTACTCATTGATTCCGTAAGAAGGCTTTTCAACTAGCTAGTTAATCATATTTTCACCTGATACTTAATCATGACTACTAACTACTGACAGTAACCTCCATAAAACTCAGGTGTGTTCTGGTATGATTTGTAAGAATACAATGCTCCACTATTTATAGTATCAAGACCAAGGCTTGTTTGGAAACAAAATATACCATTTTCCGAATATAAAAAATATTCATTAAATGCCCAATTTAAAAATAACGATATCTATATATCTTGGATTATTACAAAAATAACTCATTTGCAATTAAGACAAATAAATTGTTATTCAAAAATAAAATCTAGAATATTCCACATTAGTACTTTAGATATCCCATTACTATAACTACCATATTTAGCTACTTGCAAATCCATGTACTTTACTAAATTAGTCAACTAGTCATGTGCAATCTTCTAGAAAAGTAAAACACATTTAATTTCGATACTAATAATAGTAACGAATATCAATCTCAATTTTTTATCAGGATTTATCCTTGAGTATCAGAAAAATTAATACGAACAATAATATGTTGGAGTTAAATACGTGTTCAGCGTTTCCTGGCATATGAACTTTCAATAATCTAACTTGCACATATTTCAAAATTTGTAAAAATCAAGAATAACAAAACATAAAAGTTCAAACCATCAAGTTAGAATAGATTATGGAACCGAATCTTGGATTAATTCCGAAATCAGAATGGAATCGATTCTGGAACCCGACAATGCTGCAATGTGGAGAAATTCTTCATGTTTACTAAGTAGAGAATACCATCGAGAGATTTTCTTCCTTGAAAGAGGCATTAAACTCTTTTCGTATTCTTGATTTTGGTTTTTGATTTGCTCTATCAAAATAATTGGGTTAGGAATAATTTTTCATAAATGACTGAGCACCTGTTTTTCCAAAAAAAGCTATAAGATGGTCGATATTCTAAAAGTTCAGAGATTGTAAACCTAGAAGATGAGGCAAAAAAAAAGAGAAAAAAAAACTCGGAGTAAAGCAAAGGATCTTAAAAAGAACTGATATGATCGAAAAAAAGAGAATGGGATTAATCTTAATTTTTTTTTTAATAATAACTGTGATTGATAGATAACAATGCCAAATAAAAAAGAAAACAAGGCAGAAAAAAAATAGAAGCAACAAATTTGAGGCAACTTTTATATGTTAACATCCAATAACAACCACTAAGTGTTAAACAAAGAAGAAAAAACAATGCCAGAGGCTTTAAGACTTTTAAAAAGATACATAGACAGATTAGCAAAAAGATATAGCAAGATGTGGATTAAGAGTGAAATTTAAAATGAAACCAAACCCAACAAGAAATAAGGGAAATAAAGATTTATAACTTGTAATATCCCGATTTGTCAGATAGGGTTCACTGAATGGAATATAGGTAATGATTTGTCCTTTCCTAATACCAAGGCTTTTTCAGCATTGTTGACTCCAAAGTTGGTAAAAAACTTTGTAGTTAAGCGTGCTCGAACGGAAGTAATCCAGGGATGGGTGATCTCCCGAGAAGCTGCTGCTGGATAACCGCAGCGGTGTCCGTTAAAAACCCCATACTACAGGATGACCACAATAGTTAAGTGAAAACAATATCAGTGGATGGACGGGTCATTACATAACTACAAATAAGGAAAAAGAACCAACAATCAATGAACATGATCCACTAAAAGTTGCGATTGATAATAGAATATTAAGACATCAAACAAGATTCTTTTTTTTAAAAGTAACAAAGACAGAAAAAGATAACAGAGAAACAACAACTATACAAGTTGAGCCAAGAGTACAAATATCGCCGATATAATCATTTGTCTAGGTGTATTGTACCTCGCTAATACGAACTTGATACACGATATTAACTACTTTAATTCTACCTTATTAACTTGGTTAATAGAGTTCACCATGATGGTGTGAGAAATGAAGGAGGTGCCCAGATAGTTTATCAGATGAGGGACATGGTTTGTCTCAGAGCCATGTGATGTAACCTCTAGTTGACTAGGTATTCCCTCACTGAGTTGATTCTGTAGGTCAGAAAGTGTTACCTCAGAGGCTTGATCACTGGATGAGGAGCTGAAGATGTTGTCCTATGAAAAATCCATATATGGATGAGGAGCTGAAGATGCTGTCATATGATTTTCCATGTTGGGTTCAGCTTCATCCTGATGCACAACAACTAAATATGCACCTGCCTTTGCTTGTTGAAGATTAACTTGATGTTGCGCATGAAGGAAGCTGATGCAGTTATCAAGATTATGACCAATCAAATCACAAAAACCGCAGAAGTTGAAAAAGAAATTATGAAACTCAAAATTCACATTGTTAATTGATCCCAACTCATTTTCAGCATTGACACGAAATCTAAGTGGGAGTCTGAATCTGGTACTTGCTTTTACAATAATAAAAAAAGTGCCATGTTTCTGGTTGGGTAGCTGAAAGATAAAATCACTCCATTACAAGCAAGATAGCAAGATATTTACGTATATTCTCACGAATAAGTTGCTCAGGGAAAATATTTTGCATATAAACAAAGAATTTTTTTTAATGCATGGGATACCAATTTAAAATATAATCATTTGGCACCATTTTTTGATATTGAACAGGTCACCAAAAACTCTCCTAGTTCCTGAGACAAGTAAACTATACATTTCATGCTCATGCTGGAATCTAATGAAGTAGACCACATTACTTGTTTTACGCACAGATAGACCACCATGGACTTGCCAAAGAAATAGCAAGGCCTTTTTTACATCAAAACAATTCATGTCTGCTTGTGAAACAAATCTCCCTAAGACACAATTAGTCCATAACAGGTTGTTATTATGAAAACGACTAGGAAGAATTTCATATACTAAAAACTGATTTCCATTTCTATGGTTTAAAGAGTTTTGTAATTGACGAGTCAATTGAGATACATCCCCATGCTAAACAGCCGACATGGTGAAACAACAAGACCGGCTGAGAGCTACACAAGCAAAAGACTGACTAGAAGATTGATCAAAAACCGAATTAAATAAAGAGAACAAGATTACAAGAGAGTATGGGATGTATAACACAGGACTAGAAATGTTCAAGGCTACGGAGTTTAAATAGGTAGAAAAATTAGGGTTAGAGCATACTGATTTGGAAAAGCCAAAAGAGAAATTAATAATTGGGAAGAAAATCGAGAAAACCATGATTTAGAGATTAAGCAAAAAAAGAATTTATCAAGGGTTTAGTCTAAAATTAACAGATGATCACCGTATATAGAAAAAAAAAATTAAGACAAATGGTTGAAGGGGAGAAAAAATTAAATAAAAGAAATTCAAGCAAGTAACAGATTCAAATAATTATGTGAATTGAATTAGCATAAATCCTTACAAGGCAAATGATTACTTGACCTCAGAGATTAAAAAATGCTCAAGTTTTGGTTAGAGGGAGGCTATATAAATGGATCTGCCTCTTATAGACTTGGAGCCAACGGAAACCAAAACCTCCATCTTGTGGAAGAAGTAGTACCCCATCCCCTAGAAAATCAGATCTATTCGTATAGAGAATCCCTCAGAACCTATGAACGGCCAGATAGCCTCTCGTGTCTGGAAAGAAAACTAAAAAGAAGAAAAGTGGATGAAAAACTAGGTTTTATCGTGACCGAAAACGTGTGAATTACATACGGTTTTTATGTGAAAGTATGAAATACGTATTACAAAAAATAAAATAAAAGGACATCATTCTTGGATCTAGAATTTTGATCGGTGATGGAGAAATTTTAGGGGTACGGATGGAAACCAACTCAAACGTTGTATAGCATTTAGGCACGTAACAGACTCAGTCATCGGTGGGTGTCCGTTTTTCGTGTCAGAAGTTGTTTCTCCTGCTCTTTGGTTACTTTCGTCTTTACACTTTCCACTTTCCACTCTCTTCTGTTTCCACTCTCTTCTGTTTTCGTCCTGTCTCTAGATTCAATTAGTAATGGCGAAGAAATGCGAGCAATCATTCTCAAAAAAATCACTACGTGCCCACTGAAGATCCTTTATAAATACTACTAATAGTATATTCCTAGTCAAACTCTTTATTCATTCTCTCATCAGATGATTTCTCGTCTCCAGCTCTTCTACAATCTTCCCTAATCAAAATCAAAAGATTCTCCCAATTCTCATCAACAACATAAGCCTACATTAATTGTAGAACCCCATATTTCATTCTGAATCGCGCTCAGACTCAGTTGATATTTCTTTCAAACTAATTTTATTTTGTTTTTGACCCAGGGAAGGAAAACTAGAAAACGATTGTTTTTTTTAACATAATTTCGTAGATTTTTCTCTCGAGTGTTTGACGATGAAGATATGAAATCTTTTAATTTCATCCTGTTTGTTTTAAGGTAAGATTGAGTATAGAGAGAAATGGATTGTAGATTTTGCTATTTGATAATTAGTTTCCACGTTTTCGAGTTTTGTGATAAGAAAATTTTCTGATTAAAATTTTGTTTTTGGATTTAATTTACAGAAGCAGCCATTAGAGGTGTTTTGATTCTCTGTTCTTACCGATTAATATGGAGGAAATTGGAGGAGAAGAAGTAATTTCTTGCGGATTAAAGGTAAGTATTCGTTTATTACATTTCAAACCGTTAATCTGCTTCTAAGTTATATTCCTAGAAGTTAGTCTACCAAGAAAGTACTATATGTGATACTAGCAGTCTAGCATTAGATTAATGGAAAGCAATGGAAATTGAATGCATCAATGGGCTTGACTTGAGATTGTGAGGGATTATATATCCGTTAGATTTAGAACAGTGCATTGGTATATGATACATCGAAACACATAGTTGAAGTAATGATAGTATACACCAAGTTGCACGAGATCCTATCAAGTCTAAAACTTACTTAGCCCATGCTTTAAGTGCATTATATGGTCCCACAGCGGGGGGTTCTTTTTCTTTCTAGCTTCCTTTGAGAATATTTACCTAAGATCTGATTGAACATTGCTCGAGATTCGTGCAACAAAGCAAGTCAGCTAGATATAGATCGGAAAAGTTGACGGTGCATTGTCGTTTCCCTTTAAATCTTCATTTTTTTAATAATTCTAATAAAAGGACATCAAATTAATGGTGGAAGGATTCAGATGGCTGCGATGAATTATTTGAGAATAAAACTGGTGAATATGGGCCCAGTACTACCCTAGTCATAAAATACGAGTATTATATAGATTTTTAAAAGTTAAATTCGGTTAAAAATTCAGATAATAATTTAAAATAATATATGTATTTATATAATTTTTTTTAAAAATATGAATTTTAGTAAGAAAAATTCGACATACATTAATTTTTAAAATATATTATTTTTACTGCGGTTTAATAATTTTAATAAACTACATTAGAATATAATAACCACGGTCCATAATCACAGTTCAAAATTCTACATTTCTAAATGAAATTAGACACTGAAATATTAAAACATAATAAAAAACGGTAATACGGTGATGACGTGACAAAATATTATATGAGATGTATAGTTCGTTAATTTGTAAATACACGTATAATTTATTTTAGGTTGAAAATTTATTAAACTAAGTCGGACTTCTATACATACATATACGATACGTAAATAATACGGATTCAGAATGATTTATGTATAATTCACGACTAATTAGGAGAATTACTAACTAGACACTAGACTAGATCAGTAGTTCTCTGTTTCCCTCGAGGGCCAAAGTTGCTGCGTCTGCCTTAATGATAATACGCTAAATTACTAGTATCTGTTCCTTTTAAGGACCAAAGTTGTTGCATTAACTTTAAAAAATAGGACTAACTGATACTTCACTCTGCGTTGGTAAAGGACAGGTAACGTCTTATGACTCTTCTCAACTATTCATGCATCATCTAACAACTTTGCATAAGCTGCTTAAGATGAGCTAGATTATTCTACAACAACTCACTAAATAAAACTTTTAATAGCTTCTCCGGCTAGCGCATATACTGTTGTCTAGCTGACATTTGTAGTTATACATCATGTGAGCACCAAAAATGCTAGTCTTTCCCCTTTTATGTACCCTAAATTATGTCCCCTAAGATTTTTTCATATGTCGTGGAAGTATTTTATATCCCCTGAATTATGTCCCGTAAGATTTTTTCATATGTCGTGGAAGTAATGGTATAATGCCATATAAAATAGACCTGGTGCTAACCTCAAAAGGTGGAGATCAAGGGTCTATAATGAACTAAGGGTCTATAATGAACTAGAAATCTAGCACAGTCGTGTGAACACATTCTTACTATTTGGCAGTGGGTACTACACAGTAGTTACTTTAAGTAAAAAGTGGTAGTCATAAAAGTAGTACAGACATAAAACTATGACATTTGTACGGCTTTGTCGTCAACGAAATTATTCAAATGGTGTCACCAGTTAATCAAGTATTCAGTGATTAGAGTTAGATGATGGAAGGCCACAAGTCACAAGTTGAATTTAATTTGATTACTTCTACGTCAGGTGTGAAGTGCTTTCAAGCTTACGTTGGGAGCTCGGCTGCTCGTGTGTCCATCTTGGTTGGGATAGAAAAATCCAACAACAAGTAATCCTGAAGATTAAGTCATGTGTCCATCTTGGGATAGAAAAATCCAACAACACGTAATCCTAAAGATTAAGACACATTAAAAATATAAATCTCCGGATCTTTTATTCAATTTAGTGGTACTATAAGTGGGTGATTCAATAGATTTAAAAAGTCGGTCTACAAATATCAGTGTATCACATCACAAATTCATAGAATAGTCGATTCTATATTTGCCACCACCAAAATTTTGCATTTATTATTTCCTTCAAAAAAACTAAACTGTCGCTCCCTGGAAAATAATTTAATTTTTTTTATCATTTTTATTTTTTTTAATCAAAAATTAATTAATTAATATAATAAAAATTAAAATTATCTTAATTAGTTTGATGTTGGTGGGTTTTTCCTACTCCATCCGTACAACATATACATACGAAGTTTTAGATTTTAGTAATTCCATAACTTAAAGTAAAATTTTAATACTAGAAATTTTCTACAAATTATCCTTATCTATAATGTACGTATATCATTACAGTTGAAATGAGGTTTCTAACATTAAAAATAAGGTAAAAAATAAAATTAGAAAAGAATGTATATTTGTAAAAGTATAATATTTTTTTATTTAACAGAATTTCACTTTATCCACCTTTATATAGGGTAATTCATTTGTCGTTTCGGTAACAGCGTTGCAACTCTCTTCCTTTGGTTAACTCTCTGTTTACAAGTTTTCTGCTTCTACTTCTTCCTATTCTTTTCCCGCTTAATCAATATATCAAAACAAAAAAAAGCTAGAAATCCACTACCAGTGTTCTTCTCGATTTAAGCGTTAAAGCTAGAAGTACGTTTTCTTCTTCTTCTTCTAATTCATACTTCTTTTTTCTTTCAAATCCACTTTCTGTATTCCCTCTCTTTTTCTGCTTTTACTTTCTCCTATTAAAAATCTATTTCTGAACTAATAATCATTGTCAGATTCTCTATTAATCGTCGTCTTCTTCTTTTGCAGAGTATGGATTCAAACAACGTAAGTGATTTAGTTAAGAATTTCACTAAAGTTCTTCGCTTTAAAACTAGTATTAATGGAGTTGGATCTAAAGAGAGAATAAAAAAGAGCAAATTTCAAGATAAACCCATTAAGGATTCAGCTTTTGTTGTCACTGGTACTGAATCATTTGAAGATGACGAAGATGAGAAAGTTAAAATCAAAGCTTCCACTGAAGCTCTGCTTTCGAAACTTTTTGCTAGTATTTCTTCCATTAAAGCTTCATATGCTCAAATTCAGATATCTGAATCTCCTTATGATCCTGATGGTATTCAATCTGGTGATGAATTGGTTATTAATGAACTGAAAAATCTATCTGAACTGAAACAGAGTTATTTGAAGAAAGTAATCGATTCGTCTCCTCAAGTTACTATGTTATTAGCTGAAATTCAAGAACAGCGGTCTCTCTTAAAGACTTATGATATCATGGGTAAGAAATATGAGTTTCAATTGAAGCTTCAAGATTCTGAAATTACATTCCTTAGAGAGAAGTTGGAAGAATCTGATGAGTTAAATAGGTCAATTGAGCAGAGATTAAACCCTAGAGGACCTTTATCAGTTCTCGATAATCTTCCTTTTGGTGACTTAAACCCTACTCATTTTATTACAGTTCTTCGGCATACCGTTAAATCGATTCGGAGCTTCACTAAGTTGATGCTTGAACAAATGGTAACTTCTGGTTGGGATATTGACGCAGCATCCAATACGATTGAGCCAGATTCGGTCTATTTGAAATCCAATCACATATATTTCGCTTTCGAATCATTTGTATGCAAAGTTATGTTTGATGGTTTCCAGTATCCCAACTTTGCTTTGTTCAAAGAATCTCTAGCTGAACAGAAACAACAGAATCTTCAATTCTTTCAGACTTTCATGGATTTCAAAGAGCAAAATCCGCAAGAAACTCTAAGGCTGAATTCAATATTTAGGAAGTTTTTACGTGTCAAGTACTTCGATGTGGTTCATCCGAAGATGGAGTTTTCTTTCTTCGGTGATATGAATCAGAGAAATCTTATAAACTCCGGGAGGTACCCTGAAACGAAATTCTTTACTAAGTTTCTCGAAATGGCGAACATGGTTTGGCTTTTACATTGTCTTGCCTTTTCATTCAATCCCCAGGCTTCGATATTTCAAACAAGAAAAGGTCGTAGATTCTCAGAAGTCTTCATGGAAAGTGTAAATTTCGACGAATCTCATCTTGGTAACCCTCGGGTATCATTCACTGTTGTTCCCGGATTCAATATTGGTAAAACCGTAATTCAGTGCCAGGTTTATCTATCAGTAGGGTAACTCTTTGTAAGATTTTTGGGTTTCTAACTTAAAACCAATCAGCCACTTCACTCATTGTCAATTAGTTTTAAGTTAGAAGTCCAAAAATCTTACATGGTATCAGAGCTAGGCCTATACATGAGTGGTTAAAAGTCCATTCATATGCGATCCACGTGTTAAGAGGTTTAAAAGCGCCTTTACCCGTAAAGGAGTTAGCCACTTCTTATAACTACTAAGTTAATAGTCCTATATTGCCTAAAACTTCTAGCCTCTATACACATATAGCATCTATGGACCACTCCACTCATTGCAAATTGGTTTTGAGTTGGAAGCCCATAAATCTTACACTCTGATCACCTACAAATATTCAATCAAATAACATCCATTAGAAATGGTGATGCTGATGCTCTCTAAATTCAGAGTTTTGCTGGAGTATGATGTACTGTTGTGTATTTGAAAACTGTAAAGCTGATACTCATATTTGTTGTTTTCCAGAGGGGGGGAGAAAAATATATGGATCATGATCGTCATGAGTTTGGGAGTGTGAAGCAAGTCCGTGATATTTTTCTGAGGGAAATTTTGTTAATACAAGTATAATAGTGACAGAGTTGGGTAATTTCGGTAAGAATAGTGCAATCTTTTGGAAACCATTTCATGTAAAAGTATCTTGTATATATGTTTGAAATGAGTTAATGAAATCCTAAGAACTATGCAGTGCAAGCACGATATATTTGACAGATGTAACTTGGACAAGGACAAAGTGCACCACCATATCAACTGTATTCTGTCCCGGCAGAATGCAAGAGTTGAGTTTCTTAACACATGAGTCATCGGTGAGTGTGTAAGGTTGGTCATCCCCATTCAGGATATATAATGTCTATTGGTATGTTTCAATATGATTCATTTATTTTGGTAGTCTAGTTATAAGCAATTCTTGAATGGAAGTCACTCTCTAATGAATTGTCTGCAAATAATGGACACCGTCTAGAACAAGCTGAATTTAACATTGTCTAGGAGAAAATGAATTTTTGGCGAGGCATATATGAGGTTAGTCAAGAAGATGGCAGAGTTTTCTGGAAATGTGGGATCCTGATAAACACACTAATGTTGTCATCTGCCAAATTGCTTACTATAGAAAGTAGAAACTCTGGCATCCCGAATGTTAAACTGCTTTGACGAAGGAAAACTAGCTGAAAAATCCATTGAAAAAGAAAAGAAAGTGGGTGAGTATTCTTTTGCATAAGATTAGAGAGAATTTATTAGATCTTCTTTCTCTTTTCAGGCAAACATCAAGAAAATAGACGGAATAATTTTTTGCCCGAAAAAGAGATGAAGAAACAACCGGCACAATTTGGATATTAAAATAAAGTTGAAAAAGGGAATGAAAATGATATGTCACCCATGACGGAAAGGTGTCATATGATACATGAATGGACCTTATTGGGAATCATACTTGATGAATTTTGAAGGAGATGGAGATGGAGATGGAGATGGGAGCCTAATGGGTATTACGAGCAATGTTTGAAGTACACTGTTATAACGGTCGTATATAACGAAAGAGGAAAAGGAAAATATGCTATAAATGAAGACTATATGAAGAGACCACGAGGAGGTATGGTCGATGCAGCTAAGGCAATGTCGTATGGGACCTCATAAAGAGTTTGTTTCGTCGAAGGAAGCATTAACGCTACACAGATATTCCCCACTAAAATCATTCTGTCTCCCTTTGTATGGATGACCATAGTACCAGAGTTAGTCGGTTCATGCATCAATTTAGTTTTGTTGTTTAAAGACGGGAGACAATGCTATTTTCCCAAAGGGAGTGAAATGGCATAACATGTAAACATCGATGGTGCAGTTACCGTGGTTTTATGTATAAGATTCTAAAAGAGAACTGGGCGGATCCAACGAGATAATTACTAGGAAATCTAAAACGTATTGTAGTTGTAAGAAAACCTACAATACACCCAAATATTTACCTTATAATATCTCAATGATATTAGTCCATGTTTATGGTCCACATTCACATAATTACAAGTAAAATGAAGAACATAAGGATTTACGTGATTCGGTGTTAAAATCTATATCCACGGGAGAGATTTTACTATGGTGTAAAGAAGGTTACAAGTTCTCAGCCTTTGCATATATTGCTCTCACTAGTTCTCTCTTTCTCCTAGCCTTGCACAGATAGATCAACCCTTATTACATTATTTTCGCTCATATTTATAGACAAATAACTAAAGTGGAAGACAGCTCATCATGCTTCGCAGATTGTCTCGCAAGGAAACTCTTACTGTAGATTTCTTGGGGGAGAATTCATCTTTGCTGCTATCTTTACTCGCTTCGACATTCGCTAATGATCCTCACAATAGTTGTCGTTGTCCTTCTATTCCTCGTCCAATAGCATCTTACCACCTGCCCCGAAAACTAACAGACTGCTGAAGTGACTGCCATGTTCGCGCATCAAATGTCCAACTACCCAGTTCAAACTTGACCATCGATCTTCGTCCAGTGCTTTCCACGTCTATGTTCCTGAGGGAGTAGACAAAGCTCTCTATGTTGGATGAGAACAGTTTTACCACTCGACTCAAATTTGATTATCTCATATTTGTGCTTTGAGATGCGAACATGTGACGAATTAATTTTTTGTCCCCAAATTTTTCCTCTTCTCTTGTCATCCGAACAAAGGTAGGATGAGAAGAGAATTGGAAGAGTTTTTTAACCGTCCTACATCTCCGAGATCCACGCGAAACTGCCTCCACGTCTTCATTATGACATATACACCATTAAAATTATCTCCTTTATGACCTCTCACCTTCTTATCCATAACCTAGGATATAAAGACCTCCCCTTGGACGCTTCTCATTAACTCTCTTATTTTATGAATCTCCTTCTTCTTCCTTAACTTCTTCTGCAACTATTTTCTGTCGAAATTCCTTCATTAGCTTCTTCTTCTCTAACATTCTCGGCTTATCTCAATCTTTGCCTCTTTGATCATCATGTCTCCTAAGGAAAGCGTTTATCCTTGTCCAGCTCAAAAGTAAGTTTCCTGGTGCTAATCATCTTGTTGATCATGATCTGATCAAACTCTTTCTTCTTTAATTTGTGCATTTACGAGTCTTGATTTTCTCTTCGATTTTTGATTTTCAGGATTTCTCTACTGAAGAGAACATCTCTTAAAGAAATTCTTGACTTCATTAACGATCTTCAGCAGCTGGGTATCAAGCTTACAGTTCCCAAAGGGTCTGGAAAAAGTGTCAATCTGGACTTGGCATGGATTGAAAAAGAAACTTGGGACACGAATAGGGTTATTGTCACATTACGACAGTTAAAGGATGGTCTCCCCATTCCTTTATACAATCCAAAGATCCTTATCTTCTGCGAGGTATTATCGCGCTTAAACCCTCAGCGTGGTGTTTTCCAGCTCATTGGGAATATCATTCGCCTATTGAATGAATTCGTACATCGTTCGCAAGGCTCCTCCACTCTTCTTGATGAATCGAGTCCCTTCGAAGCCACTGACTATACCTCCCTCAGCTTTATATCAAATTATTTTTCGCATCTTCTTGAACGCAATGAGAGATGGGGGGTTCACTTTAACTGGGCCCCTGATATTACTGAAGATCAAAAGCTCTTATCTCGCGACCTTGATCTGAAGGGGTACAAAGGTAATCATCTCGTACGCCTCTCGAACGACGATAATTGGATGAAGTTCCTGGTAATCCTTGAAGGTCTATGGCTCTGGGGATGGGATGATGACCATGTTCCTCGTTAGGGTCCGATAGAGGAGCCTGAAAATTTTGAAAAGTTTGCACCATGGGCCATGGGATGGCCCGTGAGAATAAAAGAGGTAACTTCTCTTTCCCTCTTCGCTACCTTGACTTTCCTTTGCAGTTTTTTAATGTTTATGTCTTTCCCAAGCTGTTCTCGCTTGTTTAGAAGTAAAACCTCGCCCTCGCAAGCGTGCGCCTTCGAGACTAGGAAGGTAAAGAATATATTTTTCTTTCATTGGGATCCCTCTTTACTGCCTCTTGTTATTTTTCTGACGCTGGCGAACCTTTGGTGTGAAGGATGACGCGAGCGAGGCTCTGGAGTCTTCGTCAAAGACGAAGCTTCAGTGAATTACAAGGGGTCCTAAATCCCTTAAGGTTTTTTCTTTCAATGATGAGAATCCAGCATAATATTCCTCGTTGCAAACAGAATCTGCTGCTAAAGATGGTGCCTCTTTCTCGAAGGGCACTAATAAGGTTATCTCTGAGGAGGACTCCGAAGCAATCGATAAGTCCACCACATCTCCTCCTCACGAGAAAACCATCCCTGAGGAGCCAATAACTAAAGGTTTTGAAGAGCCAAAGGTCCCCAAGTATATTGAAAGTGAAGAGAATAAGAGTAAGAAGCAGAAGGAGAAGCAAATACAGATCCTTGAATAACACACGATCATCGAGAATTATGCTCGCAACATGAACTCCTGGGCCCTGATGTTTAAGGCTGTATAAGAAGGGAAAAAAGTTAAAATTCCCGAGCCAGTTTGTAATGCTATGATGCGACTGTGTTCAGATTCTTTTTCTCTCCTGGATATTGACGCAAAGATGAAAACTTTATCTGTTCTGAGTGAGGCCGAACATGATGGGATGATGACGTTGGTAAGTGTAGTTGGTTCTCTTTTTTTCTGTACAAGATTTTTCCAGCTAATTTTGAAAATGTATTTGTTTGCATAGGAAATTATTCGCCAACTAGCTCAGTTTGAAGAACTTCGCGAACAGAGGGGAATCGCCAAAGGCTGGCGGATGAAAATTCACAGCTAGAAAAAGATAAATCCTCACTAGGGGAAGAGATGCAAAAGGAGAAAGAGACTGCCAATTCATTACGTCATTAGGTTGACGAACTTCACGGTAAGCTTCGCCGCTTTTTCTCACTGTTTTGTTGTCTTTATTGTTGTCGCTAGTTAATACTTAGGCTTATTCCCCACTGAAAATTATCGTCAAAGACAAGAAAATACCGCCTATAAACTTCAATTGGAATGCGAGGCATTTTTCGCGAAGCATGAAGTGTATGACGATGGCATATATCATTTGACCCGCGAGATAAGCCGCCTGACTCGAGAACTACGGAATACTTCTGAGTTGAACCTTACTCTTCATTCGCACAAACTAGACCTTACTCAACGACAAGTTGAACTCCAAAGAGAATTAACCTTTTTTAAAGATGAGAGCTAACGACACCAGGCCACGATTAATGATTTGGAAAAGGAGATCTGAGGGTTGCGAGCTGAGAAGAATAAGGATTTGACGGGGAAGGTTCAGCGTCAGCAATGTTGAAAATTGAAGAGACGAAATTCCAAGGTTTTGAAGATTCCCTTAGCACACTACGGGAAGATCTTGAGTTGGCAAAAGATGAACTTAGCCAAGCACGAATAGAAACTTCTGAGGCCCTAAAATCCAATCAACTACTTCTATGGGATAATAACAATCTTCTAAGTTACTTGAAGAGGAAAAATAAGTCCTTCGTAAATCGTAAAACAATAGCCCAAAAGCCATCTGATAAATCTTTGGGTCTTCCTTCCAAAGCACATCCTAATTTATGGCATGTGTGGAATGAAGGTCATTGCCTTTATTTATGCCATGTTTTTTCTGTTTACACAGGTTACTTGACTAATCATATATTTGTTGTTTTCGCAGATTCAAAGAAGAAATTAGAGGATGAGCTAGAGGAAGTTCGCAATGACCTGGTGAATGCTCGAGCTAACTTAGATGGGAAGACCAGAGAACTGAAGGATCTTGGTGAGGAGTTCGATGAATTCCGAGAAGATACCAAAGCTAATAACAAGCAGATGAAGAAAAACTATCTGTCGTCTGTGAATTCAATCTGCCAAAGTGTTTCCAATCACATCTGTGAGCAATACAAACTTCCGAAGATTAGCTTGAATCTTCCCTAAGTGAGATCTGATGACGAAGATGAAGAGGGAGATGACGACGAAGGTGATGATGGTGAGGAAGAAGAGGAGAAGAAAGGTGAAGAGGAAAAGACGAAGAGGATACTCTTGAAGGGGTAGCTGGTAATCCTACACAAGGAGATCCTTTTTTGAAGAATGGTGAAGACGCTTCTACTGGTGCAGATGAGGCCACAACATCTGTTATTGATGAAGAAACTTAAACTTTCTTTGTGAAAGTCTATTTGCTTTTGTCCATTTCTTCTTTTCTTTTGCTCTGTTGTAACTTCTGATGTGAATAACTGCGCTGTCATACTTGTATTATGTTATCTGGTTAAAAAAAAGAATTTGATTAGTTGACGTAGTTACTTATTTTTATTGAATTATGCCTCTACTTATGATGTTAATCCTTTCTTTTCTAGTGAGCTATAATGCTGCCTTAGTTCAGATCCTCGCGAATCATAATTTTTTGCTTTATTTCTTTATACGAAGTGGTGCATTTTTAATGGCCATTTACTTCGCCGACGAATATTGCAAGCCTAAATACTCCCATGAGCAATAGTCTCTCAAACCTCGCCTTATCTGCCTACTTCAGCTCCCTAGAGGAGGGTGTTATCCCTTTATGTTCCCCTTGGCTTCCCGTTCAAGGAAGTAAACATCTTGTATGTGTACCTTACACCTCCCAACCTATTCTACAACAAATATTTTGTTTTAGTGAACCTCTTATTCCTTCACTTATTTAGATTAAGGTACGGGATCCACACCCTAGGAGGGTGTCTTAGGGACCAGGCATAAACTACCAAGGACTTATGCCTTATGAAAATACCCGGTTACGTTTCAAACGATCCGAGCACCCATGCCTCAACCGGTGCACCACAACACCTCTTGCATAGTTTATACCTCCTGTCGAATGTCTTTCTCCAGGCTATAATACAGCGAGAAGCGGCGAACCACAAGCCGACGATATTCAGCGAATGTAGGTCTTAATTGCCTCTTTTCTTTAGGAGGTAGGTCTTATCGGCCTCCTAATGAGGTATTAACTTCCCCTATAGGTCTTACTTAGTGTGCCTCCTACCCTTTTATGCAAAATATCCTAGAAATTCTCCATGTAATGTGTCATAGGTCTTATAATTTGCCTCTTTTCGAGGTTTTATGTTTTGACTTCCTTCCCCTCGTAGGCGGATTTCGGATCACATCACATCGGGTTCTAGCCTGTAATGCAGGGTTTTTTAATTATGTATATAGATAGGATCATACCTCCCCCGAGAGCCCTCGCATGTTACTTTGGCATCAATGGTAATATTTTTATAAGTATTTAGGGTTCCATTGATGATCCAACCTCTCCCCTTTGCGGTCTGTCAACTCATATGTTCCACCTTTGGTATTTCGCTTTGCAAATTATGGTCCTTCCCATGATGCCTTTAACCTTCCTCCGAGTCCTTTTTGATATGGTGGTACCTGTAGCAAAACCATCTCGTCATGGTCATACTCTCGCATTTTTATTTTCTCGTGGTTTTCCTCCATACCATCCTGTTTGGAGGGTATGCGATTCGAAGCTGGGTTCTTGAATTCAGTTTCTGTCTCTTTGTGGCTGACCATCGCGTCCTTTCTGGCTTGTTGTTTAAATGGATTTGTTGCTGGTTCAATATCTAATTGATGATAAACCACCGTAATCTCTCTCCCTGATGTGCCTTTCGTTTTCCATGAGAATACATTTATGTACTCTTGCGATGGATATTCCAAGTTTTTCACTCTCGCATGCTCATCTTTATTCCCCCCTCAATCTCCTTTCATTCATTTTTAGTTCCCCATTTTATACCCCCAATAATCTCTGCAATTGTGAAATCAATCGTTTGTTCTTCGATGGGGGTTGGGCTTTTTAGTTGCTATGCCTGTGAACCTTCCATATCTTTGACTTCGTCGGGATGACCATTTTCATTTGATGCCTTTACTTCGAGGATCTGTATTTCCTATTCTTTCTTACTTTCCTTGGCTCGCATCTCCTTTTGCTTGATCTTATCAACACGCTCCTCATACTAGAGAACATCCACTACATTGCAGTATTTCTCTTTAGCGGGATCCCCTCTAACATACACAAAATGTAGTTATGGTTTCCATCTTTCCGAGGTGTATTATCATAGTGAATTCTCCTTTTGCCTTCGATGAAGCTTCATTGAATACGTAGATGTTATAGATCCAAGGGATGAGCACAGAATCCGAAAAATCCATTCACTTGGAAGTGATGAAGAATAAGATGTCCACCGAGCTTCCCGTGTCGACCAAAACCTTGTCTAACGACAATTTGTTCATCTTTAAAGTGACTACTAGAGGATCTGTATGTAACTTCCCATTTTCTGCTGCTTCTAACGCTGAGAATAGAACTGGCTGCGCCATCCATTTCTCTAGAGGCGGTGTTTTTTCAATGTTGAAAATATTTTTACCATTTCAGTCTAGCTTGTGTACCCTACTCATGATGTTGCTGTGGAAATTCACCACTGTTCTTGCCGAGTGAATGATTGAATTACACCGCAGATAGCTAGATCCTCGTTCTATCTCAATTTTGTGCACTCACGGTGCTTCTGGTTCTGCTCGCGAAGGTGGTGATGCCGGTTGATCACTCAAGAATTCACAAAGCTTCCCTGCTTTATAAATCGCAATACTATCCTTTGTATGTTTCTGTAGTTGTCAGTGGTATGGCCATGAAATTGATGATATTTGCAAAATTGGTTGTTATACCTGGAGAGAGGTGGTTCCACTCCTCTATTTGGCGGATTTGGGATGCACTCGGACTCATTCTCTTCAATGTATCGTATGATAGCTGAAAGTGGTGCACTCAATTTAGAAAGATTTATATCTTAGAACTTCAGAGCGTTTCGTCTTCACTCCCCAAATCTCTAATCATTCAATCTACCTCGCCGAGAGGGTCGGATGTTCCCATTGTTGCTGGAATCCAAATGTATCATTATTTTCCCAGTTCATATTTGATTGTATGCCATGTTGTGATGCTCGATTTGTTCTTCCCGATAGACATCCCTGTAATCCACTTGCGGTACATCACCAACTGTATTCGTTGTTCTCTGGACACTCGTAAGATTTCGAAAGATAACTTTTTTCTTTACCTCAGGATGCGAAGCTTCCTCCTTCTGTATTTCCTCTAGGGCCATGTACTCCTTCTGAAATTCCCGAAGTTCCTACATGGTAAATGTGTTCTTGTGCTTGAATATGGCCATGTATAGAAAATCAGTAGGAAATAAGGCATTGACGAAGCTCCGAACTAGATTTTTTTCTTTTTTGTGGACCATGACTTCGATGCACAAGGCCCTCCATCTGTTTACAAGACTTCGCAAGATTTCCCCGACTCTTCTCTTTAGACTGAACAATTTCTCTATTCCTGGCCTCAACAGATTATTGTGCACGTAAGCCGCGAGGAACACCTTTTCCAGCTCCTGGAAAGACGTGATAGAATACACTAGGAGAGCATCAAACCAAGCCAAGGCTTCGACTTTTAAGCTAGAGGAAAAATATTTGCACATGACTTCTTCACGATGCTCCCACTGTAACAACGATCTCTGATAGGCCTTGATGTGTTGTATTGCACTTCCTGTGCCATCAAAGATATTCCCAAATGTTGGCAATATGCACTTCCGAGGTAAAGCCGCATATAAGATATCATCACCGCCTCTGCTATTGCGTCTGTCAGTTGTTGTCCCCTTCCAATGTTCTGGTAACTGCGAATCATGGTCCACATGCTCTCTAATTCTTTCTGAACTTCCTGTTTCGTATCCTTCTCTTTTATCTTTTTCAACTGACGATCCATCTCTTCCAGGCGTTTTTTCGCATCACACTCTTCAGGAGTCTCTTCGTATTCTCCTTGTCGCTTCTTAGGTGGTTGCTTCTTTCGTCTATTCGTATCAGATATTGACGAGCCTGAATTTTCTGGCGTTTGCTCCTGTAGTTTTTGATTCTCCTCTGCAAGCTCCAATTTTATTGCTTGAGTAACTCCTTTTCCTGAGCCAACTTTCTCTTCGCCTCCCTAATTGTGGCGAGCTTTTCTTTCAACTCTTTACTGTCATTTCGTGCTCATCATCAGACTTATCTCTTTCATTAGATTCACTTTCTTCCCTCCGGACTCGGCCCTCTTACATTTTAATGATTTCCTTCGTCTGTTTCGTCGACTGGCTGGTCCACCCTGTTGTTCTCTACGTGACTATGATTAATCCTTGAACTCCTCCTCGTGTGTGTGCCTTTATCTACTCTTGATGCAATCTTTTTTTCCTCCCGAGATCTGTACAGTAAAATAATAGTTTTGCTATACTATTTAATGAGTTTTTAATAGTGGACCCTAAGATTCATGATGTTGAACGTAGATCTAAATATTATAGCAAAGAAAATAAATTTCCAAAATCCTAGATCTGATAGCTAATCAAAATGTTAATATTTTTATCCTAAACCAATTATTATGTCACCAGATCTGAGATAACTTCTTAACTACCTAAGATTTAGCCGTTAAAAATAATGTTTTTAATAAGAATAAATTCTTTTGGGTTGACGTATCAAGAACAAAAACCCAGGTTCTAAACCCCTTTACCACAGTATTTCAGTTATAAGGAAGATTTCTCAGATTTTTAACTTTTTAAATGAAGACAAGCTTAAAAGTATCCCTATGTTTATCATGAGTTATAGAGTTTTGAAAATAAACTTTTAGTAACTGAAAGGTTTTTAGAGGATGAACAAAAAAAAACAGATTTATAATTTTATGTTTCAAAAGATCTTGGTTTTATGATCCCTTCTCCTTAAATTACTTTTTTTTTCCTAGAGACTTGCTCTTAGAAACTCAGATCTAAGATTTCTTTCATAAAACAGACGAAATCTAACTATCTCTTTTTCAAATTATACCCCAAAGACTCCAGATCTAAACTTTTCTTCTATGAACCGAGAAAAGTAAAGTAAATCCTTAATGCTTTCTTTTTCTAGTCCCTGTTTCTAGCGCCAAAATGTAGTTGCAAGAAAACCTACAACACAACCAACTGTTCACCTTAAAATACTCTCAATGATGTTAGTCTAGGTTTATGGTCCAAACTCACACAATCACAAGTAAAATGAATAACACAAGGGTTTACGTGGTTCGGTGTTAAAACCTACATCCACATGAGGGATTTTATTATGGTGTAAAGAAGGTTACAAGTTCTCAGCCTTTGCAATATATTGCTCTCACTACTTATCCCTCTCTCCTAGCCTTGCATAGATAGATCAACCCTTATTACATTATTTTCGCTCATATTTATAGACAAATAACTAAAGTGGAAGACAGATCATAATGCTTCGCAGATCGTCTCGCAGGGCAACTCTTACTGTAGCTTTCTTAAGGGAGAATTCATTTTCGCTGCTATCTTTACTTCGCTTAGACATTCGTTAATGATTCTCGCTATAGTTGTCGTTGTCCTTATATTCCTCGTCCAATAACATGTTGCCAAATGCCCTGACAACTAACAGACTGTTGAAGTAACTTCCATGCTCGCGTATTAAATGTCCAACTACCCAGTTCAAACTTGACCATCGATCTTCGTCCAGTGTAGGGAGTAGACTGAGATCTCTATGTTGGCTAAGATCAATTTTACTACTCGACTTAAATTTGACTATCTCATATTTGTGTTTTGATATGCACACACATGGAGAAGTAATTTTCCGTCCCCACAATAAGCTTGAATTCAACTCTTCTATGTTTCGGAAGTTCGATTTTTTTACCACAATGTAGTGAAAGGTAATAACTGAAAGTTTTTACTATGAGACACTCGTTATATTTACATTACCATGTTTGTTAGATTTATCTTTGGTGTGAACTGAAAATACCTAACTGAAAAGACGAAACCCCACTCTAATTGTTGGTTCCGTTTTCTAATAAGAGATGATTTAAGTGGGATGTCCCTGGGAAGACTGCATGCACAACATGTTCACCCGAAACGATTCGTCTTTGGTGTTTGTGCTTCCCTTACCTTAGTTAAGCTTGGGTTGCTAATTTTACTTGAGACGGTTGTTGCTTGATGGACAATACGTCTTGGCGTATGAGTGGTGTTTAGTTCTTGTGTGCTTGTTGGCTCTCCACTCTGCGCGGTAAACGACACGCCCGATTACCGTTTATCGAGATGGAAATAACCCATGAACTCGTGAATCCAAGATCCGGTCGGGGAACTGGTTAACATCCTCTCTCCATGCTGAAAAAAAAAAGAACCCAGGGCGTGAAAAGCGCCGAGGATTAATTTCGCCTGTGTATCTTTGATGTAATTTTATATAGTGGTAAAAAGAGGTTCGATTCTCGAACTTGTGAAGGTAATGATTTTAGAAAATAATGATTCTAATTAACTCTAGAAAATTTCAGGAGTAAGAAAAAGACTAAATAACCTAAAGATGATTTTTGAATAATTTTAAAAATACCAGGAATCAGGAATCAGGTAATTCTAACAACCTATGTGATTAATCAGATAATTCTTTTTAAATTAATTGAAGCCCAAATAATTGCCAAAATTGGTTTTGTTATGCTAACAAACAGAGGTAAATCACAAGCATGGACTATAAAAATTAATTAACTAAGCATAATCCATCAAGCAAAAGCACAACTGTTGAAAGAAAACCGTTTTTACTATTTAAAACTATGCAATTCTAATAACAAAAGAATTATAAATAATTATTAAAAAATAATTAAATCACATAAAATTGAGAAAAATACCTTATCCATCATCCCAGTAAATAAACTTAGCCCATGGTGAAGAAAACTTGCTCAAAAGATCTTTTCATTGCTCAAAAAGTTGATTATAAGGTGAAATAATAGTGCAACAGCTGAACAGATACGTTTATAAATGTTGCAAGAGAGGGTTCAGCTGTAACAGAAAGTATTCTAAGCAACAAAGATTTGAAAGAATAGGCAACAGGAGCAGAATGTAACACTGGATATGCAACGTATATAGATGTTACAAGATCGTCTTCTTCGGTGATGGTGGATGAAGAACACGCCGGCCGGAGCAGCAGCAGGTCACCGGCGGCGACCGGAAGTGGCCGGAATTTCTCTGATTTCTTCTCTAGGTTTTCGTCCTCGATTTTCTTGGCTTCTCTTGGTTTATATAGATAGTAGAAACCCTAGAGAGAGTTCTAAACCTAATAGAACTCTCTAGAACTACCCACAAATCCCAATCTTAATCGAATCATGATTCCGGCCAAATACATGATTTTCAAGCTGATTTTACGGGATCTTTTGATGTTTATGACTTGCGTGAGATAACTATGAGTGTTTAGAACAATCTGGAAGCAACAAAAACTTGTTTCTCACGCGAATTGAAAGTGGCCAGTTGATGCAGACGAATTCCGATCGGTCCCGTGCTGAGTTGACTCGGTCAACTCGGGTTGACCGATTTGACTCGGGTTTGACCCGATTTGTCCCGATTTGACCGAGTTGACTCGAGGGTACCCCTTATCCACTTCTAGGGTGCCAAATAACACTTGTCCTTGGGGTGCCTTTATCACTTTTTGAGCCAATTTTTCCACAAATCTTTATTCTTCTACTGTACCTACAAAAGCATAAAAACACGTAATATTTGCAAAATCGAATACTAACTTAATAGAAACTAAGGTACAATTTAGACACTAAAATATGTCTATCAATCTTCTCTTGAAATTTTCATCTATAATATACCTAGTCATGAGTAGGTGTTATGGAGAGTCACCATTATATATGGTGAGTCACTTATTGGTGAAGAGACACTTTGTAGAGTAACCATTAACTCTATAAATACTCATATCTTGTTTTAGATTAAATAGAGTTTTATAATGGTTTTGGAAAATAAAAATGCCTAGAGTCGGGTCGTGTTTAAGATCACAGTAATTGTTAGTATTCGCTGGCCGAGTAGTATTTTAGTGTTACTTACTACAAGGCGTGATCGTTGTATTGGGAGATGACATCCGTATAACCGTGAGAAACGTATACGGGGATAGATTATCTGATGCGGATCGGAAGCGTGTAAAGATGATAATAATCGCAGCGGAATAGAATTATTAAAAAGTAACCAGTAGAATTGGTAGAAATCGATAGAATTTAGTTGATCTTCAAAAAGATATCCTAAGATCTACAGGGTTATCTAGACTTCGTTAATTCACTACGAATAACGACTATAGATATGAGATTAGTATTCATACTTCGGGGTAAACCCAACTATGAATAAAAATCAAAATCAATAAACTCAACAAGTTTAATAAAAATAAAATAATTTAATTAATCAAAAACTTCCCCTTCATTTTCGTTTTTAGAGCTCCTTATAAAGATAACTCCTACTAAACAAACCCTAAAGTTATCGAAAACTTATAAACTTGTTTCCCAAGATATCTACTACCTTTAGGAAATTTTCTAAACTTATTAAAACTATTAAAATAAACTTCTAGACTCTTCTAAAATTACCCTAAATAATAAATCCAAAATTTAATTATTTTTCTACTAAAAATAACATTAATAAAATATAAATAATAATAATAAAATAATAGCTTTATTTTCCATAAATCTCCCTCCATCATTCTACCGGTGTTGGAGAAGATTCGTCCTCGAATCTTGCCGGTACCATGTTCTGCATGTATAACTCGTTGATGACAATCTTCATACACATGAATTAATGTTGTAAAATAATAATTTATGCACCGTATAGAAGCACGAGGTATGATGGAAGCCCAAAACGGATCTTCATAAGTTGATTCAACAAATTCTCTCTTGTTAGGGTAGATATGAGAGATCATTTGTGTACCACAATAATCAACAACTAGCTTACTCTCGGGGCAAAGACAACTCATCAATATCAAGAATTTCTAAGTCAATAAGTTTATCAGGATTAAATAACTCACCATGAAACTCCATTAAATCATGTGAAACTTCTTGGGACTGTTTTTCTTTGTCAGAAACAAGATGTTCTTCGCCTTTTTGAGAAGAAAATTTCATATCCTCCTCATCATCGGGATATTTATCAAAGATCGGAGTTGTATATCTCTCAACAATAACTTGATTTTGTACATCATTGTCATGAAGGCAAAACAAATCTTCAACGTCGTTATCTGAACTATTATTTTCTTCTATAAGCGAGCATTAGATCGAAATTTTAGTGATTTCTTCAAATAACATTCTATCACTTCCAGAATCTCCTTCTTTGATTTGTTCAGATATTCACATCTTCTCGGATCTCGTCTGGTGATAATTTATTAATCCTAAATACTCGTCTTAGTAACATCTTATTAACCTTAGAATCAAACTTTGCTCTGGTACCAACTGATGCAGATCGGAAGCGTCTAAAGATGATAATAATCGCAGCGGAATAGAATTACTAAAAAGTAACCAGTAGAATTGGTAGAAAACGATAGAAATTAGTTGATCTTCAAAAAGATATCCTAAAATCTACTGGGTTATCTAAACTTCGTTAATTCAGTACGAATAACGACTATAGATATGAGATTAGTATTCAGATTTCGGGGTAAACCCAACTATGAATAAAAATCAAAATCAATAAACTCAACAAGTTTAATGAAAATAAAATAATTTAATTAATCAAAAACTCCCCCCTATTTTCGTTTTTGGAGCTCCTTATATAGATAACTCCTACTAAACAAACCTTAAACTTATCAAAAACTTATAAACTTGTTTCCCAAGGTATCTACTACCTTTAGAAAAACTTTCCTAACTTATTAAAACTCTTAAAATAAACTTCTAGACTCTTCTAAAATTATCCTAAATAATAAATCTGAAATTTAATTATTTTTCTACTAAAAATAACATTAATAAAATATAAATAATAATAAAAAAATAATAGATTTATTTTCCATAAATCTTCCTCCATCATTATCTTTCATAAAAAAAGAGTACCTTGTCTCGATCAACCAAATACTATAAATATCTTAATTTTATATTTTATTAATATTTTTGTTGTTACATCATAATGATTTCTAAGAAACCAAAACACATAATTTTCTAACAATCTTAAAAACAATTCAGTTACTCGTATATTCGGTTTCTTAAAATAATCATTTAGTGCACCTGTTTCAAATCAGCGAAATAGACATTTAATCGTTATAGGGTAATTTGGTAGATATTTAATAAGATTGAATTACTATTGGCGGTAGATTCTTATGCACTAGAGAATCATCAAGAGTTGCATGCATGAATTAATTATATGTTTCATTATAGCACTTTCACCGTTTGTCTATTGCTACACAATTTCGTGCCACTCCATGCATTGAAATGTAGGATGATGAACTGCAATTTTGCAATGTTGCGTGGTTGATTAACTGATTCTAATTTAGTCATTGCTAAGAGTAATGACTAATATTGGTTATATTTTTTAATTATTCCAAGAATGAACCAACGTGACTGAGTTTGATTGCATAACTGTTCAACGTTAGTTAATTGAATCTCGTAGTGTAACTTGTGGTGTCTTTTAAACAGAGTAATTATACACGGCTCTTTGACTGATTTGGTTTCCACCAAAAGACACATCGTCAACAAGTAAGCCGTTTCAGACTCTTCAGATTCTAACTTTCTTTGGTTCATATTAACTTGGTCCCTGATTTTGAAGCGTGTTCTCTTTGAGACACAGAAACAACAAAAGTGAAGAGTGGAAAACAATCCAGCATCAAAGTACAGTACATCAATCGGAAAATTAACTGCTAATCGATGTTGTTTCCGGAGATGAATTGGTGCATCGATACCAAATAATGACTGCTAGAGATAACTGCCACCCAATCTAGTCTTTTCTTGTGAAGATTCTAGATTTTGTGTACGAACAATATTGTTGTAGGCATCATAAAGTGGGCGCTCCTACTAGCCTCGGAATCACATACGGCTGATCATACGTCAGTTACGGTTTTTTTTCCCTTTTCTATATTTTGCTTTGAATTTCTTTGAATTCCCATCTAGCGTTAGTAAGATTTCATGACATATGATCATGAAATATGAATGTAAGGGATATTGTTTGTGATCATAACTCACAGTACGTAGTCATTTCCCTTGTTTACATTTAGATGTGACTGGTAAACATTGTGTTCGTTCAAGTTACTTGTCTGACTGTAGGCTTAAACTAAATTTAACCATTGTGGATAGATTTCGTCTGCCAGATAATGCCCCATCGTGTAGTTATCAATTATGTAATTATCACTAGGATATGTTCCATACTTTAGGTATGTTAGAGCACTGTTATATTGAACACACGTGCGTTGGTATATCAACACTACAAGAAAAACGGGTTTAAGCGTCTAAAATCTTAGCAAGAGCTCGGAAATTTAGTCGCTTAAATAGTTTAAGCGTCTAAAATTGCAACTGCTAAAAATTTTGACGGGAATAAACATGTGTCCACTATTATTTAGCAACGAAAAAAATACACTTAATCGCTAGATCCTTTGTTCAAGTAATTTATAGCAACTAAAATAATGAACATGTAGCTATTCACTTTGAGGCACCGACTAGTAGAAACAACAAAATAAATTGGTTGCTCAAACCTCTCTCAGCAACTAAGTTTGAGCCACAACCAAATATGTTTAATTGCTAGATCTGTTTTTCAAGTAACTTATAGCAGCTAAAAGTTGATCATGTAGCTATTCACTTTGAGGCACCGACTCGTAGCAACAACAAAATAAATTGGTTGCTCAAACCTCTCTCAGCAACTAAATTTGAGCCACAACCAAATATGTTTAATTGCTAGATCTGTTTTTCAAGTAACTTATAACAGCTAAAAGTTGATCATGTAGCTATTCACTTTGAGGCACCGACTCGTAGCAATAACAAAATAAATTGGTTGCTCAAACCTCTCTCAGCAACTAAGTTTGAGCCACGACCAAATATGTTTAATTGCTAGATTCGTTTTTCAAGTAACTTATAGCATCTAAAAAGTGATCATGTAGCTATTCACTTTGAGGCACAGATTCGTAGCAACAGAAAATGAATTGGTTGCTCAAACCTCTCTCAGCAACTAAGTTTAAGCCACCACATGTTAAAAAATGAATTACTTGAGGGAGAAAGATAGACCGTGTGATCAAAATCCATCAACGCTTTATATCTAGTTCTATCTAGTCATACGGATTGTGATCCGTGTGACTCATTGGAAAAAAATCGTATCTGTCCATTTTAGTACGATTATACTTAGTTATAACACCCTTTTTTGATTATTTTTTAATTATTTTTGTCTAAATATTATATATGTTTTAATTAGTAAAATATTCGTATATTTTAATATCGAGGAATATGTATTTATGGAAGAAAATAAAATTAATAACCTGAGAAAAATCCAAAGAATAATGATTTCCCAAATCTATATTTATATCCATTGGATCAGATATTTTTGGCTTTCTATTGGCCAGACAAACAATTTAAGGATCATTATGTGTGTATGTTTTAGACTTAAAAAACGAAAATAATGTTTGTGTCTAAATTACTCCATTTTTGGTCAAATTGATGAATAATGAATAAAATTTGGTGAGATTGAGGAATATTCAATAAAATTGTTTACCATTAGACTTAAGTGTACAATTTAGGGTCCTTTCTAACAGCTATTTGGTACTAAAAAAGATTTCATTAACCTCCATAATTAGCGGGATTAAGGATCCTATTTGAAAATTCTGGAAAAACATCATTTAATAAAAGAAAATTCTTTCCCTTCTTTCCCATACCAAAAATAAGTGTAGTTGGAAGTAGTTGTGAGTCTTGTTACATGTGGTGGTAGGACAGTGGAGTGAAAGCCACACCGAAAATAAGCGTATGGTATGCATGATAGGAAGTTTGTGAGAATTATTGGTTCAATTATATTTGAAAGCAACCATCCGTTGTAGTCTAGGTGGCCAGGTGGCCAGGATACTCGGCTCTCACCTGAGAGACCCGGGTTCAAGTCCTGGCAACAGAATATTTTGGAATGGAATTTTGTTGTGATCTAGTCTACTTGGTGGGTTAGAAACTGGTTTGTGAGAACATAATTTTGGCTTCTCGTGTAATTTTAGCCAATTTTATATTTCGTTAATATCTTTTTATCTTTTCAGGTTCTTGCTCCCCCGTTGTTTGGCCACTGTACTTTAGAAAACTTAACAAAATGAAACATAACTCTGTTTGTGCTGTGAACTTGTTTGATACCCACTCACTGAAAGTACACTAACATCAAAAAGGATACACCTGGCATATGCTCACATGCATTGCAAAAATACTAAGCATTACAAGAAGTTGAGTAAGATCTATTTTCTTAACGCAAAATTCCTGCATATATCGAGGAGGAAACACAAGTTATGCGAGTAAATGAAAGCAACAAGCCAAAAACTGTGAAGGTAAAGAAAATCATTATAACTGCCGACTTATCATTATTGTATCCTATGGATCTTAAGAAAAAATATGAATACCCTAGACAGATCCAGTGGAGTCTCACAAGTGACAAGCTATGAATGAAAATTAGCACAAGATGATTTCTGACCCCTCCAACATTACTCAGTGCATAACCAAGCGTTTCCAACAATGACAAAAACGTCACCAAAAGAGGAGCCGACCCACCTGGAAGCGATTTCAATTAGTACTTGGACAAGTGACTAAACAATGTTGTTTAATTCATTGCAATTCTGATTATTAAAGCACTTGTAAAATCATACTTACAGTTGGGCTACTTGCTCAGTGATAGGTTCTACAATGGTGCAAAACCAGCAACAGTATCTTGTACACAACTATCCTCTAATTTCCTAGAAACATGAAAAACAGCAACTGGGAACACTGAAAAAGCAGTCAAAATAAGAGATGATCTCTATCGATATCTTTATTAACTTCTCTTCAAAACTCTGATATCAAACCGCATAACGAATTTGTACAACAAACCTACTGAATCAAGAGTTTGTTGTTAGATTGTAATATCTTTACAAGTGAATCTACATAATCTTATCACTAAGGGAGTGACAAATTCTTTTTAAGAAAACAATTTGATGCTTAATAAGTGTCTAGGTTTGACATTTTAATCCTAAATAAAAAAGATTATATCAACAGTAACATGTGGTTCTCCTCTTAGGAAATAGGAAGAACAAAAAATTAAGCAGAAGACCAAACATACCTGCAAAATCACAATAACTATATTCAAAACACCCATTGATAAAGCTGAAAGGTCCAACCAATAGCAAAAGCCAATCATCAACCGTATCTCTCTAAAAAATATTATGGTTCAAACAAAACCAATACTTACCCTGTCCTAGTCCTAAGGCCTCTGTATGGGTAGCAATTATAGCATAAAGAACACTATAGGTTACCTGAAAATAGGAACATGAATCAAATAGTCAAAAGAGATCATAGATGCAAACTCATTTGGTATTAGAACATGAATTAAGTTTAACACAACAAACTTGCATAAACCTGGTCTAGGTTAGTTAAAAATCAAGACATTCCAAACTGGTATACTTTAAATCATTACCCATACAAATTAAAACAAACTGAACCGTACAGAGGCCATACGAGAAATTGGCAGGAAACCAAGACATTCCAAACTGGTATACTTTAAAACATTGCCCATACGAGAATTTGGCAGGAAAAAATTGATGTAAACAGCTGTTGCGATTTGAACATTTCAAACCTCATACAGTTCAAACTAAGAAAAAGGAATACATACGTGAAAACAAAATCAGTAGATATAACAAACCTCATACAATATCATCCACTTTACTCCCTTTCTCATGATCAAACAGTTCCAAAACTTAATCGTCTATGAAGATTAGATCTACATCTTAAAAAAACAGAAGAATTATCATATTACAGATCAACTTATGGAATCCAATTGGTTCTACTGAAGGTGATTTAGACTTGGGTTCAAAACGGGTGCTAGTGAAGGTGGTTAGGAATTTGGTGCAGTTGAATAAGTGATGTTGTAGGTGAATAAGTGATTTAAACTTGGGTTCAAAACAAGGAATGAAGAGAGAGTAGGGATACCGAACCAAAGAGAAAGTAGTCCAAGCTCTTGTTCGAGAGATACTCATAGACCAACTTCTTCTCTGAACCTTATATGCAGCATCCTAATAGTCTAACCAAGTGTCTATATTGAATTTTCAGCAGCAATTTTACTTCATTTTTGAATTCATTAGTTCCTTGTCTTAAATTCAAACTCAGCTTCTTTACTGCTATCTGCTCACCATTTGGCAGCAACCCCTGAAATCTCAATTCAAACACAATGAAATCGTTGGAAAATTAAGTATACCTTGATTGGTAAGTAAGAATCATTTTACGTACCTGATAAACAGGTCCAAAACCTCCATGCCCGAGTTTATTAGAGTCGGAGAAAAATTTGTTGCAGTTTGTAAAGCTTGAAGCTTGAAAAACAAACCCCATGAATCACTTCCTTCTTCTTCTTCTTTTCCATGTCCATCTTCTGTTGCACCCACTTTTTTCTTGGTTTTGCAACAACACCGTTTCTTAGTCAATGATGCTAGATTAGACCATAAACCCCTCATCTCCAAAAACAAAAGGAGAAGAAATCTATGAAATTGTTAAGAAGGAAATTCAAGGAAGGTGTGGGAAAAGCTGAGAAACGTGTTACATTTAGGGTAAATGAGTTTACAAATCTGAGAATAGGTGAGGGAGAAAAAGAGATCAGTATGAGAATTAAATCAACTGATCTAGCTTTGATTAATTCTTCTTGTTCGAAATAGTTGATTTGTTGTTTAGGGTTTTGTTTGGGGCGAGGGTTAGAGAGCTGAACTGAGAAAGAGAGAGAAAGTGGAAAAGAAAAATAAAGGAAGCAAAATTTTTTAGGCTTTTGAATAGAAATTTTGGACGGTGGATAAGGGTAGTCATATGGATCATGAATTTTTTTGGATGGTACAGATTTGATTTTGGATTCTCATACGGATTGAGAAAAATGTGTGAGAAGCATGTGTGGTTCTCTCTATTCCAAAATGAATTCGTGCATTCAATTTTATTATCAAGTTCGGTCAATTTAGATATCGTTATCGACGATAGAGTCCTGGAAAATATTTCGACATAGTATAAAAGGTCATTAAAGACATAATATGAACAATTCGGTAGGTTTAGGGTTCCAGTGAGGGGAATAGGTCATCGAGGATAATATGACAAACATCGGTAGGGTTAGGGTACCGGTGAAGATTCCAACTTAATGGAAGAGGTTATTAAGGATAATGTGACGAACATCAATAGGTTTAGGATTAGGGTACCGGGAAAAGGTTATTAAGGATATTGTTATTGAATAATACTTGGTGAATTATAGCGAGATCAATGAAAATTTAGTGAATTTGAGTCAGGTCGAATAATATTATGTGATTGGAATGAGATTGATAAAAAAAATCAATCTGAGTGAGTTCAAGGAAAAATTGACCAAATCCAAGTGAGAGTGGTGAAAAACGAGTGACTTCGACTAAGGTCGAGTAAACCGATGAATATTGAGTGAATTCAAGTGAGATCGAACAATATTAAGTGAATATGAGCAAGATCGATGAAAATGAGTAAATTCGAGCGAGATCGATGAAAAAATGAATGAGATTGATTGAGGTTGAATAAAATTCAATAAATCCGAGTGAAACTGATAAAAATTGATATAATATGAGTAAGATCAATCAAAATTGAGTGTATTCAAGTGAGATTGATAATAATTAAGTTGAACCCTAAATGTATGTGTATTTTTCATATTGTGCTTGATGACCTAGTCGATTGAGTATGAGTTTTCAAGGAAACCCTAAATGTACCATTGTTGTTCATATTATTCTTAATGACCTAGTCGATTGAGTGAGAATCTTTTATGGAACCCTAAATGGACTATTGTTTCACACTTTTCTTAATGACCTAAGGTTGATGGATATTTAGTTCAAAATGATGGATAATAGGAGAAACTGATGTAATCCAAGAGAAATTGAGTGAGGCCGACCAACATAGGTTAAGATTGACGGATAACAAGCAAATTTAAGTGAACCATAAAATTTAAGTGATGGATAGTCTGAATTTTGAGTAAGATAGGGTGATACAAATGAATATCGGGTGAAATTGACCAAGGTCAAATGAGTTCGATGGATATTCGAAAAAAAAAAAAAGAGAAAGATCGATCAACATTGAGTGTATCCAAGTGAGTTCGATACAAAATTGAGGGAATTTTAGTGAGATTGATGAAAATTGAATGAACTCAAGTGAGATTGACGAAACATTGAGTGATTTTTAGTGAAATGTAACAAAATCAAGTGAATTCAAAATAGATCGAAGCTTAGTTAGTGAGTTCAAAATCAATATTGATTTACCTTGTCCGATCCCATATAATATTCATTAACCTCGCTCAACATTACTTAATCTTATTTAGTATCCTTCAATTGAACTTGATTTTAGTTGATTGCACTAAATTTCTCTTAAGGTGTTCACTTGTTTCACTCAATTTCACTTCAAATTAGTCAGTCTCGTTCAATTTTCCTCTTTATTTTTCAATATTACTCAATTTCACTCAAAATGTTTCGATCTCATTTAGTTTTATCATTTGTGTATTAACATGTTTATATTTTGGGTAAATCGTATCTATTGCTTTGAGGGATCACGAAGAACCCAAATTGGACAAATCAAAGTTGAATTGTAACGAAGTTATAGGAATTTATGTTCAATTTGAAGGTGGTATTAAGAAAATACACCAAAGTTGAACTAATTCAAGTAAAGGTGTGAAATGGACTAAATATATCACTTCAAAAAAAAATGTAATTCGAAGGTTGATAAATAAATCGGATGCACGAGTTCGATTTAACATGGCAGTTGTGATTTTTTAGACCTATAAACCTCCGCTCTTTAAGGTTCACACAACGAGAAATGTTTGATGCGTACTTGTCCGAAACCTTATTTTCCTTTAAAAGTCTACAAAATGTTTTTAGTGTTCTACAACACATATAAAGCGTTTGGCACCCTATACTTATCCCTTATTCTTGTCTAGTGGAACAATTATCGAATTAATTTCTTATTTTCCTGATTCATTTTTACATATTCAAAATAAACATTTATGTATAAAGGTCGATAAAAATATCCTCAATCATTAAATTTTTTTACTATTCTTTGTTTGTTTGTTTTTTTCATATCGAAGGTTGATAAATAAACCTAACATACGAGTTCGTTTTAACACAAGATTGATAGGTTACGGGTAAAATTGACTAAGATCGATGAACATTCAGTTAAAATGATGGATAACTAGAGAAAAAGATGGAATCCGAATATGAGTGAGGTCTACCGATATTGGATAAGATTGACGGATAAAAAACGAAATTACGTGAAGTTGATGGAATTCGGTTTGAATTGATAAATAACTATATAAACCCATGAAATGTAAGAGAAATCTAGTGAGGTCGAGCAGTATTGGATAAGATTGATAAATAACAAGTGAAATTGACTAAGGTCAATCGATCTTATTAGATATGCTTAGAGATTTAGATAACTCAATTGCCAAAAATATTCATTATACTCTATAATTCTTTTGTTCTCATTGGACATGCTTAGGGAATAACTTAGTCGATTCTTAAACAAATTGCATCAGAATTTTGAATACATTCACTTTCATTGAATACACTCAGGTAATTTACACAAGTCAATTGTAAAAAAGTTATGCAAACTCGAGAATTATGTTTAACCGAAAGTCGTTAAAAAATCTTGAATTAATTTCTCATTATTTAGATTCATCTTACACATCATAAATTTTTCATATTGATTCTAAAATATTACTAATAAGTAGATTCTCAAAATAATAGTTGTAAATCAGAAGCATGAAATATCAAGAGACCTAGACTAAGCATAAACCATCAACTGAAATCATAACCATATAAAATTTATGTTCAATTTTATTCAATGAAAATAATTATAATTTTTATTTGTAAAATTTAACTTAATAAGAAATTACCACTTTATTATTGCAAATAGGATTTTCTCCATTTTCTTTGGGGTTTAACTTCTCATGATGAAAATACTCTTAAAAGATAAAAAAAAATGGCACGAGAATATTTACCAAAAAAATTTATAAATTTATTTTAGCAAAAAAAACACATATTTTTTTGTGCACTTGCCTTAATCCGTATGAAGTGCTTAGATCAAATCTCTACCGTTCAAACAAATTCATAATGACTTAGCCTTATCACCGTCCAGAACTTTTTCTTCTCTCATTTCACTTTGCTAAACCTAGTTCACTTTTACGCCTCATCTCTTTTTACGCCTCCATCTCTCCTGTTTTCTTCCTTTCTCTCTGGTTTAACCTACACTTTGACGATGATGAATGAAGTTTTGAGTGCTGAAGATTCGTATAGATCTGATTTTCACAGATCTTGTTGGTGCGTAGTAACTTGTTTTGGTGGTGATGTTGTTGGGGATTATGAACGAAGTGAAGAGATGAAGATTGCAAAAGTTATTTCTAGGTGATTATTCTTGTTCACTTCCTGATTAGAACTGGGTATTTTTTAGATTTTTTTTTTTAACTAGGGTTTTGATTAGAAAAAATTTCTTATCTACTATGGATTATGTTTCTGCAGTTTTCCTTGAATGATTTTGGCTTTTACGCTTGATGAATTGTATATTTGGTTTTTGTTTTAACTTGTTTCTAATATTTTGGTGTGAGTATGTAATTGATTTTGCAATTCATTTTCCTGTGAAAGAAAACAAATTTGTTGTATGTATGTTACTCAATTTGCATTTCATATGGAGTAATTTTTAGGTAAACTTACTCTAATTTGATTCACTTTGTGAAGTATCTTAATTGGGAGCTAAAAAAACTGCATAGTTACTTTCTATTGGAAATGTGTTTGTTGATAAACTTTTTTTTTTGATCGGCTTGAGAAAATTACAATTATGACGAAAGAGCAAACAAAAAATAATTTGTTGAAAGATGATGCTCTCCCATATTTACTGTCAAAAGCTTGGTGAACAACAAAAAATAATTTGTTGTGCTGTAATTCCAGCATTATGAGCTGAGATGGAAAATTTGGCAGCTAGGTTTGAATCCCTTCTTTTCTGCAGCCTGCTCAAACTTCTTTTTAGGTTTCATATGGAGTTCTTTTTAGGTTTCAAGATGGTTGGGTTTCAATTTGTAAGTGGCATGGGACTTATTTAGTCAAACAAAAAGGCATCTCTAATTAAGTTCACACTTTTTAGTTTATTTGATGTGTCGTTTGATTTTAGTAGTTCCAAGGTAATTTTTTTTTGTTTTTGTTTCATGGGTTGTGCAGGATTTCCACGTGAGCGTCCTAGCAGCATATATGCGCCCTGGCTCAAAATTTCAAATCTGAATTGATTGTGAAATTTGTTATACTATTTCATATTTATGCTCATGTTGGTGCTGATTAATTATTCAATGTAATCATTTGTCATACTTACAAAGTTAATTTCTAGAGATAATGGTCGAGTATGCTGTAGTATTAAAATTTTTGACCTGAATTCTATGAGCATGAGTTTTTGCAGGTGTGGGGTGCTGTCACTGGTTCCAAATAGTGCACCACCACCTTTTTAAGCTTGTTTTGCTAATCTTAGTGATGTATGATATCGATTTGACATCATCAACTCTATTTCTTTAGACCTTTCGTAATTCATAGAGCTTAGTAATTATTAAAGGAATTGCAGCTGACTTTCACCTTATTAATCTATAATTAGCCGACTCCTTTTACTTGTTTGTGTCCTTTAGATGTGCAACAAAGTCGTCCCACCTTCTTCTGTTATGGGGGCCTTCGAAACTCTATTATCTTCAGCTACCACAACAGTAGATGATGAAACAAGAAATCTTTCTTGGCAATCACGTGTTGATTTTTATATAAGGTGCATTTTATCCAGTCTTCAATGGGGAGGAGCTGAGCTAATTGAGGTACTGTCATCCTGATATGGAACTTATGGTTGTCATTTATTGTTTATATAGTATTGGAAATCATAGTGTGAAGTTTTTTATCTCAGTTTTGGGCTTAGGAATGGGGGTTTCACATATCTCGAATCTCATCGTTCACAGCTTGTATAGTAACAAAGAAGTATTTCTCCAAGAGCAGATCAGGTTTCTTTTGGTTTGCGTTCTGTATTGCACTTGGCACCATTTTTACTCGGCTATGTTTGTGATATCTATTTATCGATTTTGTTTCATGTGTAATGTTTTGCTCGATTTTCAATTTATTGTGTGTTTGCATTCTGTCAATCACTAACATCATTTTAGATTTAGAATTGTACTGCTAACACAAAATTTGTTTGCAATATAAAGATTCTAGAGAGGAATTCTGGTAGAGATCAACCAGTGAATTTCTAATTTATTCATAACAGGCTACAATTAATGACAACAGTCCTTAGCATGATAGCGTTTGTAGGTTAAAATTTGTTTGCAATATATAGATTCTAGAGAGGAGTTCTGGTAGAGATCAACCAATGAATTTCTATTTTCTTCATAACGGGCTACAATTAATGACAACAGTCCTTAGTATGATTGTGTTTGTAGGTTAAAGGCATTTCTGACTTGTTGTTTGATTATCTAATAAGTATCATTTGGTGGTTGTCTTTTGCAGGTTGAGAGATCAATGAGGAAAGCAACGATATTCTTATAATGGATCGATGGCCTGGTATGCATGTGGGTTAAACATATTACTGCATCTTTATCCAAAAAAAAGTTGTTTGCTCCTTACATCATCATGAATAATATTAGGATGCATGTTGTGTGTTTCTTTTTTTTGCCAACTGACTATTGAAACAGGGAAATGCAGGAGAGAACTTTTGTTTTCTGTTCGTGAACATGATCTTAACACATATTGGAACACATAGCTCTCATTTTCAGATGCCATCTTGTCTGGTGCTATAGCTTCTTGCTCAGTATTTGCAAAATCTTTGTAAGTCTTCTTTACTTCATATTAACCCATTACCTTTTGTTTTAATAGTATTTTGAGATTGTGTAGTTATACTTGTGCTCTTTGATGCCTGGGTTATACATTATGTTCCTTGATTTCTGGATATATAGTTTATCATTTACATTTGATGTAGTACTATACTTTACTTTTGTATTTAAAGTTTATTATTGCTGCAGGTACACTATTCTGCTCAACTCAAAGCTTCAAGGGAGAGAGCTTAATGTCAGAGTATTTGAATGAGGCTTTGAAGAAGATTGGTTGTCAACATTCTTGTTCTTGTTGGGATGTGTATGAAACAGTATTGTTAAAAGGTTATGCTTTTTGCTGGGATACTCAAATGAAATATATTTGTAATTATATAATCTTAATTAGATGTTTTCATTTTAATTATATAATTATAGTTATAACTTTTTTTAATTATAATTATATTTTCGGATTATTTAAATCAAATGAGCAAAAAAATTGAGTAGCTTAAATACTCAAGCAACCAACTTTAAGCCAATTAAAATCTGAATTCTAAAATAATTTGGAAGCTTAAAAATTTAAACAATCAACTTGAGTAAAAACTTTGATACCTTCAAAGTTTAAGCAACCAACTTCAAGACAATCAAAACCACAAATCGCTTGTAGCAAGCAAAATCATTTGATCGCTTAAAATTTTAACCAAGTAACATCAGGTTAAGTTGTTTCATGTATCTTCCAACTAGGTAGTTTAATAGCTCCTAAGTCACAAGTTGCTTCTAGAGAGTAAAAAATTTTGTACCTTAAAAGCTTGAGCAACCAACTTCAGGCCAATCAAAATCAGAAATCACTTTTAGCGAGCAAAGTCATTTGATCGCTTAAAACTTTAACCAAGCAATTTCAGAAAGAGTTGCTCCATGTATCTATCAACTAATTATTTTACTTGCTTTAGAATGATTGGTATATCTGAAGCGATTGATATTTTACTTGCTAAATTGGTTGGTCTAGATGTTAAGCGATCACAATTTACTTGCTCCATGTTAGTTGGTCTAAATGTTAAGCAATGAGAATAGTACTCGCTTTAGGTTAGTTGGTTTATTACTAGAGCGGTTGCATGGTCGCTCAAAGCTTTGACATACATGACTTTGGGCAACCAACGGAACGAGTGCCACTTTTAATCGATATAACGGTTATAGCGACTTAAAAGGGGCTTTAAGCGACTTAAAATGAATAGTCGCTTAAACCCATTTTTTTTGTAGTGCAAGTCTAGAAAATTGTGAATATTAGATGACCGAACACATCTTGAGACGTTGATATCTACTTTGTCCACATATGTTATACTTAGATATTAGAGCTATAAGAAGGACCCATCGGTGTTCATTTACCTCCGAAGATTGAAGACTTGAAGACATAGGAATACTCGATCACATTTTTAAAGAATTTCGTCAGAAAAATGTTAGTAGCGTGAAGATTGAAGATCCTATTTAATTAATCTGTTGCTCTGTCTATATATCTATATCGAAGAAGTACTCACTCACCGTACTGGTATCCAAGTAGGTAAATGTACGTAATGTTTTATACATTCGAGGTAAAGTTGAGTTTATACTTTAATGAGCACAACCTTTACCAAAATTGAACTTGGTCAGAGTATCGAAGAAACCAAGATGTGACTTTGTTTCCCAAAAAATTCATGTCGGTTCCTGAATAATAGGTTGTTCAGTTTATCTTGGATGTTATTGTCACGTAAGGTAATTTGTTATGTAATAGTAGTGGTTCCAGAACCATCCAACATAAATTATGACCTATTATAATAGGTAAGTTTATTCTAGTTCTCTTCTATACTAAGGGTAACTTATTTTCACAAAGTTAAATTTCATTTATAGATATTTTGAAACTGGTGAATAAGGTTTCACTTATTCTCTAAGTCTTGGTCAATCTAATTAGGACAAGTATTGAAGAAGTGTTAACTTAGGTAAATAAGTTGCTTAAGTACAACGTTAGTCGTTATTTTTGGAAATAACTTAACTTTATCCTTAATAGATATATATTGCTTAGAAATCATACTAGGTTGTTTTCAACAGAAACAATATAACTTGGGAATAAAGCTAAGTTCTATTTATGGTAGTAATTTAGCTTCGGATCTATTTAAGCAAAGCCTTTGCCTATTTCACTATACAAAAAAGACCTTTTACAACTTTACAATTCATCCCTTACTCTATCAATAGTAATTGCGTATAAGTTGAGTCATTTATTACCCAGTTCGTTTTTAGAACTTAGGGTGAGGATTAAAGTTTTTTCTTGCAGTTATAAAATCACATGAGATACTATTCGTGCTGTTAATCCTGTTCTTTAGTAAAAAATTATCAAAGTTGTTAAGCCTAAGGTGATAGATACTCTCTAAGGTAAATTCAGTGCATACGAAATCCTTAGAAAAATACTTAGGAAACACTAATAATCTAGTTGACCATGAAGATATATTTAATCAAGGAGCTCTAACTAAAGTATCGAGCATAAAAGCCTTGATTCATTGTTCTCAATTAAATTTACAAAATGTGGTAGAACTAAGTGACCTATAGATTTTACCTTAACTTTGGTACATCTAGGGTTTTATTTTAATTGTCCTGATTAGAGGTTGGGGTTCCAAAAGTTTTCTCGAAGGATTGCGAGCAACTAGGCCTGTTAACAATACTTAACGTAAGGCTATATGTATCCGCTTTTATATTACCGGATATCTGTATCCTATAATTATCCGACGGATATTAGAATTTTTTTCTGTATCCATTCTGATAACATTGATGGATATCCAAAAACTATATCCAAAGCTAATTTAATTATGTGTTTTTAATCACTTCTTCTTCTCGTGATTCCACAATTATGACACCAAATATATTTTGATGAATTTTGTATTCCTTTATTTATTTTCAAACAAAATCATCAACACATGTCAAAAAAGTAGGTAAATTTAACTTATAATAATAGTTTTGTAGACATATGTTGATCTTATCGGATGACAAATAATTATCCTATAGGATATTTGTATTTTCGTATTTATATCCATTAAGAAAAACATAAGATATCCATATCCATATTCGATATCCGAAATTTCAGATAACATCATAAAATTTTGGTTCGGACTCGTACGGATGTCGGATATTCGGTTATCCATTGACAGGCCTACGAGTAACTCTTATACAATAACATGGTTAATGGAAAGGGAATGATCACTTGTGTCGGCTTAAAGAATTTATTGGCACAAAGAGGCAGCATAATGAGTAACTGGTTGATTGATTAATCTCGTTACCTTCCCCCACATGTGCTTGCGTGCATTATCCACAAGAATGTTTATCGATTAATCTTCAAAACATTTCCTCCTAACTTCACTTCTTTCAAGCACCATCACATAATGACCATTCAGAGCAGAAAAAAGACCAAAATTAGATACTAGGGCAGAAAAAAAATTCCTCAAAAAATAGGGGTAAGTGGGGATTACCCTGATCTTCCAATTCGAGAAGTTTGCAAGAACCAAATTCAAAACGCGGAAAATTGTCTCCTAAAAGTTCAGAGAATGTGAGATTCAAATAGCTAGGTGCATCAACCGAAAATATTATGAGGAAGAGGCAAAAAAGAAAAAAAACATGCAAAAATAAAAATATATTTTTATGTTTTTTTAATACCAGAACTAGTCTCGGGGTTAAATCAATTCAAGTCGTTCTAACCTCAATTATCAATAGTTCTCAAGGAAAAAAACTAAGCGTGCGTAGATATAATTTTAATGTTGCCTTCCTTCAATTTCACATGACTATGAGTTCAGAAATGCAAGAAAAAATTAGGAAAAATATGGATACCATTATCTATATATGTACCTCAGAGCCAAAGGGCAAGTGTAAAGGTACTAAGCATATTCCATTTGATAGAATATATAGTCAAGAATTGATAAAAACTAAGTTGTTTATTCTGTGAGAGGAGAAAATCCATGGTACACATGGAGAACATCCAAAGGATGAACGATATAAGGGGATAAAGTTGAGGAAACATGTGATCATCTCACCCACGTGCTTGTTGTAATCGAGATATCTACCAAAAGATACAATTGAAAAAACGTGTAAAGAAGAAAGATAAAGAAAGACGAAGATGAAAGAGAGCGTTAGAGAGCATTAAATTCCAAGACAAACTATCTAAGCTAGGGGAAGACTAAAGAATAGGTATCGTGTCAAGGATGGATACGATAGCAGAGGTGGTTGAGCGAGTTGCTCGTATGAATGTCCGAAATCGGAGAATAAAAGATACTCGATATTTGGGACTTCCGAGATAGGGCTTGGGCTATAAAAAAAGATCATTTGTTCACATTCAAGGAAGACAAAAAATCAGAGAGAATAAGATAGATAGTTAGAATAAAGAAGCATTTTAGTGAGAACCATATTTGCAAGATCATTTGAGAGATAATACCAATTCCAATTTGTACTCAAATCCAATCTTGTATTCACTCAACCAATATTACAAAACCCGTGGATATAGGTTTCATTAACAACCGATCCACGCAAAACTCTGTGTGTCATTTACTTTATACCTTGATTATACGTCTATTGCTTGATTATTTATATTGCATCCATATCTTAAGTATTTAGATCTATATAATATTGGTAGTAGAATTTTGTGCTAATACAGTTTGGCGCTAGAAACAGGGACTGAGTAAAGAGATTTGTCTCACCTGACCTTCGGTCAAGGGTTTCAGTTACTTAATATAAAAGCTCAGACATTAATTTGAAATTTTTTATCCTCTTAAAAATTTTCAAGATTTCAGTAGCTTTGTCTTCAAGTTTTCATCTTACATAAGTAGATCAGGAAGTTCTTAAGAAAATCAGTCTTAAGAGAGTTATAGACCAAAAACCAGCTCGAAAGTTTTATTATCATTCTTCGAAAAAAGTTATTAAAAGCTCTCTTGGATCAAGGAAAACATCATCGTATCTATTATCAAAGATTTAATACTGATCATCAGCCAAAAATTCATTCTTAAAGGCATTTAATCATTTGTTTTAAGATATCTTAAAGAAGTTTAAAAATATTTAAAATATTATTCCAACCTAGATTTGACCACTTTAAAAAGATAGTTTTTTGTTTGTCAAAGGATTCCTTTATGAAAAGTGAAAGATAGATCCGTACACATATAAGACAGATGTGATACTGACATAGTAAGGAATCTCATTAACTACCTTAGGGAAGCCAATATGACAACAAGGAGAACCACCATGACTCGAGGATCTGGCATCCGGATAAAAACCACAGGCAGGGAAGATGAAATCACTAATCACATACCAATGAAATGGCGCATCCATAAAATATAGAAAATGGCAGAACTGGAGAAAGACCTGAGGGAGAAGTTCCTTCGAACAACGAGCTCGAGAACAGCGGTCTCGTAAATGAAGGCATCGAGAACGAAGAGGAACAAATGGGAGAGTTAGAAAGAGCACAAGAGTAGCTAGACAAACAAAAAGGGAAATCAGTTTCCCTTGATAAAGGGAGCATGGCAGCCACCCTGGCCGAGGTCCTGAAAAGACAGGAAGAACAAGAAAAAATGGTAGATGGCATGATGAGAAAGAATCTGGACTTAATTCGAGAAAACAACAAACTGAGAGCAAATATCGTGTACAAGGTGGAAGCAACAAATAAGAACCGGGAGAACAATAATCGAGTCGTAGGGAACAAGAAGATGGATGAAGTTCTTTAAACCATCTGAAGAAATGATATCGTGGAAAAGGAAGAAATGATGAAGAAGTTGAGCGACCTAGAGAATTTGGTAAAAACATTCAAATGCAGAAAGGGGGCATGAAGGATATCCGAGATCATGTCCGAAGAAAAGAGATCGCCACTATTATATGAATTGCTCTACGATCCCATTCCACAGAAATGCACGATGCCGACCTTTACCTCCATCTTCGATGGAAGCAATGATGCTGTTCAACACATCAGGTCTTATCGATTATCGCTTCTAAACTGGGAAAAATGATGATGTTGTCATGTGCAAATATTTCCCCGCCATCCTAAATGGAGAAACTCTAGCTTGGTACGATGCTTTGCCCGAGGGATCCATCAACATTTTCCGAAAACTTTCTCGAAGCCTATATGCACATCCACTGCACTATGCCTGGGCTTGATAAGATTTTTGCCCTCAAAAGGAGACCTCGGGAAAAGCTAAAGTCATTGGTGGTAAGATGGAGAAAGTTATGCCTCGAAATCGGGAAAGTATCAATGGATATGCAAATCTTTGGTTTCTCGAATTCATTAAATAAGATAAATATGATTTTTATAGCCATGTTTGACACCCTTCCTTGTACGATGAATGGATTGTGATCACTAAAAGAGAATCATTCGGGTTGGAGGAAATCCAGGAAAATTTCCTTACTCCCTCAGCACCGAGAGGCATACATATGGTGACACCCTCTGAGGCACCAACATCGTGTACGTATCATCAACAACAGAACAAGCAAGACAGACAATTAGAACCTCCAAAAAGGAATTTCGGAGAACAAAGGAATCAAGGGTACAAAGGATGGACCCCATACATCAAGAGAGCCATGTTCGAGAATCAAACCTTCACCAAACTCAATGCACCAATGAGTAGAGTCTTTACATAAATTATGAGGAGGGGGTTTAAGGTCAATTATCCATCGAGCCGAGGCCTACAACCTTCAGCAACCAATAATACAAGAGATTATTGTGCATATCATCAATACTGAGGTCACGGTACAAACAGATGTAGAAGTTTACAGTTCGTGATTCAAGACGCCATAGATAATGGAAAAATGCTTAAGTTTGTGGACATACCCATTAAGGCCGGATATACGGGATATCAACAAGTAGTCCACGAGGTCGTAATCGATCCAGGGACTCAATATATGACAAATCATGCTAGCAACTCTATCATACACTCGCTGGTATCAGATTATGATTTCTATAAAAATATTGTGACTCAGATTCACAACAGAGATCAAGAAGGCAAGGAGATTTATAGCTTTGCAATAGAACCACCCATGGAAGATTGGATGATGCAGCCTATCTTTGTTTCAGCTCGCGATGCCTCGCGTAATGGCAAGACTCACAATGACCCTCTAGTGATTACGTTGATAATAGATAAATGGGCAGTTACTAAGACATTGGTTGACGGAGGAAGTTCAGTAGATATTTTATTCTGTGAGACCTCAAAATAACGGAGTTTTCCGATGACGATCTTGTTCCTTCCATACACAATATTTATGTTTTCAACGGTTCTGCTTCGAAGCAAAAAATAGAGATCACACTAAAAATCCATGCCCGAAGCTTAGTTATAGTCACAACTTTCTGTGTGGTTGATGTAATCTCACCCTACCAGGCACCATAGGAAGACCATGGATACACGGGATCAAAGGAATAATATCGATATAACATCACCGATTTTTTTTCCATCACCTGAAGGAATACTAGAAATTCCAGGAGATTCAAAAGAAGCTCGAGATTGCATTGAGATCGTTGTAAAAAAGTACCAACAAAAGGAAAATAACATCAGAGAAAGGAGGAAATAAAGCAGGCAGGAAAAGTTTGAGAAAGAAAGGCATGACTAATATATCAAGCACGGGGAATTCAAAAAAGAAAGGAAGGAAAGTTGTTTCGGAGAAAAAGAAAAAAAAATAGATATTCCCGAGGTGGCATAGAAATTACAGAATGCGACACCCATGGGCGATCTGAAGCCAACATTTTCTGCAGCAGAACCTACTCAAGAGATAAACATTAAAGAAGAAGAAGATCCTAAAATGATCCAAATCAGAACATTGTTAAATCCCCTGCAGAAGGAAGAAATTATATGTTTTTTTGAAGGAGTTCATTGATGTATTCGCATGTAAAATGAGAGATATGCCAAGAATCGATCCTAAAGTTGCTTGTCACCATCTCAAGATTGATCCAAAGGAAAAACCATTCGAACAAAGGATTCAGAGAGTCGCAATTGCACATCATGAGGCAGTAGAAAATGAACTAACAAAAATAAAAGAAGAAGGAATAATCAGGAAAGCAACATACCCTCAATGGATATCGAACATGGTCGTTGTGCCAAAGAAAAACAAAGGAGTTCGGATCTATATTGATTTCAGCGATCTGAATAAAGCTTGTCCCAAAGATAGCTTTTCATTATCGAGCTTGGATCAACTGGTGGATTTGACGTCGGGAAATGAGCTATTCTTACTCATGGATGGTTACTCGGGGTACAATCAAATCATGCTCGTCGAAGAAGATAAGGAGAATACATCGTTTTTTACACCAAGAGGGTTGTACTGCTATACTCGGATGCCATTTAGACTGAAAAATACAGGAGAAACATACCAAAAAATGGTAGAAGAGATGTTCGACCAATGGATCCACAAAACCTTGAGGTCTATGTAGATGATATTGGTATGTGTGTACCACTCCAAAATTATTTATTACTTTCTCACTACTTAAGATTTATAATGAAGCAAGTGTAAGAAAAGATTGTTCCCATAAAGAGGTTTGGGTTATTATTTGGTTTTGAAAACTTATGTAATAGGGAGGATTTTTCAGATTTAATAAAAGTAAATTAAACTAATTAAGAAAACTAAGATATTGTAGAAAAGAATCAAAGAGTTGAGAATATTGGTCAATATTTCGTTTTCATCCAGAAATATGTTCTTGTACTAATAATTAGAATTGATATTTAATCTCGTTTTATCAAAAGCCCTAGAATACCTTAATCGCAAGAATATCGCAAAAATTTCCTCAAGTCATCGACAAACACATTAAAAAGATGTGAATATGAATTCTACCAAGAGAACAACCAAACATATAAAAAGCACTAATCAAGTTTACTTCCCGATGAGCATTAAGATTCATGAAATTAGGCTAATCAATGCAATTGAACGTGGAAAGCGCACTAATTCAATTTAACAAAGGTCATGATCCACTTGTGATTACTAGGATATATCACTACAAGCAATAACCACAATTATGCTACTTGTATTCAAGGAGTATCACTTTTGCGTATAATAAACCCTAAATTAGCTATAGATATGAATGTGAGTTCAATCAATTCACCACTCGACGAAACAAACACTTATATCATACAAGGTGATATTAGTAGTGAATCATAATCGATAATATTGAGAAAACTAATTTATCAATCAAAGAATCATGTATTGTAAAATTTAACTAATCCCTAACAAATAAAAGAAAATTAGCTACTCATAATAATTGGAGTTCACAAAATTGAATATATGAAGTAAATTGCAAACCCTAAACGTCAAGAAATCTTCCCCGCGCGAACCTACAAAAAGAAGTAGAAGAGGTGAGAAGAGAACTAGGTGAAAACCTAGATATATCTCCCTGTTAATAAAATTGCTCTTATATAGCTTTCTCCCTTGTAGAATCCTTATTAGAATAAAACTCTATTTTAACTCTTTAATTTCTAAAACTAGGTCACGTCCAAATATTCCTAGCCCAAATCAGGCTTTTAAAGTAAGCCCATGAATTTTATAAGCCCAACATAGTTATCAAGCCTCAAATAAGCCTGTCAGTTTTCTGAAACTGACATGCAATTTTAACTTCAATTCAAGGCAATTTTATTTGAGTAATTTGGTCGAACACCTTGCGTGCATATTTTTGTTGGTGAAGGTGTTTTGAACTGTTGGTGATTTGAGTCACCTCACTCCCTCCCTGCAATGTGAACTAACATCCAAGAACATAATGACACACAATTCACACTCAAAACACATAATCATCCAATTCTGGATACCATCAACTCTTCGCGGCAATAACAACTCATAACAACTTGTTCGCTTGGCTATTCACGGCCATGAACAAACTTCCCTGCTGTAAATGCAATTCAATAACCCATTTCAACTCCAAATCGACCCTTCTTTCTTTATTTTTATCTGCTCATCTCAAATTCGACCGAAACCCACTCTCCATATCTCACAGCAAAACCATCACCTTCCTTTAATCCATCTATCTGCTCTCAGGTGACGGCACAACATCAATTACACATTCTCTCTATTCAACTGTATCAAGCTCCCTATGTTGTTTTCTACTTCCTCTTAACAAACCCATCTTCTATTTTGTTCTACTCAGTATGGCAGCGTGAATCCATGGCAGCCACAGATCCGCTCACTACCAAACTCATTCAACCAACACAACAACGACCACTACCTTCTCATCTCTATTAACAAACAGAGTTGTATTTTCCATATTATTCTTACACTCTTTTTACTTCATTTTGTTAACGGTCTATTAGAGTTAATCATTAATTTTTATTCTGTAATAGCACGAGGTATGTACGTTAGTAAATTAGTCTTGTATTCTTGGTTATTGTCTAAGAGTATTAATGCTCTAGTCTGTACTCTATTTTGGTTTAATGAGAAATAATCATATCTTCTTCATCTGTGTTACTATGGTATCAGACTGAGAGAAAATAATCTCCCAGGTTTCGATCTTCTGCTTCTGTTTTTAATTTAAGAAATCAAATCCTTCTTCATCTTCTTTATTCTTTCTCAGATCTTTTCTTATAGGAAGGCTCATTACATTACTTCAATTGTGATAATGAAAAATTATTTTTTAGTCGGAACCTTAGGTGGTTCTCGAAAAAAATAGCGAAAAAAATAATCCCTAGAGTCGAGACTAAGAGGAATGTATAAGCCAATGCTTCCATAGATTCGATCGTGGTTTACAATTATAGTTTCCACACCTGTTCATTTGGGATCAGCTCCCAGATAAGATAAAGAAAGGACAAGAATCAAAGTAAAAACGGTGGTTCAAATCAAGATTTCTCCACTATCTTATATTATGTTAAATCACAAAAATAAAATAAAATAAAGTCGAAAGAAACCGAAGCAATGTTGTCTCAGACTACCTGTCTCCTTGTAGTTGGATCTCCAAGTTTTTGGAATACTCCAAATTCCAATTGAGAATCCAAATCTGGGTCAATACCAGCAAAAACATCTCTGAACAAAGTTTTAGCACCATGCCAGATGTGTCCGAAAAATAAGAGAAAAACAAATGAGGCATGCCCAAAAGTGAACCAACCCTTTGGACTGCTACGAAAAACACCATTGATTTCAAAGTAACACGATCTAATTCAAAAATCTTGCCCAATTGAGCATGTCTAGCATATTTTTTCACAGTAGAAGGATCAAAAAACTCATTAGCGCCAAGCGTGAGGAAATGCTAGACGTTTGGTAATTTCCCCTCCGACCAGGACGAAAGACCCCATTGAAGTGGCTAATCGCATGCATGTTGTATGTACATATGGTTTCACAAATTGCATAATATCATACATAGCTATTCCGAGTGTTGCCCACCCACCGGGGGAGTTTATAAACAAATAAACATTTCATGAATTACATATCTGTTTTAATGGAGAATCCAACTTCATCTTCAATTTTAAGATTCCGATCAATCAATTAACAAGCATAGTTTCTTTCAAACTAAAAGATGATAACTACTTAACCTGGAAGTCTTTAATGCTTCATGTAATCAGGAAATTCAAGATTATGAAGTTTCTTGATGGATCTCATGAGTGTCCTCCATAATATACATCTCGCACCAACACAACTAATGGAATTGAATATCCATTATACACAAATTGGATCGATGAGGATGCTACTATCATTCTCTGGATCAATTCAACTATTTCTGACAGTGTAATCTCATATTTTGCTAATGCTTATTCATCATATGAACTCTAGACAATAATTTCAGATCGTTTTGCAAGATTTTCTTCAACTCATTCTATTAAATTGAGAATCAAATTAATTTCGATCAGAAAGGTAATTCTTCTATTGTTACTTACACTAATGAGGTTAAATCTATTACAGATCAAGTATCTGTTGTTGGATCTGTTATTCTGATGATAAAATTATGGGGATCACTTTTGATGGTTTAGATTCTTATTTCAGTGCTACATCTAGAAGAATTCGAAATCCACATTTTTCTAGTATAGAGTTGCACAATCTTCTTTTAAGTGAAAAAATTGTTATTAAAAGCATACTTGCTCATGCTAATCTTGAGTCCACCAATAGAGATTTCTTTGCTCCTGGTAGAGGTTTTAGTAGAGGATTAAGAGGTTATAATCATTTTTCTCATAGAGGAGGTCGTAATTTTTCATATGGAAGAAGTCTTGGTAGATCTACCAACACTTCTCGTATTCTACCAACACCAACATCTGTTGCTAGACCTAGTGGTCTCTCCTCTGGAGACAAGCCTACTTGCTAAATCTGTCACAAGTATGGACATTCTGCTGATGAATGCTGGAAAAGAATCAATTTTTCTTATCAAGGCAAAGATCCACCTAAGCACCTACAAGCAATGCTTGCTTCTGCTAATATTCTAGGAGAAAATCCTTGGTACATTGACTTTGGTGCTACACATCATCTTACCCTTGATGCATCAAATATGGCTTCTACTTATGGTTATCCTAGTGGTTCTTCTGTCTCAACTGCTAACGGTGAAGGTATGTTGATTTCTACTTCTGATTCTTCTACTCTTACACTACCCAATCAACAATTTAGTCTTGACAATATACTTCATGTTCCCTTCGCTTCTCAAAATTTGATCTATGTATATAAGTTTACAAGAGATAACAACTGTTTTCTTATATCAACTTGTGATGATTTCACTATCAATGATCTTTATTCATGGAAGACTTTGTTTCAAGGGACCAGTGAGAATGGACTGTATCTAAATCTTGCCACAAATTCTTTTGTTCAAAGACCAACAACTTTTCCAACTTCCTTATCATGTGCTAAAGCTACATCAGCTGTCTGGCATTAAAGATTAGCACATCCATCTTTACAAACATTTTCTAGACTTACTAGGATATTAGGAGTATCTCCTACATGTAATAAACCACTCATTGTTGAGTGTAAGTTAGGAAGAACTCATAAACTTCCATTCAGTATGTCTTTATCTGTTTCTTTTGATCCTCTTCAACTTTTACACATGGATGTATGGGGACCATCTCCTGTTGCTTCTACAACTGGTTTTAGATATTATGTGAATGTTATTGATGATTTCACTAAGTTTTGTTGGGTTTATACATTAACCTTTAAATCAGATTTTAGAACTATCTTTCAGCACTTTAAATGCTATATTGAGAACTTATTGGACTTAAAAATCAAAGTTATAAGAACTGATGGGGGAGGAGAGTTTGTTAATAAAGCTCTTATTGAAATTCTTTAAACAACTAGTATTATTCATGAAATTACTTGTCCATACACCTCTGAACAGAATGGGGTGGCAGAATCAAAACATAAACATCTTCTTGATATCACAAGAACCTTTCTTATTCAATCTTCATTACCCTTTGAATTCTGGTTTAAAGCCTTGTCTACTGCAAACTACATTATAAATAGACTTCCTACAAGATATTTAAAATTTTCAATACCTTATAACCTTATTTTTCATAAAACACCAGACTATCAATTTCTTAAAACCTTTGGTTGTATGTGTTTTCCACATCTAAAACCTTACACTCAGAATAAACTTCAGCCAAGAAGTGTGAAATGTGTGTTCATTGGTTACAGTTCTCAAAATAATGGATATAGATGTTTAGACTTTGCAAGTAGGAAAGTATATGTCTCAAGACATGTCATATTTCATGAAGAGGTCTTTCCTTATTCTTGATTTTCTTCTGCAAATAACAACTTTCCAGATATTCCTATATGTCTCAATAACTTTGAACGTTTTATTCATGATGCTACACCTACTATTTCTAATGTTTCTCCTGAATCAACTTCTACTACTTCTATCATGTCTGATTGTTCTAATTATTCTTCTACTACTTCTGTAATTACTAATGTACATCAAATGAGAACTAGAACAAATGATGGAATCTATAAACCTAAAGTTCTTATGTCAACAAAGTTTGATCTTTCAAGTACTCATGCTTCACAATTATCAGTTCCCACTCCAACATGTTATTCTCAGGCTGCTAAGATTCCAGTTTGGAAGAAAGCTTTAGATGCTGAATATAATGTATTTCAAGATGCAGGAACATGGTCTTATGTTCCTCCACATCCTTCTCAAAATTTGATTGGCTACAAATGGGTATTTAAAGTTAAATACAATGCAGATGGATCAATAGAGAGATATAAGGAAAGACAGGTTGCCAAGGTTTTCACCAGCAAGAAGGATTAGACTACACTGACACATTCAGTCAAGTGGTTAAACCTGCTACAATCAGGTTAGTTCTTTCTATTGCTATAAATTTTGATTGGGAAATCAAACAGTTAGATATAAGTAATGCTTTCTTACATGGGGACTTAAAAGAGGGGGTTTACATGGTTCAACCACCTGGCTATCAAGATAAGAATCATCCTGATGAAGTTTTCAAATTACATAAATCTCTATATGGCCTCAAACAAGCCCCTAAATCTTGGTATGAGAAACACATGGATGCTCTCGTAGCCATAGACTTTGTTCATTTTCTAGTTGATTCTTCATTGTTTGTCCAAAAACTAGGATCTACTCTAACTATCATTTAAGTCTATGTGGATGACATAATCATCACTGGCAACAATATCACTCACTCTAATTCTATCATTTCTTATCTCAGCACTCAATTTCCTGTCAAATATTTAGGTAATTTATATTTTTTATTGGGATAAGAAGTAAAAGGAAATGCTACTGGTCTTTTTATTAGTCAAACAAAGTATGCTTTAGACTTGTTAGCTAATTTTTTTTTTGGTTGGTATTAAACCATGCACTACCCCTTGTCCTACTAACTTCAAGCTGGGTGCCACTGATGGAGTTGTTCTATCCAATCCAACTGAATATATGTCCATTGTTGGTTCACTTCAGTACCTAACATGGACTAGACCTGAGCTATGTTTTACCGTTAACCAAATATGTGAATTCATGCACAATCCTACTACTGCCCATCTATCTGCAGCTCAAATAGTGTTGAGGTATGTCAAACACACTCTTGATCATGGTATATACTTCACCAATGGATTCACTTCTCTATAAGGGTATTCTGATAATGACTGGGCAGCTAGTGTTGATGATAGAAGGTCCACCAGTGGTTATTGCTTCTTTGGTGCTAATCCAATTAGTTGGTCTGCTAAGAAACAAACTACAATATCCAGATCCACCATTGAAGCTGAATACATATCTTTAGCCTCTACTGCAGCTGAAGTGGTCTGGTTGTGTCACTTTCTCAAGGATCTGCACATCTTCTTACCATATTCTCCTACTATTGCCTGTGAAAATAAGAGTTCTATTGCACTAGCTTCAAATCTAGTTTTCTATACCAGAATGAAACATCTATCTTTAGATTTTCATTTTGTTAGAGAACTTGTTCAATCCAAAACATTGCAGGTTACTTATCTATCTACTTTGGAGCAAGCTGCTGATATCTTTACTAAAGGTCTATCTACAACAAGATTTGTTTTTTTGAAATCCAAACTGAAAGTGTTAACACTACTTCAGTTTGAGTGTGGGTAGTGACAAGCAAAGTTGTTTTTTCCATATTATTCTTACGCTCTCTTTACTTTATTCTGTTAAGTGTCTATTAGAGTTAATCATTACTTTTTATTTTGTAGTAGCACGTGGTGTGTGCGTTAGTAAATTAGTCTTGTATTCTTGGTTATTATCTAAGACTATTAATACTCTAGTCTGCAATCTATTTTGGTTTAATGAGAAGTAATCGTATCTTCTTCATATGTGTTACTAATCTCAGGTTCAAAAACTTATCCTCCACAAACCCATTGTCCTTCTCGTTTTCTCGCTGAATACAATGAGAGAAGCAAAGCTTCTTTCTTCTTCAGCCGTGTTCTCGAGCAACATGCTCCATCTCCTATAATTTCACGGTATCAATTGCTTCCTCGACTTCAATCATCATTGAAACATCAACCCATACTCTCCCATATTCTTTCTCGAGCAGTAACCAACTAAGGTTCAAACCATCTCGAGAAGCAAGTTGTACCAACTCATTCTTTTTTTCTTCTCCATTCTAAAATCGAAACCAAACCCAATATTCTCCATCTCGAGCAGATCCATGCAATCAACCTAACCCATCTCCTAATTTTCCTTATTTCTCTTCATCTTGAGATCAAGAAAAGAAACTCAGAACTGAACCCACTTTTCGCACCAACAACCATTACCTTCTCCCTATCTCTCGTTTCACTACCTGAAAAGTGAAAACCCATCCTTTCTCGAATTTACTTTTAGGTTAGAAAATAAAGATGAGTTTAGGTACCCAGTTGGTGGATAAGGGGCATCCCTTAATAATTTTAATTCCCTCTATAAATATGATTGCCCCTAGTAATTTCTCATTTTCAACATAACTGAGACTTGCGTTCTTCTATGCTTTAATTTTCCAACAATTAAAGTTGCTAAACGATGCCTTGAGCCTCTATTTCTCTTCTTTTACTTCATGTAACTCCAAATTACCTATAAAACTCAAAACAAGGGTAAAATACACAAAATACAAGAGAAATAACTAAGAAAAGTGTAAGGAGTTGATAGCCAAATAATATAAATTATGCACCTATCAGATATGCTAGTAAAGAGTAAAAAGAAAGAAAAGTCATGTACCAGATTTAAAGGAAATCTTCGTGCAACTCAGAAAATTTAACATGAAGATTAGCCTGGAAAATGATGCATTTGGAGCAACCGCAGAAATTTTTTTAGTTACATAGTCACCAAGAAATGAATTGAAGCGGATCCGATCAAAGTTCAAGCTATTCGAGAAATGCCATCTCCGACTATACTGAAATATGTGCAAAAGTTAAACAAAAGATTAGCACCACTGAGTAGATTCATATTAAGATCATCGGATCGTTGCAAGGCCTTATTTAGCATTGAGAAAATGAGATAAATTTTCATGGATAGAAGAATGCAAGAAGGCTTTTCAAGGAATAAAGGATTATCAAACAGAACTTCCAATACTACATAGCCCTGAACAAGAAGAAGAACTCAATCTATACTTGGCAGCGACCTCGAGTGCCATAAGTGATGTTTTAATTCGAAAAATAAAAGGAAAAGAAAGGAAAATCTACTTCATGAACAAAACAATGGCACCAACATAAAAGAATTATAAAAAAATGGAACACACAATCAAATTCCTGACCAAAAACGTGATTCAATATGTTTTAGAGAGTGCTCAGCGGGTGGGAAGAGTGTCAAAATGGAATGCTCAAATCAAACAGTTCATAATCAAATATGAAACAAGAGCGGAAGCACCGACACAAGTCATGGCTAACTTTCTAGCAGACTTCCCATTATCCGAAGAAGATGAAGTAGAAGATATTCCAGGCATGGAAGAAGAGCAAGATGATGACCCCCTCTTGAAAACATATCATCTGATGCAATGGGAAGTGTACGTAGATGGATCCTCCAATGGCGAAGGAAATGGAATCACCATCGTACTCACCTCGCCCACAGGAATTCGAACAGTCCAGAGTCTTCGACTCGAGTTTCCATCAACCAATAATGAGACCGAGTACGAGGCAATCATTCATGCACTTCGGATCATAATCGAGACAAAAATCTCTGAATTCAGAATGACCAGTAACTCCGAATTATTGGTCCGATAAATGAGTGGAAGTAATAGACACATATTGGTGTCTAATTTGATCTCACTTTTCTATTCTTGTTAGTCCTTATTTTGTACTAATATTGTATTTTCATTGTGTTTGTAGGCATTTTTAAGAAATATATAATCGTGAAAAATTGGCTGAAAAAATGTTAAAGGCACCCCTAGCGGATAAAGGCACCCAGCAGATGGTTCAGGGCACCCACCTTTTGAAATTCAAATATGAATTTTGGTGGGAGTTCATTCTACTCGGGTGTGAGGATTGGTACGTGATTTGAGAGATATTTTTGGGATTTTGGACAGTTAAGACAAGGAAATACTCTTTCCTATTTAATAAACATCGTTTGCACATGATTTACCACAACAAAATCACAACATGTATTTGATTCTCCCTAAATCAGGAAGGACGAGATAAATTTCGGGAAACTTGATTTTTCTGTATAATAAAGAAGATTTTATCTCATCAAGATTTGGGTATTTGTCGAACTAAGAAAAAGGGAAAGAAAATCAGGGCATACAGAAGAAACAGATCGAGTTCAGTCGAAAAGAGAAAGAAAATAATCCTGTGAGAATTCTCATTAAAAGAAAAATATTCGTGAATATTTGAGAGAGGATTTGGGTTTTAATTTTTGTCGTACTATAAATACAAGAAGATAGGAAGAGTTCGGGGGGGCTGGCTCTGCCAGAATCGAAGAAACCGAAAAATCAGAAAATATGTTCATGATGATGATGAAGAAGATGAAGAAATTGTTGCTAAAAGGTTGAAGTTTCTGTGGCCAAAAAGTTGAAGATTCTGTTGCTAAAGCTTTTAAATTTGCAACATTTATCTTCCCTTTATAACATTTATCTTCAGTGGAACACTTTTCCCTCCATTAGTACTTCAGTTCAGAAATCTTTACCAAACACTTTGTTAGAAGATCCATTAGAGAAATGCCTAGCCCACTTTGGGTTTGATGTTGATAGTGATAGTGTTATTAATGAGGTGAATACTTTGTTAGATTTTGAACCTCTGATGGACACTTATAATATATGGAAAGCTGAGTTTGAAATTCTACCAGTTTATAGGTCTACCTTATTTCCTTTTATAGAGGAAGATGAGTGCAATTCTGACCTTAAGGACCCTAGAATCCATCCAACAGTTTTTAGTCCATCTGAGAGTAATGTCCACCCTAAGTTTAGGGGTACCGATGATTCTTGTGATTGTCAAGTATCCCTGCTTAAAGTCCCTCACTTGGAACTTGACATTTCACCTATACCATTTTTCAAGATCATTTTCAAACTAGATTCTCTGAGCTTGTTGATGTCCAAAAAGAAGTTCAGTTGTTAGAAACCCATCCCCTGGTCGATGTCGTTTACCTAGGAAATAATACCAAGTTTGACTTTGTTTTCCCACCAAAATATTTTCTTCCTTATGTGGGAACGTTTGAATTTCAAATGTTTCTTATTAAGTTTTGGGACTAAGCCTAATTATTTTAGGAAATTATAATCGAAACATTTTCTTAAGAATGACCACTATTTTCATAGTAGTCAACTGTGCGAGTCAAACCTTATTGACTTTGAGGATCCACAATTATTCAGGTTGTTATTATGTGCCTTAATTTTATTAGTTGATTTTTTCCAGACTCTACAACCTGATCCTCCGGATCCTGCCTATGAGGAAATTCAGCCTAAAGAGATTTATCTAGACCCTTTCATAGAGCCCGAACTTGAACCTCAACTAGATGTTGTTGTCTTAAACAAGACACTAGATAGGGATAAGGTAGTACTCTGTTGTTCACTTTCTGGGCCTGCTGTAGTTTCCTTCTATTTTGGATAACATTATTTTATTCAGATGACCCACAATTGTTCCGATTATTGCTATATGATTCTATGAGGTGACTAGTTCTTTCCAAAGTCTGGCTGAAGACTTTAAACTTTGCACTTCTTGGGAGGTAACCATGCTCATGCGACACGATAATATCTTTCCTTAACTCCTTTCCTTCGATTGGTAACAGTTTCTCCTTGTTCATTCTTTTAATAATTCATCTTTAGAACATTGAGAACAATGTTATATTTAAGTTTGGGTTAAGGGAGAAACTTTTAGTGAAATATGAAACTCCAAAGTCTAGAAACTTGTGAACAATTCAGGATGACACTAACCATTCTAGGTATATGGGAACTTAGCTCTTTTTCTATATGAATTGGTGTGCCCAGCTAAATGGTTTATTCATATAAGGATGCCTAGCTCAGGTGTTAGAAATAACATTATAGTTTTCACCATATCTCGGAGTCTATCTCGACCATATCACCTTCTGTTTTTATTTTTCTAATTTTTGTGTTTCTCTAAGTGATTTGGTGGGGCACCAATATCGAATTGCTATCGTCGTACGATTGAAGTAGATTGTTTGATAAAGCCCCATTATTGTATTAATTAAACCATTATTCAAAAAAAATAAATAAATAAAATCAAATAAATAAATAAATCGAGTATTGACACTTTGATAGCAATATGTGTGTGTTCTCCCTGTCTCCGTTTCCTAAGCAAGCATGGAATGCAGGATCCATGAGAACTATCATGTAAGATGCTGATAAGGAGCATGCGCTTGGATTCATTTGATCCAATCATGTTGTCAGTACATTTAAAAATAATAAATAATTATTTTATTTTCAATAAATCGACCGCTGAACCCTTGTATATACCAGCTCAGTCGATATTAGTATAAGAAGTAATACTAGTGGGAGCATATCTAAATCCATTAGGATTCATCCTGACACTAACCTTCAAACATATATGGAAAACACTGTTCACCTTAGTCAACACGCGCGAACTTTATTTTGTCCACATCCATCTTCTAAATCTTTTCATGTGATTGTGCTTTGATAGATTCTGAGTGTCGTGGTTGAACGACTATCCAAGTAGAGTTTTGAAGTCTTGTATGAATTTTAGTACTGTGAGTGCAAACTCGTGTACAACAATTGGACTCATATAGGGTAATGATTCCTATAGCCAAAGAATTTAGTATGCCAACTAAATAGTTTGTTTAATGTTTACCCTCAATCGTTCACAAGTAGTTAAAACTTGAAATAAAAGGTTTTGTGGGTACACCTCTTGTAAACCCTCACGAGACTAAAATTCATCCACTAGGGACACCTAGGGGTTTAAAGGCTTATTGCACACGCTAAGTGGAATCACGATGCCTGCGAAAGTGAGTTAGGAATTCTTTGTATTTTCTAGATTAGATTTGCTCGAGGACTAGCAAATAGTAAGTTAGGGGGTATTTGATAGACACATATTTGTGTCTAATTTGATCCCACTTCTCTATTCTTGTTAGTCCTTATTTTATACTAATATTTTATTTTTATTGTTTTTATAGGTATTTTTGAGAAATAAAAAATCATAAAAAATTAGCTGAAAAAGTGTTAAAGGCACCCCCAGCGGATAAAGGCACCCAACAAATGGTTCAGGGCACCCACCTTTTGAAATTCAAATATGAATTTTGGCGGGAGTTCATTCTACTCGTCTGTGAAGATTGGTACGTGATTTGAGAGATATTTTTGGGATTTGGGACAGTTAAGACAAGGACATATTCTTTCCTATTTAATAAAAATCGTGTGCACATGATTTACCACAACAAAATCACAACAAATATTTGATTCTCGCTAAATTAGGAAGGAAGAGATAAATTTCTGGAAACTTGATTTTTCTGTATAATAAAGAAGATTTTATCTCCTCAAGATTTGGGTATTTTTCGAACTAAGAAAAAGGGAAAGAAAATCAGGGCATACGGAAGAAACAAATCGAGTTCAGTCGAAAAGAGAAAGAAGATAATCTCGTGATAATTCTCATTGAAAGAAAAATATTCGTGAAGATTTGAGAGAGGATTTGGGTTTTAATTGTTGTCATACTATAAATACAAGAAGAGAGGAAGAGTTCGGGGGGGCTGGCTCTGCCAGAATCGAAGAAGTCAAAAAATCAGAAAATATGTTCATGGTCATGATGAAGAAGATGAAGAAATCGTTGCTTAAAGGTTGAAGTTTCAGTGGCCAAAAAGTTAAAGATTCTGTTGTTAAAGCTTTTAACTTTGCAACATTTATCTTCCCTTTGCAACATTTATCTTCAGTGAAACACTTTTCCATCTGTAACAGTGAGTTTGTAACGCTTATAAACGTTGCAAACTCGTTGTTTTCATTATTTTTCACTCTTTTGTATCGTTTGTAAACACTTTGAGCCATGAACTATTATTTTCATCAAGAGATTAATATAAGGAGCTAAACCCCTTTGCTGAGGCGATGGAGGAAGCCATTGTTCCAAGAAAAGTGGTATATTTTTATTTTTATTGATATTTGTAATTTCTTATATGATTATTTGCTTTGACTAAAAAATTGATTTAAGGATTTTTATTAAACAATTGTGATTTCTTTTCATAGAGCATGCTTAGCCTAGGGTCTTTGATGTTCTAGTCTTTCGATTTATAATTGTTATTTTGAAAATCTACTTTTGCAACAAATTAGAATCACTTTAAATGTAAAGAATTGCATGAATATTGATTAGATTGAATCACTTTAATTGGTTAATGGTGAAATCCATAACCTCAATATTTGTGAATATTCTTTTCATCTTTCGTGTTTACTTTTTAGTTTAAAAATTAGTTTATTAAATCTAAAATCAATCTTCACCCAAGTCCGAACTAACGATACTTTATTTACACAACTACAAAATACATCAGGAAGATACCAAACGTTGGATACACTCATGCAGAAATATCTAAACCAAGCTCAACATTATGCAAAGCAAGTACCATATCTACATATCCGGCATGTTTGTTGAAAGGATAATAGACGTGCAGATGCTTTAGGCTTCATTACATCAATGATCAACTAGGCTAATGTTAAAGAAGCGTGAATTGATAGACTGTATCGATCTCTGGTAGACAAAAAACTAGCAAAGGAGAGTTTATCTACAGAGATCTCTGAAAACGAAGAAAACCAGAGGGAACCGATTATGAAACATTTGCAAACCAAAAATCTTCCCCAAGAACCTAAGTTCTCTCAAAAGGTTAAAAGCCGATCAATCAACTACCAAATTATAGATGGTGTACTATATCGAAGATCCTTTCTCGGACCATTATTACGATGCCTCTCTCGGAAAGAATGATTGGAAATTCTTGATGCAATACACTATGGAGATGCAGGAAACCACAACGCTTCCAGATCACTAGCACAAAAGGAAAAAGCTCAGGGATATTTTTGGCTCTATATGCATATGGATGCCAAGCACCTGGCTCGGCGATGTGAACAGTGTCAACGATTTACAAAGTAAAACAAAGCTCCATCTACTAAGTTGCATTCAGTCCTTTGTCCTTGGCCATTTTCTAAGTGGGGAATCGACATCGTTGGACCCCTACAACAAGGAACGAAAGAAAGGAAATATCTGATAGTGGCAACTGACTACTTCACGAAGTAGGCGAAATCCAAGCCTCTAAGAATATCTGAGACAAAGACGTATTCAAGTTCATCTTCAAGAATATCGTATGTAGGTTTGGTATCCCAATAGCAATAGTGCACAACAACGGTACACAGTTTCAAAGAGAAAACATTGATTTCCTGTTCAACGCTTTCAAGATTCGGAAGAATAAATCTACACCAATTTATCCAGCAAGCAGCGGACAAGCTAAAGCTACAAATAAAACTATTACAGACAATCTCAAGAAAAAATTGGATGGATACAAACAAGGTTGGTGAGAGCAACTCCATAATGTATTATGGGATTATCGAACAAGAAGAAGAGAGGCAACATGTAGTCACGTTTTCTCTTGACATTTGGAACCGAGGCAGTAATACCAATTAAAGTCATGATCCCAACCACCAAGACTGAAGCATGGGAGAAAAATCTCACATCTGATTTAATCCTATCCAAATTGGATGGCTTGGAAGAAAACAGGAAATCGCCCTTCAAGCCTTAGAAAATTATCATCGAAGATTGGGAAGAGAGTATAACAAACGAGTCCGAACCAGAGAATTTCAGATCGAAGAATTAGTTCTATGAAAGATACCACCATACGAGTATTCAGGAAAGCTGAGACCAACCTTCAATGGGCCATATTTCATCCATCAATGCATCGGAAAAGGCTCTCACATCTTATAAGATGGGCATGGAAAAGTATGGAAGCACCCTTGGAATATTCAGTTCTTCAAGAGATACTTCCCATATGAGCACAAGCTACATCAATAAGTGTAGACAAGTACAACATGAACAAAGGTACAACTTTTGTTACATCATTCAGGGATATTATTCTCGCTCATCTAGTTACACCGCGCATGAAAACTATTTCCGCTAATCTAATTACATCGCTCTCGGTTATTATACCTACATTACGACCTTCCTATGGTCATACTATATTCCGGTTTGGATAACAATGAAAAAAACTAAGGGGACCTGACTTCCACTTATTTCGCTCCGGGAGCAAATACTCACGCGATTCTAGGTGGTAAGGCTCTAATATATCTGTTGATAAAGTAGATGCCTGAGGGGATGTATTCTCTCAAGAACCCACCCAGTTCTGTTCAACCATCCGGGTTGGACGATGCCCTTCTAATAAGGAGGTACCGGTCACTCGGTGAAAACATCACCTATCCCCTGACACCGTTTCGTGCAGAGGAACCGTCCCCCACAAGATACCCCGTTAGGATGGATACGTTACTAGCAATGCAGGCAGCCCCTGCAATGTGGCGACTATAAAATGGGGACAAGACATATTCACTAGGAGAAGTCTCAACATTTTCGGGTACGACCCATAAGGGGCACCACCATATGGTTGATATCCAAGGGTGTCAGCATCATCGAGTACCATCATGAGCAATTACAAAGTCGAGTACTATATGCATAATCTTAACCATATAATGTTTATCGCAGGAAATAAAAGCATCACAAAGGCAATACAAGAAACTTTAACAAAGTCAAAAGAGTTCTTCGATTTAAAACAAGGAACGAGGCCGAAAGTAATCACACCATCGGGTTTAACCCTTGAACCACGCAACAAAAAGAAAAAAGAAATAAAGTGAAATAACATCAACAAACAGAACAAACACATATTGAGCCAGGGTGCCAACATCCACATTATCACCAACCAGGGTGCCAATATCTACCTCAATGAATCCGAGCTAAGATTGAGGAGGCTGAGTAGAACGAATATCCTTGTTTTTATCCTCATCTTGGGATTCAACTCGTTCATCTCCAGTTTGGGATGCCTCAACATGTGGTTGCACAAGTTGAATGGTCGGTCATATCCTCGTTCTTCCCCTCAGCTTGGGATTCACCTCGTTCATCTCCAGTTTGGGATGCCTCAACATGTGGTTGTAAAGGTTGAATGGTCGGTCCCGATGTCACATTGGTGTAGTTGCCAGGTTGAATGGTCGGTCCCGATGTCATATTGGAGGTAGGAGGTACTGAGGCATAAGGTGTGGTATGCGCAGAATTCAAAGGAGCAGTCTTCGTCGAGGCAGCAATAAGAGTAAGTTTTAGCTGATCAACAGAGACTGGAACTTCTTGGAAAGATTAAACACCCATTCTGCAATTTCTCCTTCAAACCCTTAACTAGTTGATCACTCTCATCTCGCTCAGCCTTGTAGCGATTTGCCTTCTTTAGCAATGCCTTTTTTTCCCTTTGAAGCTTCTCTTGATCTTCACGAAATCACGCAATTTCAATTCGGGAATCTGCACGATCAAATAAAGAAAAGGTTACAATCTTATCCGAAGCAAACAAGCAGACAAATTTCCTAAGCGAACTACCTTCTAACACAAGGTTTACATTCTTTTCGTCCATGATACGATCATGGTCAAGTTTACTTCGAATCTCTATATTTTATCCAAAACAGGACCTTTATACTTCTTCAAAGAAAGACCTTGATATTCAAATTTCTTCAATAGATTTTCATGCTTCTTACGAGAATCTCACAGATCATGCTTATGATTTTGCAATAAAGTATTCTTGGAGTTCACCAGCCAATCTCGATCATAAGAAACGGATCGAAGTTCTTCGGTCAAATTCCTTGTCTTCTGGATACTCCAAGAAGAATCCTCTCGATAAGCATCTCGTTGTTCACGAAGTGATTTAAACTTATCCTGAAGTACAAGCAGCATTTCATCCTGAGCTATCACTCGCTCAGCATCATTCCGATCTTGAAAAGCTAGTTCTTCATATTTAAAACTCAGAGGTCGGAAAGATTGTCGTTGTTCCTTCCCATACTTCTCGGATTCACACAATTTTTATTCGAGGAAAGATACTGACGCCGAAGCTACCCAGTGGTGAAATGATATTCAAACTCAAACAGAGGCAAGAAAGTAACGAGTTCGATAACATAAATGATACCTTCCATAGACTTGACCGCTTTTTGGGCTCGCTTCTCTGCAGCTTCATCTCTTTGCTTCTCCAGACCCAGCGTATGCATCAACATAAAATTATGATTCGAAGTATGCATAGATAGTTAGCGATAAGTATTATACTTGGATTTCGCAACAAATCACTTGAATGAAAGAAACTCACCATATTGAAGATCGAGACATGATGAGCCACATATAAGAAATTGGCAAACGAGTCCAGGGTAGCTCGATCCATGTTCATAGCACAAACTGAGAATAGAACAGGAAAAGAAGTAGCCACACTGGTCGGTACCGAAGATGATGCATCATCCAAAGAGTTCAAGAGCATACTTAGAGCAGATGAAGGGTGCCCGATAACCAGTTGGGACTGAGCCACAAAATGTGGATGAAATTCAACCGTTTTCTCAGTTGTCCCTTTCTCGCCCCATAGAGGCAAAGACTTATCAACATCTTCACCCTACTGATGCAGAGGCACATTAGCATTCGATCTATTTAGATCAACATCGGGATCGCCCAGATTCATCTCCAGATACAACGAGGGAACCTCGAACTTGAATTCATCCAAACCTATTCGAGGTCTCTCCAAATCGGACTCATCCCCATCAAGGTTCACGACTTCCTCAGTTCTCCCACTACCACCTTCATCACCAGATTTCCCACCACTTGCACCACCAACATTACTACCACCACTATCACCACTAGCACTTTTCCAGTAACATCCACCCTCAATCTTTTACCATCACCTTGCGCAACCTACGTAAAGTTTCCTCGCTGATCAGGGAAAGAACATAGGAAAGTATATATACTTAAGAAAAAGATAAATCTAATGTTCTTTACCTTCACAATATCATCACCTTACGTTTTCCACGACCATCATCATCACCATCACCATCACCATCATCAACATGTTCCTCCTCCTCATCTTGAGTATCAGCCAGAGCTCTGGGAACCTAGAAATGGATAAAAGACAAGGATAGAACATCGGTAAGTAATGAAAGATTAAGGAAATAAAATTTACCTTTGAAGGAAGACAATCATGGCGATCATCCCATAAAAAATTCCATGGAGCATAAGAAGGAATATACGAGTGCTCAGGAAAAATACTTTCTCTATACGAGCCATTGTTATTATAACCAAAAACCCAAGGGCCCTTGATCATAATAGGAATCGTGTACCGTCCTTCATCGCTTGTCTTCCAAAGACCCATGGACCCTTGATCGGTTAATAACTTCGGAACTCCATTAATAAGAAATCGGATTCGGTTAATACCAACTCCCTAATAAGGAGGGTTACGACGGCGGTTCAAAGGGGAACTCTTGTAATTACCAAGAAAGTTTTTTTACAGTATAATTCACCTGCTCAGATGGTTCTGATTTCGGATCAGTGGAATCACCAACTGAACTCTCATTAAACTCGCGCAAGATACGATAAAATTTTTCGAGTACTGCATCACTACTCGTTGTGAAATGAAAAATCCAAGGCCTCGTAACATAAGGGATCCTCGGGATCTTACAATGGAATTTGGAGGCCAACTTCGAGTTGACCATAGATCACGATGATGGAGTCAGCAGAACAAGAGTGATTCTTCACCCAGTTATCATCAAGAGTTCCACAAATACCAAAAAAGGGAACGAAACTTGAAACTTACCGAGATTAAACTCATTGATGACGTCTTGAGGGGTCTGGGGGCGATTACGAACCACAGATGGATCACCAGCAGGAGGGGGAGTAGAGGTAAAGGAAATCACTCTCTTTCCATCAGAACGAACAAGGCTACAAAGAAAAACATACAAAGAGCATCAAAATCACCAACAAGATATTAGAAACTCAAAAAAAAAAATCTCACCAAAACATCGGTACAGAAAACAACAAGGATTTGAGAAGAAAAAAATCACCAAATGATTTGAAGAACATGCACCAGCTTGAAGAAAATGCTGTAGAAAAAAAAACAGCGAAGAAAAGAAAATATAAAACCAACTTACTTTTTCTTGTGAGCAGGTCTAGTAGATATGATGATGAGAAATACAAGAGTAAATAAAATAATGAAGAATCAATTAACAACAACAAACAGCAACAACAACATCAGAGAAGTAAATAGCAGAGAGAGAAAAAAAGTTTTGGTGGAGAAGAAAACAAAAGGAATGAGAGAATAAAGGGAAGAAAATCTTTTCAATAGGAAAGGATTTTTGGGATAACCAACAGTTGTGGGAAGTAACTGATGGGTGAACTGGAGACTAATTAATGCCTAATGGGACGTGCATACAGGTATATTTAATGCCAGGTAGAGTAACCGAAAAGGAAAAGTGGAAGAGGTTCAGTTTACGTGGTGAGTAGCTGGCAAAAAAAAGGGGATGTGACTGCTCATCTGACAGAAAAGAGTTTTCTTCCCATCGGACACGTGGAGAACATCCAACGGAAGAAAAGAGGCAAACTGTGAAGAGAGAAAATCATTGTACATGTGGAGAATATCCAAGGGATGAACGAGATAAGGGGATAGAATTGAGGAAACATGTGATCATCTCACCCATTGTATGTTTTAATCGAGATATCTACCAAAATATACATATGAAGACACGTGTAAAGAAGAAAGATAAAGAACGACGAAGATGAAAGAGAGCATTGGAGAGCATTAAATGCCAAGACAGCCTATCTAAGCTAGGGGAAGACTAAAGAATAGGTATCCTGTGAAGGATGGATACGATAACAAAGGTGGTTGAGCGAGTTGCTCGGATGAATGTCCGAGATCGGAAAATAAAGGATCCTCGATATTTGGGCCTTCCGAGATAGGGCTTGGGATATAAAAAGAGATCATTTGTTCACATTCAAGAAAGACGAAAAATCAGAGAGAAAAAGATAGATAGTTAGAAAAAAGAAGTCTTTAAGTGAGATGAACCATATTTACAAGATCATTTGAGAGATAATACCAATTCAATTTGTAATCAAATCAAACCTTGTATTCACTAAACCAATATTACAAAATCCGTAGATGTAGGTTTCATTAACAACCGAACCACGTAAAACTCTGTGTGTCATTTACTTTATACCTTGCTTATACGTTTATTGCTTGATTATTTATATTGCATCCATATCTTAAATATCAAGATCTATATAATCTTGGTATTAGGATTTTGTGCTACTACATATTCTTTGAGAATCACCAAATCATGAAGGATTTGTTTCCATGATCTCTACAAGTAAATAACCCAACCTCAAAGTTAAGGGTCGAACCCTAAATAAATGAAATCCTTTTTTTCTCTTACCTCCTTCTACTGTGTTATGATTGGGATGTGTTAGATAAATTATATCAACTACAATTATTATTTTCTACTGGGAAGATATCACATGTGTCTCCCCGGACAATGCTGTCATATGAGACTCGGAAGATGAGAAACCTGTTCCCTCGTATATAAAAATCTATTTGGAAATTTTTGGCGGAGCATATTAAAAGGAATCCTTTCCCCCACATCAAAGTACTTGCGGGTTCATCCAACCCACAGTTGTGTAATACCTTTGTAACAATGATCAAAGTAACAATGCTTTTGAAAAGAAAACGTCTTATTCACATGTTAATACACCAAATTGTAACAATTTATCCAACCTAACTTGAGATTGAATTGGGGATTAATGGAAATTGATTTATCGTACTTTAATTGTATAAGACATTACGTCCCTATATACGATAAATCTTATTCCGAGACATGACTATAAAACGTAATTCGTTGTACTAAATCTTTTGGCACAACTTATATTTCGGCCATAAGAAGTATACCACACATGTGGCCGTCAAACAACATTCTCGTTGATTTCTTGGATTTATCGCATTATTTGTACCAGCGTGGAGTTATATCTAACGTTCTTGCTGGTTCTTTTGGTTTGTTTACAAGTTTCGTTGAATCCTTAGGAGTAGGAGATGAAAGGTCGGAGTAGATTACCAAAATATTGAAAGTAAACTTATATATTAATATATGACCATTTTATTTGATAACAAGGATATACCGGACGCGCTTAGATATTTTACTCAATAATGCCGCATATCCCAATAAAGTTTTTGTCCATTAGTGACACTTTATCCAAGAAATGTACGACTCGCCTAAAATTGTAGATCACCATTTATAAGTGGAGGGTTTATCCAAGTCTTCTACCGTGACCAACCAACCTGTTTCCAACTATTTGAGTTGGGAAAGAACATCCCATAAAGACACCACAATAGGAACAATTTAGTTATTTCCTCATACGCCTCTTTGTTTGCTTTTAAAAACTTGGTTTAGCAAAAATGTCTTTACTCCGGCTATTTCTATCCCACCACCTTTCAACATTTTATGAATGGGATTCTCATCAGGGTCACTAAAAAAATAATTGAAGAACATCCTTCCATTTGCTAAATGACGTCTTAGACAAATATGGAGGACTCAACTTTAATGGGTCTACTCCATTGTTTAGACGACACAAATGCTTGGACGTGTCTAATCTTGTTTAGATGAAGTGGTGACTTATCATTTTACTCAGCTCTATATAAATATCCGTCATGGATTAAGTTGTTCATAGATTGAAAAGAGCTAATTAAAAACACTCGATTTTCTATCTCACTTTTCTCTCTTATTAGCACCTTTGTGAGGATATGCTATCTATATATCAAGCCACTCGTACACTTGTTATGGACTAATATCAATATACAAAACGTTTTATCAACACGAATTGCTTTACGACTATCGGCATGGGACTGACGATATGAAAAGGATAATTCTCTTCTACCCTAACCTATTTGATTTAACTATTTCTAAATAGTTATATACTCTTTCCACATATGTCTAACTTGGTTCTCTATTTTATTAGGTTTGTGAAATTAAAAAAAATTAATCTGATGCTCGGATTAATATATTACCAAATGATTTGGAAAGAAGTTAGACATCTTACAGCACTTTGTATATGCTTTTGATAACGTAAATAATTATTATGGCATACGAAGATATATCTGAATAGGTACGTATTTAAAATAACTCATATTTGATTTTCGAATTTAGCTAAATATTTAAATTTTGCAACATTTGTTATTTTCCTCATTAATCGGACAATGGAAGATTTTTCTGCATCCTTTTTGGATGGCGTAGAAAATAAAATTTCCTTCATTGTTTTACCACTAATTTTTGTGGTTAATAGTATGGCTTGAATTTAGAAGAAATATATGTGTCGTATAAATGCTACGACGGGCAATAAGGAGAGCGGCAAATTTTTGCGCCCTTATGTGTTTCCGCTAGCTTTACGATATGCATAATATATGCGCCTCTTATATCAACGAGCTTTAAAATGCTAGTGCATATTATGCGCATTTTATATGTTGTGATAGCAACAACGAGAGTTGTGTATATTAACTGTGCCTCGTAGATATACAAATGTCGAGCGATAATGAATGTTGCATTTCTTTAAATGATATTAAGTGTAATATCTAGTCTTCTTGTCACCTAATCTATTATCGAAAATCACAAATTTGGTGAATTAAATTTGCATAGTGCATATACAAATAAGTCTACTTTTGAAAAATTGATAGATACGATAAATGAGGAAAATGCACAATGTGGTAGGCATATTTAAATATGGGAACCGCAATGAGTTTTTCGGATTTAGGGACCTGATAAGCACCGTACCACTAGAAAGTGGAGAAATACGAAACAGTAGAATAATGATTGGTTAAATAAGTCATCTTTGAGCATGGTCGAGCTCTGCTATCGTTGTGGCATAAAAGACACTATATGCGCACCTAAAGTGTCGTTCATAATTTTTAATCTCTATCGATCGTCTTGGTAGGACTGGGACTGATATTGAGATAGTTTCTATGTTCACAAAATTTATTTTATAGTTTACTGTTATTTTACATGGCAATGTAAATCCTAAATTTATTCCAGCTGGACAGTAAACGAGAGAGGAAACCTGATCAATTATCTCTCCTGGGTTGCGTTTTATTGTTGTTTTTAGCACCCAGTTACTACCTTGATAGGTAAAGTAATACGGAACGGGAAGTTCAGTTGATGAGAAATACAAGCCTAAATCAGGGGGAGAATCGACGACGATATTGGTTAATTCCAATTGTGTCTCATCTAAATTCTCACAATAATAAATTCCTAAGGTGTTGGAGATTACTTTGTTGATTGATCTAACAAGAGTACGCTTGCTTGATTCAGCATAATTTAAAGTCCTTGCAAGGCATGCCACGAAATCGCAACGATTTTTTCGTCTGGAAACATGCTTACAAGAATAGACGAAAAACCTCTAATATGAGGTATATGCCAATCTAACCAGATAACGTCCATATTCTCTTTGAGTGATGAGTTGATAACTCCTAACGAGGAGCATATCCATAAGAGTTGCATTGATATCTCATGAGAAGAATATTCACATAATGAAATTTGGTACCAATGGATTAAAATATCCTCATACTCTAGAGAATAATGTAAGATCGTTATCTGATTATTAAACTGGTTGTCGATAATTTTCATAGTATCTACTGAAATTCTTGTGGATAAGTATCCCCCTTTGCAAAGGAATTATCGACAAAGTTTAGATGATTGGAAAATATGGACCTCGATCCATATTGAGTTACTTTCTCACTTGTATACGTTTTTAGGACCTTAGTCTTAGCATCACTTACAAATTTGATGCTTATCAGAAAGCGTGATGAGAAAATTAATGTCATTTTTTATATCGCGCCACCCTTGATAACGAGTTTCCACTGACATTAGGATGATAGAAGTATATTCTGGTAGTCATACATGACTCGATATATTATTTCAGTCATAATTGTGTGTTTACACTCGTGTAGATTTTGAATAAAACTCTTGATTATCAGTTATTGATGTTGTATCATTTTGGTAATGCTCTGAGTGTTCATGGTAAGTAATTTTGTTGCGCGTTTACATTTATTGAATGGTTTAACCATTGCCATGTTTCTATTTTGGGGAGGTGGTGTATTCCACTGCGGTTTCTATTGCAAGAAGATTTACAAATTTGATGAGAAAGTCTTCCCACCGTTCAGGGGAGGAAATGTTATCGCCTGAAAAACAACATGAAGTATCCTGGTTTGCACAAAGATAGACCAGGATACATCTCATCTTGATGTGTTCAGCAGTGAAAGACATGCAGAAGATTTGATATCTTCATAAATTGCAAATCAAGTTGCTTCCTTGGAAAACTGTGAATGTGGCAGCAAGTATGTCATTTAAAATACACCACAAGCGTGGATGATTAGTTGATTCAAAATATTATGTTTCTCCTAAAAATAAAAGACCAATAACAATCATTGAATGATAGAACTCATAGATCAAATTTCTCTAAGTATATTTCTCCTGATAAGAGAACGTCTCTGCAAAAGCTATGGAACCTCAAAATGAGGGGATTTTGATAAGGCATGCGTGCAATAGAGAAATTTATGGTCGTAATACGATGATTGTTGGTGACATAGTCAAAGTATCCACTGATACTGCCAAGATGATGTTGGCGTTAAACCACTCTCTATATGGGAATATCATCAAAGAATGATTGGTTAAACTGAAATGTGAGATCCAAGCAGAATAAAAAATTCTCACAAAAATGCATATCTTTGGAACTGCAACACTCAGTAATTTGTGCTACACTTGGCCATGAGTGGATGTTTGAAGTTCCGACATCCAAAATATAAGCCATATTGGCTACATGTGGGTGTTTGCGCATAAGGAGAAAAATAAGGTCAACTAATGGCACAAAGTCCTTCATAGAAACCTAAGATGGATTACAAAGAAACATATTCCCTATTATGGATGCAACTACCTCTTTGGTATTAGTCTGGCAGTCTTTCAAGAACTCGACATGCATCTAATGGATGTGGTTACTGCTCACTGCATGCAAAAACCTGAAGGCTTTCAACTATCAGTAGAATTACCATGCCATATGCACTTGCTAAAACTTATTGAGATGATTTGGACGAATGTGGTTAATCGTCTAAGCGAATGCTAATATTATCCAGGGATATGTGAACCATATAATATGCTCATAAAATGTGCATTTACTAGATTTGATGTATGTGACATCTACTTTATTGGAACTCCTGAAGAGTTCTCTAAAGCAAAAAAATGCTTAAAGCAGGAGTTCGAGATAATAATCTCGGTAAAACAAGATCCCAATCTCTTGGTTGAGCATTGTGGTTATCCGTCCATTAATTTCTTCAAAGGTTTAGACATGTGTAATGGAAAAACTAGCACAGTTATAATTGTGCGATCTCTTAAGTTTATGATTGATTGATTTACATCTGAACAAAAGAGATGTATCACTCTGTGGTTTGTATTACACAAAAGATGTGTAAATGGTACATAGGGATGAAATATGCTATAGATTCTTAATATTGGGTTTGTAGTAAACATATAAGTCGTGTTCTATCCAGCACCAATATCGAGATATTGGCCCGAAGAAAACTCTTTCATCTTTGTAGTACCACTATGCTTGATCTTTTACATAAAAGATTGCAGAATGTCTCCCACAGAGGAAACCTAATCAGGTAATTTAAGATTCGATTTTTAGTAGGTTTGTTAATGCAACTAAAAATTCTCCTAGATAGTAATCTGGTAGTAGAGGATACTTGGTCTTTCTCCAATCGATTACAATTTTTTAGACAACGTTTTTAGAGTATAAAAGTTGGTGTAATCAGAGGATCATTAATAAATTGCACAAGGGAAAGTTGGACCGAGTTTCTCAACTAAAGGAAGCCACTGAAGATATTAAAGGATGGTTCGTGAACTCTATGCAGCATTATCGGGCATAATGATCAACTGAGAAGGCTACTCACCAGGGGGAGTAAAGCCATAGAATACAATCGATATTGGGCATGCTGGAATTTTACGTCGTGTACTCTTTTTCCTTAGTCAATTTTTTTTCCCACCGAGTTTTCCTTGTCAAGGTTTTAATGAGGCACGCGAGTCCAGTGCTTTGATATGGTTATATACAAGTGGTAAATAGGGGTTCAAACACTAAGACTTGTGAAGATTTTGTTTTAAATTTAAATTCTAACACTAAAATAGAAAACTTAAGCAAAATATGATATCAAGATTAAAATAATGCTGAGGCTAAAGATTCCACCATTCACCAATTTTTATGTGATTCAATATTAATAATTATCATGCAATTCTTACACTCAATTTGATTCTAAAAAATTGACAATATTAGACTTTCAAAATATTAGTTATTAATCGCAAGCATGGAACATCAAGAGCCCTAAGCTAAGCATGCACCATCAAGAGAAAACACAACTAGTTAATAAAAATCATTATTTCAATTTTTATTCAATGCAAATAATCATAAAAAGAATTGCAGAAATTAATTAAATAGATATTACCACATAATTATTGGAAAAATAGCTTCATCTGTCGCCTCAACAATGGGGTTTAGCTCCTCATGTTGAAAACACGCTCAAAATATTGATTCATAGATCAAAAAATGTTTAAAAAGATGAAAAAGATAAACTGAGATAGAAACTGCAATGTTTATAAATGTTGTGAAGAAGAATGATTTTACGACTGCTTCAGTGTGACTCAAAGCTCAAATAGTTCTTGATACTATTCATAGAACTGTTACTAAAGATCTTGTATATAAAAGAATAAGCCATGAAATTTATGACAGTTTGGGGCTGTCTTTTTCTTCTTCCCCTCGGCCAAGTGCAGAGATGATTCTGATCTTGTTTTTCTTTCTTTCTGGCTCTCCCCCCAACCATCCATAATAGATATCTCATCACTTCTTAATATACTACAACCCCTAATATCTTCAATTACTCCTCCAAATCTCTAGATAGCAAAGAAAATCTCGGGAATATTTTTTTTCCTTCTCTCGACTGATTTTCTTCTTTAAACAAAGCTCGAGAGAATCATGTTTGATTTTGTTTCCCTATCGCTGTAATTCTATTTCCTATTCAAACCGTAAGAAGAATCACAAAGAATATTTGCTTTAAGGCAAATCACACAGTCGAGATTTTTTTTCCTATTTTTGTTTAACGCAGACGTGTGATTTTTTTGGTCTTTCCAAATCTCCAAACTCGTGTAAAATCAGGCAAAAACATATCTTGTGAAGTCTTCCAAAAATATCTCTCCATTCACGTGAAAAGAGCTGGCAGTTTTAATGAATCGAAATTCCCGCCAAAAGTATTTTGAAAGTGAGAAGGAGTTGGGTTCCCTGAACCAAGGCATGGGTGCCTTTATCAATTCCTGGGGTGCCCTTATCCAAATGAAGGGTGCCTTTAACACTTTTTAGCCAATTTTTCCACGATTGTTTATTCTTCCAAAACCTAAAACACAATAAATAGCAATATTAGTACAAAAATCAAAAGATAACGATATACAAATTGGGAGCAAATCAGACACATAAATGTGTCTATCATGCTATCCGCAACTCGAAATGTTGTACTCTTTTTCCTTCGTCCTGGTTTTTATCCCTTTGGGTTATTTCGGGAAAGGTTTTAACGAGGCAACATATGCGGGCCAATCATTGTTCAGTACTCATATTTTCCTACGTTCAGGTTTTGTCAATCTGGGTTTTCCTGGCGAGGTTTTTAATGAGATAACAATCCTAGAACGGTGATTATCGTCTAAAAGAGATGTATATGTACATGGAGTTTGTTAAGGTGCAGGTATCATATAATCATCGGTATAATTTGGATCAGGTTTTTACCACAAGCGGTTCTTCCTGACAAGATTTTAACGAAACAAAATGAGCAACGTCGTCAATATCGCTATGAGCTTCCGGCATTCATATTTTCCTTAAATGGTTTTCCTGAGAATGACAACATGTGTGTGACAGTCAACAAAGTCTGAAATGGTGAGCTTCCTGGTCCAGGTTTTTTGGAAACGTTTTGATGAAACAACAAGCTTAGAGCGGTGGTCATCCAAGGGGAGTGTTAAATGACGTCTTAGACAAATATGGATGACTCACCTTTAATGGATCCATTCTATTGTTTATACGACACAAAGTGTCTAATTTTGTTTAGATGAAGTGGTGACTTATCACTTCACTCAGCTCTATATAAATACCCGTCATGGGTTAAGTTGTTCATAGATTGAAAGAGTTAATTAAAACACTCGACTTTCTTTCTCACTTTTCTCTCTTGTTAGTACCTTTTTGAGGATATGGTATGTATCCATCAAGCCACTCGTACACTTGTTATGGACTAGTTTCAATATACAAAACCATTTTTTTTATAAACAACTAACCTTCTTGGTCATATGGAGGGGTATCCCCCCACCTAATGTTATTATTATAAAGATTATCGAATCCAAAGGTGTGATTCCTGTAGTAACAATAACATCATTAATCTCTTGAGCAATTTGAGATTGAATGCATAGATAATATAAAATCAAAATGTTGAGAAACATACCAATTTCGAAGTCGGTGAAATACAAAGTGTAGGTAATAATAGGCCACCAATTTTCTCTTTTTTTTTTGGTCAATCAACAAATTTCAATTTATTCAAATCAAAATCGTGACATGATCGCTTACAAGAAGAACAAAAACATCAAAATACAAGATAATCAAAACCATAATACAAACAAAGATATCAATTACAAGTAAATCGTGAAGAGAAAGAGCCATAAACCACAAAGATATCCAATTTTTGTATATGTAATAGGGAAAGATGATGGTATTATCCGGAATCAAATCTGACCATTTAATCTGATTTTCTTCTTCTTCAATAAGATGTGCTCCTAAAAAAATGAGTAATTTTCCCATAATCTTTTAGATCCAAACGAACCCGGATGCCCTAAATCCCTTCGATTGAAAACGAATTCAAAGCAAAGTCGTGTTGAATAGTTGATGTTCATGAATCAAGAATAGCAAGCCACGAACCATCGATCAAGGTTTGAATAAATCGCCCTCAAACCGAATAGAAAATCGCCCCAAATGACGAAGAAAAATCGCCCCAAATAGCGAAAAAATATGTCGAACGACATTAAAAAATAATAAAAACTACTTTTATTTAATAAACTACCTATTAAAACTTAAAAAGAAAAGAAATCTTGCTCTTTGGACCAAATCTAATCACAAAACTAATGGAGGCTAGGTTGTTTTTTTCTTAGAAGGAAAAGAAAAATGAGAGGAAAAAAATAGACCAAATCTGAACAAAAAAACTAATGGAGGCTAGGTTTTTTTTTTCTTTAAAGAGAAGAAGAAAAAGAGAGGAGACTAGGTTTTTTATTTAAATACTAGTGATATATGAAAAGAGGTAGTAGACCGTGTTCTACTATCAATACTAGTCAAATAGGCCACCAATGTTCTACTATCAATGTTGATCGTGTCTCACATGATATATAAAGCATAAGTGACATCAATAAAATTGAGTACCTCTATAATTGACTCCCGGATTTGTTTTTTCATGCTCTTATTTTATATCTCTCCTACCACCTCTGAATTTGTGATATATCTCGCTTAGGTAATTTGGATATGTGCAGAGTTGGACTTTCAATCAGTTAATTTTGTGGAGGAAACGCTTGAGGTTTTTGTACTCGGATTGGTTATCTTGGTGGTATTATTCAATGGGTAAAGGTGGGCCTCAAGAGAGTTCCACTATATTTATGTTTCACTAACATAGGGGTAGTCAAATGAGATTTATATAGACTTACATAGATTTTTATTTTTAGTGACTCCCGGAGACTCTCTGGAAATATAGCGATTTCCAGTGATTTTAAAAGAGAATTGTAGAGAGTCTCTACGACTTGTAGATACAAATCTAATGGATTTCTAGAGATTCTTTGTGATTTGTAGAGATAAAAAAATATAAAATATTTAATCATAAATTCAAAACATCTACCAACTTTTTTATTATGCACGTTACACAATTAACACAAGTATCATGAATACCTAGTAAAATTTGTGTCATTTTTCAAAATTAAAAGCTCATTGTTGTCATGTGCCTAAGTTTTCATTCTCTTTATTCCACTCATCCCATATTTTATTTTCTATGCTATCTCGCCACTGATTAGCATCTTCTCGTTGTTGTTTCAGAGTTTGATTTTGGGAAAGATTGTCTTCAGGATCTATTTGTTCAGTGGAAGAATCTGGTTCCTCTTCACTTTCATCAACTGGAAATTCATCGGAACGACATTCTTTGCGTAAAAAGTTATGTAGTCCTGCACATGCCAAAACTATTTTCGCTTGTGTTTTGTATGGAAACGGGGGTGCACTCTTAAATATTAAGAAGCATGATTTGAATACACCAAATATTCTCTCAACTACATTCCTTAGAGATGCATGTCGAAGATTGAACAATTTATCAGCTTTTACTGGTTGGCGCCCGGAACCTGAGTATTCTTGGATATGATAACGAATACCATGGTATGGAGCTAAGAACTGGCGTCGGTTTGCAAATCCACAATCCACCAAATAAAATTTACCTAATTTCTTATGATTAACTTAATCATTATATGCATAATAATCAAATTCAAAGAGATTGCTACAAATAAATTATGTATAATTACCTTGCGGAATGGTGAGTCCGTTCCTCTTTGTTAAAGCATCATTTAGAATCTTTGCGTCATGAGAAGACCCTTCCCACCCACTCAACATATGCAGCTAAAACATTTTGAGATAATACTCTTTTACGATTACGATAAGCACTCACATCCCTGCCCTTTATCATTGTTGGAATATGTGTACCATCCATAGCTCCAATACAATCCTAAAACAAGTTCAAATTTCATGCTGTAATTATAATCTTGAGTAATATATATGTATGCATATATAAAAAAAAAAAAAAAAAAAAATCATTGTTACCTTAAGATAAGGATAAAATCGTGTAATTTCTTTTATTTTAGGTTGGGTTGTTCTCGAGGGTCTATCCATCATCAGCGGCGATAAGGTATTCAAGGCCCTCAACATTTGATTGAAGTTTGAGCTGACCGTCCAACGAGATCGACGAAACGTATCACGAACGACGGCATACCGAGAATTTTGACCAATAATAAGTAAGAATGTGCCAAACATTTCTTCAACAGAGATAAAACATGTATCTTGTACATGTGTTCTTTCTCTAATTATATGGCATAGTTTTTGAAACACAGATGGATACATTCGATATTCTCGCCGAAAGTCTTCAGGATCATCCATTAGTACTCTATATATATAAGTGTTCCCAAATCTCGTAATTGGTGTACGAGGTATTGGTCTTTCAATTTGAGTTATGATTTCCATCGATTCCATTATCATCTTTAACAAATTATATGATGCTAAGAAAATAATCAAAATATTGGATAATTCTTCATCTTCTTCATCACTTTCGCTTCCCATTTCATATTCATCATCTCGACTTTCTTCATCATCACTACTTTCTTTTTATTGGCTTTCTCCATCAATTTCTTCATTGCTTTCTTCTGTCATCCAATCTTCCTCATCTAATATTTCTTCAAGATTGGATTTCTCCATGCCTAACAAAATAAAAGAAACATACAAACTATAAACATTATTATAAGATAACACCAAATAGATATAAATATAAATAATAAAATTAAAAACAAGCAAATAAAGAATATATAACTTAATAATTGATTAAAAATGGAATGCTCAAAACTGAAATATCCAAACAAAAAAATAAAATGAAATGAAAAAAAACTCGTGCCAACCAATTATTCTGTCACACGCTTAGATGCTAAACACTCGCAAAAGACATAAATCCTACCCTACATAGATAATAAAATAACATTCACTTTTTTAACTTAGAACGAATCCAATCATTTTGATCATTTGCGGACAAATAAATGAACATCTCTTTTTTGCTTTTGGTGTTCAACATCTCTATCGCTTGAAAACGTTCATCCGTAGTAAGATCTGGTATTTCCATAATGGAAGCATATACATTGTCACTAACACATTGCTTCTTCTTTCTCTCTAATTTTCTCCATCTTTTCCATTCGCCTAGCAACAGTCTTTTCTTCTATGATGGAACGGAGTGCATCTATATGAGAAGCAATGGAAGTAACCCCTGACAATAAATTCCCCCGCCAAGCTGAGCAGCATAGCAAAGAAGGATGCATATGGGAACTAGGCACCAGAAGACTGTGGACTAGCTAACCTAAGTTGTCTCCTTTCCTCCCTTTGGACTTGGCACAAGTATGTGACAAAATAAAGTACATTCGGACTATGTCCCCATTTGCAATCTCTAATTTAAAACTGAGAAAGTTTGAGGGTGCAGTCTACCAACAAAAATATACATTCAACAATTTCATTTGTGTCATAAGTGTGTATTACATCCAAGAAACAGAAAGAGTGGAAAGAAAAACAACAATGCAACCGAAAGGTATAAACATAACATATGCAAGTCTATAAAACGTACAAGTTTGTTTGACATCACACTCATCCACTTCCAAATCAAATAACTCAAAATGAAAAACAACCCCAGTTCTTCACAAAATAGGGACAACTCACTTGAAATTACCGTGTTGTCATCACTCGGAGTTAGTATTTGGTTATGTTCATGCATATACTAGATATAGAAGTGAGTCATCACCATCACACAATTAACATCACCAAAAAAGAAAGGTAAGTTAATACCAAGCTTAGTCCCAACAAGAATTATCGGAAAACCAGTTGCATAATGCCTCAATTCTGGAATCCACTGTAAACACAAAGCAAAAATTCCTAAATCATCAGCCCAACAGTTACGAAAATTGAAATCTCTGTATATTTTCAAAAACAGAAATATCTTGAACATACAAAGACTAAAAGCAAACCTTTTTGGCAATATTTTCATAGCTCGCCTTACTAATAAGAGAGAAAGCCAACAGGAAAACATCGGCTCCAAGATAACTGAGAGAAACTCTTCTTTGCTGGTAAGTAGGAAATACTTTTGATGTTATATCAGAATCAACAGACCAACAGACCAACAGTAAAACACCTAATTCAAGTTCAAATCAAAACAATGTATATCAACACGAAATTAACCTTAACCCACTTGATAGTAGTATCTAAATTAACCTAACTAACCCTTATTTTGAAAAATCTCCAAATTTTATTGATTTTATCAAACCTAAATTTTCAAAATTTAATCATTCTAACACATAATATCAAAACAAAGAAGAATAAAGAGACAATATGATACATCATACCTATTTATTCAACAATATTCATTGATTTCTTCAGTTCAAGCTTCTAGAGTGTGCTGTTGAAGCTTCCGACTTCTAACTTGTAAATCATGATGAATAAGAAAATAATAATAAGAAGAAGGTGGTATTAAGATGCAGTAGGGTGGAGTGGTGGTGGAAATCGTGGTCGTGGTATAAAATCAAGCAGGAAGGGAGAGAGGGGGAAGGAATGGCAGAAGAAGACATAGGGGGAAGGACGAAAGAAGGCTGAGGAATAAAGAAGAAGATAGCAGGAGCGAGTTAAAGATGGATTTTGGTCGTTGGATAAGGTTGAGAAATGAGGACCTTTGGATTATATCGGTTTTAACCAAATTTTCAAGTCTCTCAAAATATCACATATAAGGGAGAGATTTTGTTTATGCCTATTTTCATCAAAAAAGTCTCCCAAAATCCCAATAAGTAACAAATCAATGATTTTGAAGTCTTAATCCAATAACAAGAGTGTTTGAGTGACTTTTAACAAATCTTAATCCAATAACAAGAGAGTTTGGGATAATTTAAAAGACTTGGAAAAAGTCTTTATCCAATAACAGGAGAGTTTGGAAGACTCTTTGGAAATCTCAATTGACTAACAACATATTTGAGAATTCTCTATAAGTCATTATAAATCAGAATTGACTACCCCTGTAAGCATTTTCTTGAAACAACATTCTAATTTTTGTTAAAGTAGAAGATGGATTTGTAGAACCGATATGACTTGAGAAGAGTTTCGAGAAGTTGAAAAGAGTTGAAAAGGTGTATTTTGAGGTATGGTATACATAGGATTTGAAAAAATAGACTTTGGCGACCAACAAATACTTGATTTGGTTATCCCCACTGGAATTATTCTTCTGCTTAAAAATATCTAGGACTAGTAGGTAAAAGAATCATATTTTGGACCAAACAGTTTTACCCTTTAAATCAAACATGATAACCCCACTAGCAAGTATTTTTACATCCTGATTCAGGTGTTATATAGTTTGCCATCATTACTAAAAGCTTTCGAAATTCTCATCATAATCATGTTGAAACTAGATGCCTTCACTACCACTATCATCAGCATTACCATCGCCCCTATGATGATTGCTATTTTGTTTAGAAATTTGTGCTGAAACTGGATGCCTTCACTATCACTATCAACATCACCACCATCATGATGATATATATTTTGCTTAGACATTTATGCCTTATTGTAAGCTGAAATATAAAGTTAGCAACATAAATAAGTCATATGAATTTTCAATTTTCAATTTTCAAATATATTAATATTTTTAATAAATTATATTTGTAACATTAAATATATTTAAATAATACAGTTCAATTATTAATTTACCAAAATTTCTTAATTTTGGACATATTTACAACCTTTATTAAATAGAAAACACACCTAATAACAAAGTTGTTTTAGCATCTCCACAGTTGTTTTAGTTCCTCCGTTTCAAAATGATAAACAAGGTTACTATATTTAGATATGTCAAAAAGATAGATTTGTTTCTATAAATGGAAAGTCAAATGTTATAAGATTATTACTTTGCCCATATAGGGACCACTTCTCTTTCCTACTTTTATTATTTAAACACAAGAGTACCACTTCTTTCCCAAAGATAAATATGAAAAAAACATAAAAATATGATTTAAATAATCATAACATGGAATAAAAAACCAAGGTGACCATTCTTCTCATACAAAAACTCCTCCCATATTATCCTTTATAAATAAAAACCATTTGAATTAAAAATAAAATAAAAACTCCATTTCCTTTAATATTGGTTAAATTTAGTTTTTACCATTTTTTAAAATTCCATCCTTACCCTTTCTTTCTCTTCTTTCTCATTTCATCCTTACCCTTTCTTCTTCTTCTTCTTCTTATTCTTCTTCTTCTTCTTCTCTTATTCTTCCTCCTCCTCCCTACCACCATCACCAGCAGAAACAGTAGCTCCTCCGCCACCATCACCAGCAGCAAAAGTAGCTCCTCCGCCACAATAACACCTTCGTCTCCTTTACCAACACCTCTCTATTTTTTTATTTTACTTTTATGTTCACCAATAATAAATTTTGTCACCCATATCTGCCACAAACAGCACCTTCGTCTCCTCCACCAACACCACAAGTACCTCCTTCTCTTCTTATGTCCAGATCCTCCACCAACAACACCTCCTCCTTCCCCATCGCTTCCTCCTCGTTATTTTTTCTCCTCAACCACTACATGTCCAGATCCACCACCAACAACACCTCTTCCTCCTCCTTCTATCCTCTACAAACATCACCAACACCTCCAGATCATCATCGTCGAAAATCATCATCAAAAAATAATTATACATCATCATTGTCGAAATTAGGGTTTTTTGGTGGTGAAACGTCAGAAAAATGATGAAACCAAATTTGGTTTCATTAAATTTTACAAAAACTAAAACAACGTTGAAACCAGTGTTTGTGTAGGTGGAATGTCTGAAAAATGATGAATTTTTTTTTGGTTTCATCATTTTTTTTCTTCTGGAATAAAACAAATGATGAAACCTTTTTGGTTTCATCAAATTTTAGAAAAACTAACAACGCTGAAACCAATTTTTGTGTTGGTGAAAACAGTAAGTTTTATAGAAACCAAATTTGGTTTCATCTGATTTGTTCCTACTTTTTACCGTGAACCAAATTTTAATGGTGAAACAATACGTTTATGTTGAAACCAAATTTGGTTTCAACTAAATTTTTCCTAGTTTTTTGAATTTGGTGCATTTGGTTTCTTCGTTGAAGTTGTCTTGGTGAAATACAAATTTTATGTTGAAACCAAATTTGGTTTCATCATTTTTAGTTCAACTGCTGCTGAATCTTGCTCCATCTCAAGGAGTAAATGTTTGGTCTGAAGCTACATCCTCGGAATCTGTTGAAATGTTATTGAAATCGGTAGGGCAGGATGAAATGATTATGGAACAAACTACTACTATTATTGAGGGATCAGTATTCGGAGAAGGATTAGGCGACTTAACAACTCAAATCGGTAGGCCATGGATTTGGATCTGTTTTATTAAGTTTTTTGTTGATCTTTTTATCTTTTTTTTTCTCTTGTTTCTTCACCATTTCGAATGATGTTCAGTGATTTTGTTTCGATGTTAGGTTAGGTTAAAACTGTTAGAGAATAAAATAGAAAGATCTGAGTTAATAGTAGAAGGAGGATGTGGGAAACTTAGTATATCTACTGATGATGATGAACAACCGTTTGAGAATCAGAAATTCAGTTTTTGATTCTGATTCTTAATGTACTGGTTGTGATGCAGATGATGATGACGAGGATGATGTTCAGGAGATTTTTCTGATGATTTTGAAATTGGGGAACTGTTGAAATTTTGGAAGTGGTTGAAAAGGGAAATAATGTCGTGGGTCGAATTGAATTAGGGAGAAATAAATGAGAGTGAGCGGTTTAAGGGAGGGTAGTTTAGACAGTTGGGTTCAAATGAGTTTTTTGTGACAAATTTGTTTTGTTAGATTTTTTGTTGTTGGATAGTGACACCTTTGGGGTTATAACCCACATCCTGTTAAATAATTATTTTATTTATTTTTATGCTAAATTAAACAAACTTATCATTTTAAAACAAAAAGAGTATAAGATGTTAATAATTTTTTACGTGTTTTATCGGCTAAATGTGCTTACAACGATTAAAAGTGGTTATAACTGGCACGACCATAGGTCATAGGCAGTGACTTAATCCCTTGGGGTTCAACACTTGTGTTAATCAAGCAACCTTATATATGGATTACTAAAATAAACGTGACCTTAATTGGTTGAAACATCATTTTTACGAAAGAATCAACAGCTGCGTACGCTGTATTGGCTAGTTCCGCCTGGGTGAGACTTGGTCGGTCTGGAGACTTGGCAAAATCATGCCCGAGTTACAAATCCTTTATCTGCATTATCCATTGGACTTGTGATACCCATGTATTTCTTGCCCATAGCAGGACCACTGGACCACGATGTATAGGTTTCTCGAATTGGCCCATAATATGTATTTGTATACCTATATATAACTGCATGTATTAGTTTCTTTTATATTTTTTGAACAACACCAATACCATTATAACCGGTTCGAATGTGATAATGTGAGTATTTCACTTTGAAAGTAATAGAAGCGGCTATTTAAAATTTAAAGTCATTAAACATCATCACAAAATAAAGTTATTGAGGTGAAGATCTGATGCAGATGATCAGGCTATAGCCTATTTGGAGGCTAAAGACCCGAGTATCATAATTTAGCTCAAGAGCGGTCCATTTTGATTGGAAACGGACCAACGATCAAGATATGACACAACTTCGTCTCATGGTCTTCATATTTTAGCCAAATTCCATCGTTTAGGGCTTCAAACAGGCGTTTTTTGCTTTTTTAGGAAAGTTTTTCTTTTGTTAATAACTTCTTCGTTAGGAGTCCGTTTGGGTCGCCGTTTGCAGAAAATAGTTTTATTTTGTGAGTACTTTCATTATTTTAGGTCGACCAAAATTTTCCAAAAATAGCAAATTAGGGTTTGAGTAGGTTTATGGGTTTTTTTCATCCTTTCTTGACTAGCAAGTTAGGGTTTTTCCCCAAGTCTATAAAAGAGTCCTCCATGTATTATTTTAAACAGTTGAATTTGATTAATAAGAATTAATTTCTTAAATTTGTTAAAGTTTAATCGATTATTATTTAAAGGCGGGAAACCGAAGTCTAAATAATTATCATTGTTCATAGTCGATATTCCTAGGAATATTTGAAGTCTGAACAAAACCTCTCTTTTCTTTCTTTTCTTTATTATCCGCTGCATCAGTTGGTATCAGAGCAAAGTCGATTCTAGGGTTGATAAGATGCCACCAAGAGTAGCAATCGGTCAGGGTCGAGGTCGAGGAGGAGGTCCATAAGGTTCATTCCATGGAGATCTAGAGAAGAATTCATTGAAGACGTCCAAGGTTTGGTGGGTCGGTATAACCTTCGGAAGGAAGAAGAAGATGATAACGATAACCCTTTTGCTAGAGGGCATCGCGAAGGTAGAATAAATCAACGAGAGGATTCTGATCAATGGAAGGCAGGAATAAAAGTAGAGATCCCAGAATTTTATGGTGGTTTGGAACCAGAAGAGCTTCTCTCTTGGGTGAATACGGTTGAGGAAGTATTGGAATTCAAAGAAGTACCAGATAACAAACGAGTTTCGCTGGTAGCAACTATGTTTCGTGGGAGGGCTAATTCGTGGTGGCAACAACATAAGCTGTTACACAGTCGTAAAGGAAATCAGAAGTTAGTATCATGGGAGAAATTGAATAAACACATGAGAACAAAGTGTTTGCCACATAACTACATTGGATTGATGTACCAGCAGCTGCAAAACCTGCGCAAGAGAGTACGTTCTATAGACGATTACACCAAGGAGTTTTACCGACTACTTTCTCTTAACGACTTGTTAGAGTCAGATGAGCAAAATGTCGCTCGCTATATAGGTGGTCTCCCTTAACAATATCAGGATACACTCAACATGTTTTATTGATGCTCTATTTCGGATCCACATCATAGAGCAAGGCATATAGAAAAACAAGTAGGGCGTAGAAGCTTAAATTAGGGTATCAATGTGGCATCATCTCCAGCAAGTAATCGTAGTACTTCAACACCTAGTACTGCTAGTAAACTGAATTCTTCGTAAACACTAAATAAAACCCCAGTTACCACTTTTTGAGGTAGCTGTAATAAGTGCAGAGAATTTGGGCACAAAGCTAGTGACTGCTAGTAAACTCAGACCCTTTATCGATACTGTTGTGGTTGTTTATTTCGATGATATTCTTGTTTATAGTGCTAACATGGACTTTCATGTTCAACATCTTCTAAAGGTCTCTCAGTTCTACGTAGGGAAAATTTTTCTGCGGCCATCAAAAAGTGTTCATTCATGACAGATCGAGTTCTATTTCTCGGTTATGTCGTCACCAAGGATGAAATCAAGGTAGAAGAGTCCAAGGGTGAAGCTGTGAGAAATTGGACTACACCTACTACATTATACGAGGTAAGGAGTTTCCATGGTTTCGCTTCTTTTTACCGGCGCTTTATTCCCCACTTCAGCACCATTATAGCACCCATTACTGAATGCCTGAAAGGAGGAAATTTTTCATGGTCTGAGGAAGCTGACGAAGCCTTTGAAGCTTTCAAGACAAAGCCGATAACTGCGCCACTATTAGTGTTACCTGATTTCAGCAAGCCGTTTGAACTACACTGTGATGCATCGAAGGTGTGAATTGGAGCTTTTTTGAATCAGGAAGGACGACCTGTAGCATATTTCAATGAGAAGTTAAATGGTGCTAAGATCAACTATAGTACTTATATTATGGAGTTTTATGCTATAGTTCAAGCCTTAAAGCATTGGCTTCACTATCTAATTCATAACGAGTTCATTATTGTTTCTGATCACGATTCTGTGAAGCACATCAACAGTCAAGAGAAGCTTTCTTCTAGACATGGTAAGTGGGATGGTTATTTGCAAGAGTTCGCTTTTGTACTGAAGCACAAAGATGGGTCGTAGAATCAAGTTGCTAATTCCTTACGCCGAAAGATTATGATACTCAACACCATGCTAACTGAGGTAATAGATTTTGATTCATATTCTGACCATATTCTAATTAATCCGAAATTTGCGGGGATTGTGGATGATACCATTTTAGGCAAACAAAGTGATTACCTTATGCATGAATTATTTCTCTTCAAAGGTAACCAATTGTGTATTCCTGATTCTAGTCTCCGATTGAAGATTATTAAGGAGTTACATGACGAGGGGCACATAGGAAGGGATGAGACTTTCCAACTTGTTTCGAAGTCATATTACTGGCCAACAATGAGGCGTGAAGTTGTTAAATTCGTGGATACATATCGAATCTGTCAAGCTTCAAAAAGAAAAGAAACTAATGCAGGGTTGTACATGTCATTGAAAGTTTCAAGTCAACGCTGGACAGATTTGAGCATGAAGTTTGTATTGGGTTTACCTCGAACTCAAAGGGGACATGATTCAGTATTTGTAGTTGTTGACCGTTTTTCAAAAATGTCCCATTTTATTGCTTGCAACAAGACTACTAATGTACTGAAGGTAGCTGAATTGTTCTTCCGTTAAGTGTATCGTCTACATGGATTGCCATGTTCAATCGTTAGTGATCGAGACACAAGATTCCTTAGTTATTTCTGGAAAAACTTGTGTAAATTAGCTAATACAAGGCTTAACTTCGGTAGTGCATATCATCCTCAAAGTGATAGACAAACAGAAGTTGTGAATCGTTCGCTGGGTGATATACTACGGTGCATGGTTGAAGACAATCCGAAGAGTTGGGATCAGAAACTTTGCCAAGATGAATTTGTATTTAATGGTTCAGTAAACTGTAGTCTGGGTATGAGTCTGTTTGAGGTTGTTTATGGCTACAATCCACGAGAACCAGTAGATTTAGCACCTGTTCCTGATCTGAAGAGAAATGAAGTTAGTGCCGAAGAACGTATCCAACAGTTGCAACAGGTTCACAAGTTGGATGAAGAGCAGTTGCTTTGAGCTAATAAGAGGTATAAGGAGGCGGAAGATAAGAAACACAGATTTGTGGATTTTGCAGTAGGAGATTTTGTGTGGGCAATGTAGACAAAAGATCGTTTTCCAGTTGGCGAGTATAACAAACTGAAGGTGCGCAAGATTGGTCCCTTGGAAATTATCGCGAAGATTAATCCTAATGCCTATAAGTTAAAGCTTCCAAGTCACATCCGGACTTCTGATGTTTTTAATGTCAAACACTTGGTGTCGTATAATGGTGATAATTCTGATTATGACCAAGAAAATTCGAGGGCTAATTTCTCTCAACCCCGGAAGAATGATGCAGATGAGCAGGCTATAGCCTATTTGGAGGCTAAAGACCTGAGTGTCGTAATTTAGCTCAAGAGGGGTCCTTTTTGATTGGAAACGGGCCAGCGATCAAGACATGACACGACTACGTCTCATGGTCCTCAGATTTTAGCAAAATTCCATTATTTAGGGCTTCAAACATGCGTTTTTGCTATTTAAGGAAAGTTTTTGTTTTGTTAATAATTTCTTCGTTAGGAGTCTGTTTGGGCCACTGTTTGCGGAAAATATTTTTATTTTATGAATAATTTCATTATTTTAGGTCGACCAAAATTTTCCAAAAATAGCAAATTAGGATTGGAGTCGGTTTAGGTTTTTTTTTCATCCTTTCTTGACTAGCAAGTTAGGGTTTTTCCCCAAGTCTATAAAAGAGTCCTCCATGTATTATTTTAAACAGTTGATATTGGTTAATAAGAATTAATTCTTAAACTTGTTCAAGTTTAATCGATTATTATTTAAATTCGGGAAACCGAAGTCTAAATAATTATCATTGTTCATAGTCGATATTCCTAAGAATATTTAAAGTCTGAATAAAACTTCTCTTTTCATTCTTTTTCTTTATTATCCGCTGCATCAGTTGGTATCAGAGCAAAGTCGGTTCTAGGGTTGATAAGATGCCACTAAGAGTAGCAATCGGTCAGGGTCGAGGTCAAAGTCGAGGAGGATGTCCAGAAGGTTTCATTCCATGGAGATCTAGAGAAGAATTCATTGAAGACGTCCAAGGTTTGGTGGTTCAGTATAACCTTCGGAAGGAAGAAGAATATGATAACGCTAACCCTTTTGCTAGAGGCATCGCGTAGGTAGAATAAATCAACGAGAGGATTCTGATCACTGGAAGGAAGGAATAAAAGTAGAGATCCCAGAATTTTATGGTGGTTTGGAACCAGACGAGTTTCTCTCTTGGATGAATACGGTTGAGGAAGTATTGGAATGAAAAGAAGTACCAGATAACAAACGAGTTTCATTGGTAGCAACTATGTTTCGTGGGAGGGATAATTCGTGGTGGCAACAACACAAGCTGCTATGCAGTCGTAAATGAAAACAAAAGTTAGTATCATGGGAGAAGTTGAAAAAACACATGAGAACAGATTTTTTGCCACATAACTACATTGAATTGATGTACCAGTAGCTGCAAAACCTACACAAGAGAGTAGGTTCTATAGACGATTACACCAAGGAGTTTTACCGACTACTTTCTCTTAACGACTTGTCAGAGTTAGATGAGCAAAAATTTGCTCGTTATATAGATGGTCTCCCTCAACAATATCAGGATACACTCAACATGTTGGATTGCTGCTCTATTTCAGATGCACATCATAGAGCAAGGCATATAGAGAAACAAGTAGGGCGTAGAAGCTTAAATTAGGGTATCAATGTGGCAGCATCTCCAGCAAGTAATCATAATACATCAACAGCTAGTACTGATAGTAAACTTAATTCTTCGTAAACACCAAATAAAACCCCAGCTACCACTTTTGGAGGTAGGTGTAATAAGTGCGGAGAATTTGGGCACAAAGCCAATGAATGTCAAAAAGCAGAACGAGCGAACAAGGTATTTTTCATTGAAAATGACCGTGAAGAAGATGGTTGGGTAACTGATTATAAAGAGGATCATGAGGATGATTCTGAACCTGTCGATGAATTAGTTGCCGGAGATAAAGGAGTGAACTTTGTAGTAAGAAGAAGTTGTCTCACTCCATGTAAAGATGAGGGCGACAACTGGTTGCGTAACAATACATTCCAGTCGACATGTACGATCGATGGAAGTTTGTATTTAGTTATTGATCCTGGAAGTTGCGAGAATATTGTTGATGAAGAGGTCGTGAAACGATTCAAGCTGGAAACCAAGGCACATCCACATCCATACAAGCTTTCTTGGCTTAAGAAAGGGAATGAGGTGAAAGTAAACAAACGTTGCTTGATTTCTTTTTCAATTGGTAACAAATATGAAGATAAAATATGGTGTGACGTTACTAGTATGGATGCTTGTCACTTGTTGTTGGGTCGTCCATGGGAGTTTGACAGGAAAAGTAGTCATGACAGGTATAAGAATACCTACAGTTTTTAATGGAATGACGTACGTATAGTACTTGTACCCAGTAAAGAGATTGCACCTACACCATCTACTGGAGAAGCTACCAATCTCTTGTTGTTTAAGCAGTTTGAAGATGAGGTAGAAGATGCAGGTGAATTGTTTGTGTTGATTGACAAAGAAGAACAACAGGATGACAGTAGTATTCCCATTGCAGCTCAACCTTTAGTTAAGGAATCTATGGATGTTTTTCCGAACGAGCTACCACCTCTCCGGGATATACAATATCGTATTGATCTCGTTCCTGGATCAATCTTTCCAAATAAAGCGCATTACAGAATGAGTCCTAAAGAGCATGAAGAACTTCGTCGTCAAGTGGAAGATTTGCTACAAAAAGGATTGGTCCGACAGAGTCTAAGTCCTTGTGTAGTACCAGCCTTGCTAATTCCAAAGAAATATGGAACATGGAGAATGTGTGTTGATAGTCGAGCCATCAATAAAATCACAGTCAAATACCGTTTTCTAATTCCCAGATTGGATGACTTGTTAGATTACTTGTGTGGAGCAAAAGTGTTTAACGAACTCGACTTGAAGAGTGGGTACCATCAGATCATAATTCGTGAAGGTGATGAGTGGAAGACTGCTTTCAAAACTCGAGAAGGATTATATGAGTGGTTTGTTATGCCATTCGGGTTCACCGATGCGCCAAGTACATTCATGCATATCATGAATCAAGTACTCAGACCCTTTGTCGGTACTTATGTGGTTGTTTATTTCGATGATATATTCTTCTTTATAGTGCTAACATGGACTTGCATGTTCAACATCTTCGAGAAGTGCTCTCAGTTATACGCAGGGAGAAATTATTTACGGCCATCAAAAAGTGTTCATTCATGACAGATCAAGTTTTATTTCTCGGTTATGTCGTCACCAAGGATGGAATCAAGGTAGATGAGTCCAAGGTTGAAGCTGTGAGAAATTGGACTACACCTACTATATTACACGAGGTAAGGAGTTTCCATGGTTTCGCTTCTTTTTACCGGCGCTTTATTCCCCACTTCAGTACCATTATTGCACTTATTAATGAATGCATGAAAGGAGGAAAGTTTTCATGGTCTGAGGAAGCTGACGAAGCCTTTGAAGCTGTCAAGACAAAGCTGATAACTAAACGACTATAGGTGTTACCTGATTTCAGTAAGCCGTTTGAACTACACTGTGATGCATCGAAGATGGGAATTGGAGCTGTTTTGAGTCAGGAAGGACGACCTGTAGCGTTTTTATGTGAGAAATTAAATGGTGCTAAGCTCAACTATTGTACTTATGATGTAGAGTTTTATGTTATAGTTCAAGCCTTGAAGCATTGGTGTTATTATCTAATCCATAACGAGTTCATTATGTTTTCTGGTCATGATTCTTTGAAGCACATCAACATTCAAGAGAATCTTTCTTCTAGACATGGTAAGTGGGATGGTTATTTGCAAGAGTTCTCTTTTGTACTGAAGCACAAAGCTGGGTCGCATAATCAAGTTGTTGATGCCTTAAGCCGAAGGAGTATGATACTCAACGCCATGCGAACTGAGGTAATATATTTTGATTCATATTATGACCATATTCTAATCGATCTGAAGTTTAAATAATTATCATTGTTCATAGTCGATATTCCTAAGAATATTTGAAGTCTGAACAAAACCTCTCTTTTCTTTCTTTTCTTTATTATCCGCTGCATCAGTTGGTATCAGAGAAAATTCGATTCTATGGTTGATAAGATTCCACCAAGAATAGCAATTGGTCAGGGTCGAGGTCGAGGTCGAGGAGGAGGTCCAGAAGGTTTCATTCCAAGTAGATCTAGAGAAGAATTCATTGAAGACGTTCAAGGTTTGCTGGGTCGGTATAACCTTCGGAAGGAAGAAGAAGATGGTAACGCTAACCCTTTTGCTAGAGGGCATCGCAAAGGTAGAAAAAATCAACGAGAGGATGATCGCTGGAAGGAAGGAATAAAAGTAGAAATCCCAGAATTTTATGGTGGTTTGGAACCGGAAGGGTTTCTCTCTTGGGTGAATACGGTTGAGGAAGTATTAGAATTCAAAGAAGTACCAGATAAGAAACAAGTTTCGTTGGTAGCAACTATGTTTCGTGGGAGGGATAATTCGTGGTGGCAACAACACAAGCTGCTACCCAGTCGTAAAGGAAAACATAAGTTAGTATCATGGGAGAAGTTGAAAAAACACATGAGAAAGAGATTTTTTGCCACATAACTACATTGGATTGATGTACCAGCAGCTGCAAAACCTACACAAGGGAGTACGTTCTATAGATGATTACACCAAGAAGTTTTACCGACTACTTTCTCTTAACGACTTGTCAGAGTCAGATGAGCAAAAAGTCGCTCACTATATAGGTGGTCTCCCTCAACAATATCAGGATACACTCAAAATGTTTGATTGCTGCTCTATTTCGGATACACATCATAGAGCAAGGAATATAGAGAAACAAGTAGGGCGTAGAAGCTTAAATTGGGGTATCAATGTGGCAGCATCTCCAGTAAGTAACCGTAGTACTTCAACACCTAGTACTGCTAGTAAACTTAATTCTTCGTCAACACCAAATAAAACCCCAGTTACAACTTTTGGAGGTAGCTGTAATAAGTGCGTAGAATTTGGGCACAAAGCCAGTGACTGTCAAAAAGCAGAACGAGCGAACAAGGTATTTTTCACTAAAACGACCGTGAAGAATATGGCTGGGGAACTGATTATGAAGAGGATCATAAGGATGATTCTGAATGTGTCGATGAAGTAGTTGCCAAAGATAAAGGAGTGAACTTTGTAGTAAGAAAAGTTATCTCACTCCAAGAAAAGATGAGGGCGACAGCTGGTTGCGTAACAATATATTCCAGTCAACATGTACGATCGAAGGAAAAGTTTGTCGTCTAGTTATTGATCCTGGAAGTTGCGAGAATATTTTTGATGAAGAGGTCGTGAAACGATTCAAGCTGAAAACCAAGGCACATCCACATCCATACAAGATTTCTTGGCTTCAGAAAAGGAATTGGTAACAAATATAAAGATAAAATATGGTGTGACGTTACTAGTATGGATGCTTGTCACTTGTTGTTGGGTCATCCATGGGAGTTTGACAGGAAAAGTAGTCATGACGGGTATAAGAATACCTACAGTTTTTAATGGAACGACGTACGTATAGTACTTGTACCCAGTAAAGAGATTGCACCTACACCATCTACTGGAGAAGCTACCAATCTCTTGTTGTTTATGCAGTTTGAAGATGAGGTAGAAGATGCAGGTGAATTGTTTGTGTTGATTGGCAAAGAAGAACAACAGGATGACAGTAGTATTCCCATTGCAGCTCAACCTTTAATTAAGGAATTTGTGGATGTTTTTCCGAACGAGTTGCCGGACGAGTTACCACCTCTCCGGGATATACAACATCGTATTGATCTCGTTCCTGGATCAAGCTTGCCAAATAAAGCTTATTACAAAATGAGTCCTAAGGAGCATGAAGAACTTCGTTGTCAAGTGGAAGATTTGCTACAAAAAGGATTGGTCCGACATAGTCTAAGTCCTTGTGCAGTACCAGCCCTGTTGATTCCAAAGAAAGATGGAACGTGGAGAATGTTTGTTGACAGTCGATCCATCAACAAAATCACAGTGGAAGAGTGAGAGCAAAAATATTTAGCAAACTCGACTTGAAGAGTGGGTACCATCAGATCATAATTCGTGAAGGTGATGAGTGGAAGACTTCTTTCAAAAATCGAGAAGGATTATATGAGTGGCTGGTTATGCCATTTGGGTTGACCGATGCGCCAAGTACATTCATGTGTATCATGAATCAAGTACTCAGACCCTTTATCAGTACTTTTATGGTTGTTTATTTCGATGATATTCTTCTTTATAGTGCTAACGTGGAATTGCATGTTTAACATCTTCGATAAGTGCTCTTAGTTCTACGCAGGGAGAAATTATTTACGGCCATCAAAAAGTGTTCATTCATGACAGATCGAGTTCTATTTCTCGGTTATGTCGTCACCAAGGATGGAATCAAGGTAGATGAGTCCAAGGTTTTAGTTGTGAGAAATTGGACTACACCTACTACATTACACGAGGTAAGGAGTTTTCATGGTTTCGCTTCTTTTTACCGGCGCTTTATTCCCCACTTCAGCACCATTATGGCACCCATTAATGAATGTATGAAAGGAGGAAAGTTTTCATGGTCAGAGGAAGCTGACGAAGCCTTTGAAGCTGTCAAGACAAAGCTGATAACTGCACCACTATTGGTGTTGCCTGATTTCATCAAGTCGTTTGAACTACACTGAGATGCATCGAAGGTGGGAATTGGAGCTGTTTTGAGTTAGGAAGGATGACCTGTAGCGTATTTCAGTGAGAATTTCAATGGTGCTAAGCTCAACTATAGTACTTATGATGTGGAGTTTTATCTTATAGTTCAACCCTTGAAGCATTGGCGTCATTATCTAATCCATAACGAGTTCATTATGTTTTCTGATCATGATTCTTTGAAGCACACCAACATTCAAGAGAAGCTTTCTTCTATACATGGTAAGTGGGCTTGTTATTTGCAAGAGTTCTCTTTTGTACTGAAGTACAAAGATGGGTCGCAGAATCAAGTTGCTGATGCCTTAAGCCGAAGGAGAATGATACTCAACGTCATGCGAACTGAGGTAATGGATTTTGATTCATATTATGACTATATTCTAACCGATCCGAACTTTACGGAGATTGTGGATGATATCAGTTTAGGCAAACGAAGTGACTACCTTATGCATGAAGGATTTCTCTTCAAAGCTAACCAATTGTATATTCCTGATTCTAGTCTCCGATTGAAGATTATTAAGGAGTCACATGACGAGGGGCACATGGGAAGAGATAAGATTTTCCAACTTGTTTCGAAGTCATATTACTGGCCAACAATGAGGTGTGAAGTTGCTAAATTCGTGGATAGATGTCGAATCTGTCAAGTTTCAAAAGGAAAAGCAACTAATGTAGTGTTGTACATGCCATTGAAAGTTCCAAGTCAACCCTGGACAGATTTGAGCATGAAGTTTGTATTGGGTTTACCTCGAACTCAAAGGGGACATGATTCAGTATTTGTAGTTGTTGACCATTTTTCAAAAATTTCCCATTTTATTGCTTGCAAGAAGAGTACTAATGCACTGAAGGTAGCTGAATTGTTCTTCCGTGAAGTGTATCGTCGATATGGATTGCCATGTTCAATTGTTAGTGATCGAGACACAAGATTCGTTAGTTATTTCTGGAAAACCTTGTGGAAATTAGTTAATACAAGGCTTAACTTCGGTAGTGTGTATCATCCTCAAAGTGATGTCCAAACAGAAGTTGTGAATCGTCGTTGGGTGATATACTACGGTGTATGATTGAAGACAATCCGAAGAGTTGGGATCAGAAACTTTGCCAAGATGAATTTGCATTTAATGGTTCAGTAAAGCGTAGTCTGGGTATGAGTCCGTTCGAGGTTGTTTATGGCTACAATCCACGAGCACCAGTAGATTTAGCACCTGTTCCTGATATGAAGAGAATTGAAGTTCGTGTCGAAGAACATATCCAACAGGTTCACAAGTTGGCCGAAGAACAGTTGCTTCGAGCTAATGAGAGGTATAAGGAAGCGGAAGATAAGAAACGAAGAGTTGTAGATTTTGTAGTAGGAGATTTTGTTTGGGAAATATTGACAAAGGATCATTTTCCAGTTGGCGAGTATAACAAACTGAAAGCGCGCAAGATCCCTTGGAAATTGTCGCGAAGATTAATCCTAATGCCTACAAGTTAAAGCTTCCAAGTCACATCTGGACTTCTGATGTTTTTAATGTCAAACACTTGGTGCCGTATAACGGTGATAATTATGATGAAGAAATTCGAGGGCGAATGTCTCTCAACCCCGGAAGAATGATGCAGATGAGCAGGCTATAGCCTTTTTGGAAGCTAAAGACCCGAGTACCGTAATTTAGCTCAAGAGGGGTCCATTTTGATTGGAAACGGGCCAACGATCAAGACATGACATGATTACGTCTCATGGTCTTCAGATTTTAGCCAAATTCCATCGTTTAGAGCTTCAAACAGGCTTTTTTTTTTTATTTTAGGAAAGTTTTTTTTTGTTAATAACTTTTTCGTTAGAAGTCTGTTTGGGTCGTCGTTTGCGGAAAATAGTTTTATTTTATGAGTACTTTTATTATTTTAGATCGACCAAAATTTTCCAAAAATAACAAATTAGGGTTTGAGTCGGTTTAGTGGGTTTTTTCATCCTTTCTTGACTAGCAAGTTAGAGTTTTTCCCCGAGTCTATAAAAGAGTCCTCCATGTATTATTTTAAACAGTTGAATTTGATTAATAAAAATTAATTCTTAAAATTTGTTCAAGTTTAATCGATTATTATTTAAAGTTAGGAAACCAAAGTCTAAATAATTATCATTGTTTATAGTCGATATTCCTAGAAATATTTAACATCTGAACAAAATCTCTTTTTTTTTTTTTTTATGATCCGCTGCATCAAGATCTAATTTATAAAATACGAGATATCTAAATATCAATTTTGGGACATTATTTAGATAAGCACAATCTTATATATTTTTAGTTATTCATAAGGGAAACATGATGGTTTATAATTGATATTAAAAACTAAAAGCTATCCAAATGCCTAATTGAAGCTTTGTACTTCAGTTCATGTCTTCCTAATAAAACATCTTACTTGTTTTTAACCTCGAGGAAGAGCGACACCTCCATGGTCTTCACCATTAAACTCACATATTTATATTTCTCCAAGCTTCCTAAGTGTCTTTTTAACATCAACTTGTTTTGATGGATTATTAAGCCAATTTTATGCACAAATCAAATACCAAACAACTTCGGGTGTCAAAGAGCCTCGAAAACGATCAAGAATGCGTCCTTCATTGGGTATAGTTTACTTTTAGAAAACTTATTCAATTTCTGAAGTGGTGACACTAATTATCGATAATGTCAAAAATCTCTTAGAGAGGTTATTTGATTATCACTCGAATAATGTTTCAGCTAATGAAGATGTTTAAAACGAATTATTTTTTATTGTTCCAGGTGAACTAAATATTATTTTTCCCAAGACTTATGAGGATTAGGAAACTTTCTCACAACAAAAAGAAAAAGTATATAGGTATGAAACCTGAACTGAATACGTATTTTGAGGACCATTTGAGAAAATGAATACTGACTTCAACATATTGACTTAGTTAAAAGAGCATGATGGCATATATCATGTTCTTGCATGCAAGCAAGGGTCGTGATATATTGGTATTCTTTTTTTCGACCCATGAGGATTGGCAAAATTTCTTGTAACAAAAAGAAAGTATAGTATGAAGTCTAAACTGAATAAGTATTTTGAGGACCATTTGAGAAAATAAATACGGACTTCAACGTATTGACTTGGTTGAAAGCCCATGATTGCATATATCATGTTCTTTCATGCAAGGATCGTGATATATTGGTTATTCCAGTATCAAGCGTTGCTACATACATAATCTGCATTTAGCAATGAATGGTGCGTTCTTGATCGTTTTCGAAGTTTTTAGCACCCGAAATTGTTGAGTGTTTGATTGTGCACAAAATTGGCTTAAGTATTCATAAAAACAAGTTGATGTTGAAGGGACATTGGAGAAGCTTGAAGAAATGGAACTAGGGGGGAGTCTGTTGGATATTTTTAAAATGTTGTTTTTCGTTTGCCGCTACGACGGGGTTGTTTCGGACATAAATCTCTCTATAAGCCACAATTGATGGCTCTTGTAGGTGTATGTTGGAGATGAAGAGGCATCTCCAACAGATATAAATCTCCTAATTAAGTGGTAAAGATGTTCTCCCATTCTAATCATAAAAAATTCTATTTATTTTCTCCCTACTAAAGCATCATCAAATATTTTCTTTTCGTGTGTTCTTGGTTGGATAAAGGTGTACAAACCTTAAATCCGATTACGTTGTTACAGTGTTTCATTGTATCTTGAAGGAATTATTTCACATACCCGTTGTAATCGCCGATTTGATTGGGAGGGTCGAAATAATTGTCTAAAAAAAACTTTTAGAGCCTTAAAGTCGAAAGGACAACATCTCTGCTAATTTTCATCCTCAATTTAACCTAATTTCCCATCAAAGTCCAAGGAGATGCTGCTCATCCACTGGCTATAAAAAAAGTACAAAGTTTTATCATAAAGACATGAAATGAATAACAAAGCTTTAATTAGGCATTTGCATAGTTTTTAGTTTCTGATATCAATTATGATATATCATATTTCATTTATTATTATATATTAATAAAGTTGTAGAAGCTTGTGTTTATCTAAATAATACCCTAATAATCTATCGGTGTTAAGATGTCTAAATTTTAGTATTTAGTCTAATATTTTTCCAACTTAAGATTTAGGGTCAACTATAGTTGACTCCGTTTAGTTAAATTTTAATTAATATTGTGTTATATTTTTTGACATCACGAATTTACCATTACATCTAACGGTTCTTAACAAAACCATTATATCAGCGGTTCCAAATAAAATCCCTAAATTTACACCCTTTTTCATCGTCTTCTCCTCCCTCTGTTCAATACCACTACCAACATCAAATAGACATGGAGAGTCGGAGACAAGCTTGACATCATCTTCCTCCATCACCACCTCCACCTCAACCACTGCAACTTCAAATATGAGATTTAATTTATTTCATTCCTTTTTTGTTGGTTCAACTAGAACCAAACAATCAATAATTGAAATTACTTCTTCGAATTTCCAAATTTGATTTCAACTTCTATTACTGATTTTTAAGGCTTTAACATTATCTGGGTTTCAATCTAAATACTCTTCTAGCACTTTTATTTTCTCTTCAAATTTTTTTCCTGTAGTAGTAGTGTTGTTTTCCATCTCTATTGTGGATGTAGAAACAAGAGTAACAATTGGAGGTTTATGAAAACAGTTGAAGAAAAGAGCAGCAACAGTAATGGCTATGCAAGTGGTTTTTAGAAAAGAAAAGAGCGGATTTAGGGTTTCAAATTGTGGTTATTTCTTTTTAGGGTTTCAACGAAATTGGCCAGAGGCTTTGATAGATAATGTTTTAGCAGTAATAGTTTTTTAGAGGGAGATTATTGAGATGGATGATTGATTATAGGGATTTTTTGATACTGACGAAGAATATGTTGAATACTTATGAGTTTTTATACGATTAAGAGTTATGCGTTGTTATCATGCATAAGTTTGTAGGAATTGGAGAGCTAGAAAAGAGGAATACTCGACGCAAAAGAACACCACCATGTCTTATCAAATGTTCAACAAAATTCCTGAACCACCAACTGTTCTCGACCTAACCGAACCAAGAAGACGCTGCTACCAGGGTCTGTGGGGTTATTTTTGTAGGGTTCGAAGGGGCTTTTGAAGTTATGAAAAACAAGGAGTTTGTGCTTGAATTGTTACAGTTTTGGACAGAGATTTGGGTTCTGTTGTTTGCTACAAAACATGCAAGAAGGCAATGTGTTGCACCTTTATTCTCACTGCAAACTAAGGTTCATGTGGCTCTGTATAAGGTTAGTGCCAAGAATTCAATTGAGTAAGTAAGTTGTTGCATTTCAATTGGAGCTGAATAATATGGATTTGTTGAATGTTCTCGGAAGTGGATGATTTGAAGGTGGTTATGATGGTGGTTGCAGTGGTATGTAAAACAGAGATAGATAAAATGATGGTGGTGCTAGAGGTGATGTGTCCGGAGAAGATGAGAAGATGGATTCCCAAAGTTATTACGGAGATGTTAAAAAAGTGAAGGTTATGATAGTAAATTTAGCTAATAATTTCATTTTATTATTTATTTTATTTGTTTTTCTATAGTTTTTAAACAAAAATCAAGATTTAACATGATCAACACAGGTCAACGTCATTTCTAAGTACTAAACCTTAAGTTGGATAAATGTTAGATCAAATATTAAAATTAGACTAAATATTAGTATCAAACACCAATTAACCCTAACCTTAATAACCATCTTTTATGATCACATTTGCTGAGTTTAAATTCTAAATAACTGTTTTTATTACTTTGAAAGTGAAAAACTCACATTGACGCATTCGAACTAGTCATAAGGATCTTGATCTTGTTCAACAAATATAAAAGAAATTAGTACATATACTTAAATATAGGTCCAAATATGTACCATGGGCTAACTGAAACCTGAGATACGCTGCTGTCTAGACTTTCATAGGTTCCACGAGTTAAATACGACAAAGGATTTCTAGCTCATGCATGGCTTAGCCAGGCTTTCCTACCAGGCCAATCCAACCAAGTCTCACCATTGAATTGTGCTCCTATACAAACTTTCATAGTTAAAAGAGAAAGCTTTGACCTAATTCAAGTACAATTAACAAGATTATAAAAGTAAAATATAATAATAAGAAGTAACATTGTTTTCCACTTAAGTGCATAATTCACATGTTTATAGTGTCAAATCCATACTAGTATTAAATATAATTCTTGTATATTACTTGCTATTATTTTTTTTTTCTATCTTATGCGTCATATTAGGTGAATCATCCAAAAAAGAGCTACAAGGTGCTAAAATGAACAAAACATTGAAGTCTAGCAATGGAGAAAGGCCAACGACCAAATTCTAATCATTAAAATCAAGCAGTTCTTAATAACATCTTGAATATAACGAGAATACAAAGTGAACCCAAAAAGAATGAGGTCATTCGGACTTCGGACGAAGAAGTTACAGACAAAACAGTCGATACGAAAAACGGTGATCTGCAACACAAGAATCGGCACAATTAATAACTATGCCGAATGAACCACTATTTTGGGCAGAAAATATGTATTTTTGACCCCTTTAGTCAGCACAGTTAATGTAATTCAACTATGCCGAGTGGAGGAAGTTTTGGAGCAGAAAGTTGAGCTATTTGGACCCCTAAAATCGGCATTGTTCATTGGAAATCATCTATGCCGACTGAGACAAAGTTATTGCGTCCCTTTTGACACGTTTTGACTTCTAAATCAAGGAAACTTAGTTCCAATGGGATTCTAAACCCTAGAAGGATAGGAAACTTGAGGGTCAAGCATTGAAGGCTATAAAAAAGACATCTAAGGTTCAAACAAGACATCTTTAGATATTCTACATCTTTTAAGTAATTTCATATTTTCTACCTCTCATATCACAACTTCTACGTCAAAACCCTAATGTTTTCCCCTTTAGGGGGAAACCATTCTTCTTTGTTTTTTGTTTAGTTATTTACATATTCTACATCTTTTAGAAGGAATTTCATATACTCTACCTCTCATATCACAACCTCTACATCTAAACCTAGGGTTTACTCCTTTAGGGAGAAATCATTCTTCTTTGTAATATGAGTAGCTTAACCTTTTGTTGATTAAGGAAGAATTCAATGTTCTAAGTGTTAAGCTTTATTAGTAGTACAAGTTTATTTGGAATTTTAATCATTATCGTTTGTTTTCACTATATCTAGGGTTTATGATTGATTTCTAGATTGTTCAAGTGTACAATTGGATTAATGTATTGATCAGTTTATTGCTAGTATTGAGTTATGAGATAAATAATATATGTTGACTCGTACACAAGTGAAAGCTAGAAATAACATGTACGGTGCACAAAATCAATCATATTATAGTGATAGTCAATGTGGTTTTCAATCTCAGTCTTATGACAACTACCAACCGTACCAGGGGTATAATCAAAACCAATTCTTTGGTTACAACCAATACCCTACGGAACCTTCTGATTATTCTCATTCATATCAACAACCTTATGAGGGGTATATACGTGAACAATCACTAGGATGGGAGGATATTTATGCTACTAATCATATTTCTTCTAGTTTGGCAGATGAATTCCGACATCATACGACACGTATGGATTCAATTTTAGAGAGATTTTCATCAACCAAACATAAATGTAATATTCTCGACCCGATTTCCAATCGTATTCATGATCATTCACCCATTCAAAATGAGGAGGTTTGCGCTAGAGATATTTTAGTAAGTGAAGGGATAAAATATCCTGACTTAGAAGCTAGCATTACCCAGATGTTTGAACAGTTTGAGCAGCAGAATCAAAAGACTGAAGATACACTCCAAGAACTTCAAAGGACTATGGATATCCTAAAAAATCGCATTGGTTAACTTAAAGAGGAATTGACGAACGAAGAAGTATGGTCTCAAAACCAAAATAATTCTGACTTTCCCACGGTTAGTAATGAATATATGATCGATGATAATTCTGAAGATGATCAACCTTCTGAAAGTCCATGTAACAATGATAAAATTATTCCAACTCCTGATCATAATAATGATCATTCGCTTATTCAAAAGGAGGAGATTGGGTATGACATATCTTTTGTTATAAATGGTGTCGCATACTCAAATGAAGATATTATGATGTGCACTAATGAACTAGACTTTTTGGAAAAGGATTTTGATTTTGATGATGATGAGTGGAGGGTTTTTTATATCTCTAAGGAGTACACATTAGGGGATGCTCTTACATATGAACCTAATTTTTGGTCAGATGACGATGATAAATATGAGCAACTTTTAGTCAAAAATGAAACCAAATTGTTGATTTCGTGGAAGACCTAATTGAGTTTACCAGGATTATAATGATGCTGAGATTTCGGTTGAAGCAGAAACTGATGAACAATGGTTTTGAAGAGTTTGATAGAGGACCACGATATAGAAGAGATAAATAATTCATTCGATTTCTTTAAGAATGATGAGGATCCCGTAATACAAGATATCATGAAAGGTTTGTCTAACCATTTGTATAGTTTTATATCTCTTGATCCTCCTCCCCCAATCGAAATAGTTCCCAAAAAAGTTGTTAACCCGATTTTTAAGGAGATACCTCATTTAGGGTTGGGTATATGTGCTATTAAAATTCTTAAGGATTATTTTTCTTCTAACTATCCACCACTAGATGTGTTTGATTCTAGCATTGTGCAGGTTCACCGAGAGGAACCCAAAGAAGTTCCCTTGTTTTATGCTCCTTATGCATTTCCAAGTGTTAAAAAGACTAAGTGTGGGGGAAACTTCCATAAAGTAGCAGTTTTAGTATCTATATCTTATGCTAACGTTTTTGTGAAGCTGTTATTAGAACTCCAGGTTGTTGTCTGGGTGGATCCCCATATTTTCAGATTATTATTTTATGGGAGATAACCAGAAGGTCAGAATGAGGATGTTAAACTAAGCGCTGAATGGGAGGAAACCCATTGGTTTTGTATTTCTATGTTTATCTTTTGATTTTTAGTAATTTTTCATATCATGTTAGGATTTGCCATCTTGATTTTACATTGGAAGAGCCAATTTACATTGAGGACAATATAAAGTTTAAGTATGGGGAGTGATTAAGCATATAGAGTTTTTAGTTTCACTTATAGGTAGAATTTTTGAACTTTTTGTACATATTTGCATGAAAACCTCTATATTGTAGTCTTGTTTGCAGTTGGCACCATTCTCTCAACAACAACAGGTTCATAGAAGCACATCATTATTAACAAGCGGAACATCAAAAATTTGAAGGAAAATTGAAGAATTCAAGGTTTATAAGCAACAGTACAAGAAAAAGCAAATTTCGTATTCAAGTGAAGCAACAAGACAATGAGCAGAATTATATATCATGTTGAATACTTTTGTACAAGAGCGAAAGAAATCAAAAGATGAGAATTAATGAAGTTTATGATATCGAGACAATACAAGTTCTGAAGAATCAAGTGGTAAAATCTTTTTTCCATGGTCACATTAGTTTTATTGTTATTTTGTATTTTAATTTTATTAAAAAAAATTAGAAAGTTGCTTTAGTGTATATTTGTTTTGGTATTCATTCAATAAGGCCGTGGGAAGAAGAAATTTATAAAAAAGTTTCAAGCAACAAAAAATTGAGAAAAAAAGTTACAAATTGTCAAAGTTCTACGAAGTTCAAGAGTTCATCATCAACAGTTGAAGACCGAAGACTGAAGACGTTTGTATAGGATGCTGTGAGAGTGGTGTTGATTGTGAATCGAGTAAGAAGGTAAGTAAGTGTTCCATCCTTGCATAGTGGTTGATTTCCTTTCTTAGAGATCATTAGAAAAAAAAGGGTTCTTTTTCGTCCCACGTTTCTATGGGATAACATTTTCATATAATTCAGAAGGTTCCTTTTCCTTCTCACCATTCAACGTGTCAGGATTTCTATCTTCACTACTACCTGCACACATGGGAACCAAAAAGTGCGTCTTTTAAGTGTCAATTTCTTAAAACCTTATTGGTGAGGCAGAACATTCGATCGCTCTTGAGGATGAATTCTTTCATATGGTGGTTTTCTCCTAACACAAGAGATAAGAATGATAATAATGTTCTTTGAAATTTCTAGCTTCTTATTGTTAGTGTGCAGAAACTTTATGTCTTCGTAGCTCTTTGGATGCATGTGCTGTGGAATGTTTAGAAGCTGGAATTTAGGAATTTAGTTTTGTGAGTATACCTCTTGTAAACCCTCACGAGACTATAATTCGTCCACTTGGGACACCTAGGGGTTTAAAGGCTTGTTCCACATGCTAAGTTCAACCGTGTCCTCGACGAAAAGGAGTTGTTGTATTTTAGTTAGGATAGTGTAGGTGGTAGTTTTCTCGAGGACTAGCAAAAGCTAAGTGTGTAGGAATTTTATAAGTGCATAATTCACATGTTTATTATAACACCCCGAGTTCCGAACCACGGTCAAACCCATATGGAGATCCGAACTCAAGGCGTTACCGGTCGGAACGAGACAAATGCATATATATTTCAACTAATTTACTTTTCATATCAATTATAATTGAACTTTTAAATAAGATTAATCTAAGCATATGAATCCACTAATCATCGTTCACAACATTTTCAATCAAACATATTAATTCAAATTATAGTTCAAGCAATATAATAAAAAAGCAACGCAACCACTAAGCTACACATTTCTAACTTCCACTTCCAACTTCCGAGAAATCTGCAAGAATATCAATCGGGGTGAGCTGACAACTTAGTAGAATGCATTCACAATCTCAAAAAATGCATAACAATATCAATGAGTCAAATAACATAGAACATGAGTATACGACATAATATAGAGCAATCAATGATATATATATTTTCAACCAACAATATTACCACACAAGTATTATTTTCAACAAATCATCAAATTCATTTGTTTAATCATGAGTTCACAATACCAATATTATTTCCAATAATTTATCCAATTAGATTTCAACACATGAGTTCATGGTACGAATGTCCGTAGTTCGTACACCACCTATCGTTTATCCAGCACGGACAACCTCCATCGAAGGTCAGGAACATAAGTTCCTACATGGGGATCATAAACCATTTAATTCTCGGGGATCGTTACCCGTTTTACTCTCGCGGATCATTACCCGCCGTTAGCATGGAACCATGTTCCATCTAACGGTAAAACATGAACTCATTTCAAATTTCTAAATCATTTTTACAAAAAATACAAGCAACAATGGCTTAAAAACATATGAACAAACAACATAAATTTCCTTTAAGATTTTAATCAAATAAACTAAATGCAGACATATTATATTATATGTTTCATAGTGATAACTTTTTCTGATCGTCTTTAAATTTTAAAGGAATATATATGAATAAATCAAAAACAATATATACAAAATTCACAGCAAACCAACGGTTCGAACAAAAGTTATTGAATTTACAATGACATCCAAAAAACTGGGCGGATTATATATTATTACTAAAAAATTCATGGTAAATTCATATTAACCTGAAATTGAGCAAATACGAATCACAATGAAATATATCATACATAGATGCAACTTTTGTAAAGATTAAAAATTATTCTAATACCATTAAGATGGCCTAAACACATCAAAACCATAACAAAATGAAACTGTCCAGAATTTCAGAAACTATTATCTAAATTTAAACAAATATTCAACGGTGAATTTATGGTGAATTATCCTCAAAATATAACCAGGGTTACGTAAGCATGTTATATAATAAAATAAGAAGAACGATCATTGATTGGAGATATATATGTATATATAACAATTTCTGAAACCTAACAATATAAAATCATACGAAATTGGAATCCATAAAAACACCCAAAAAGAATGGTTTAGCATTCTACCTTTTATTAGTTACAATCTCCTTTAGATTCTCCGTAGCCTTATTCTCTAAACACCTAGCTTCCTCTCCTTCTCATTTTCTCTAACCTTTTTGGTTTTCTCTCTAATTTATTATAAACATTGTACTAATATATTAAATCTCATATTTAATAATTTTTTTAATTTTTTTAACTATCTTTTTATTTTCTTTTTAATTTTATTTTGTTATTAAAATTAATTAGGTGACTCTATTTGCATCCTAACTTGTAGCTTTTCTAGTCTAAGCAACCCCATCTAGACTAAGGCAAATGAAACACCTAAACAACAAGGTTAGCCAAGTCGGGTAAACTCAATCCGAGACGGGTAATAAAAATACCGGGTATTACATTCTACCACCCTTAAAATAAATTTCATCCCGAAATTTAGAACATAAGCTAAATATATATATATATATATATATAAGTCAAATACCATAAAACATATAACAATAGTTCAACAAACGAGTCCGAAAATCAAGAAATATTTCACACAAATTTCAGCCAGATTAAACAACCAAAACATAAGGTTAAACAAACAATTCAAATAATCATGCATAGCAATTCATACGACAAAATTTATGTTATGGTCCCATGTAAGATCTAAAGCCTAGATTTCTTATACCAACTTGTAACACCCCGAGTTCCGGACCAGGGTCAACCCATACGAAGATCTGAACTCAAGACGTTACGGGTCGGAACGAGACATATGTATATATATTTCGACTAGTTTACTTTTCATATCAAGTATAATTGAACTTTTAAATAATATTAATCTAAGCATATGAATCCACTAATATTCATTTTACAACATTTTCAAACAAACATATTAATTCAAATTACATTTGAAGCAATATAATAAAAAACAATGCAACCACTTAAACTATATATTTCTAACTTCCACTTCCAACTTCCGAGAAATCTGCAAGAATGTCAATTGGGATGAGATGACAGCTCAATAGAATGCATTCCCAATCTCAAAGCATGCGTAACAATATCAATGAGTCAAATAACATACAACATGAGTATACGACATAATATAGAGCAATCACTGATATATATATATATATATATATATTTCAACCAACGAGATTACCACACAAGTATTATTTTCAACAAATCATCCAATTCATTTGTTCAATCATGAGTTCACAATACCAATATTATTTCCAATAATTTATCTTAGATTTCAACACATGAGTTCATGGTACGAATGTCCTTAGTTCGTACACCACCTATCATTTATCCGGCAAGGACAACCGCCATCGAAGGTCAGGAACATACATGGGGATCATAAACCATTTAATTCTCGGGGATCATTACCCGTTTTACTCTTGGGGATCATTACCCGCCGTTAGCATGGAACCATGTTCCATCTAACGGTAAAACATGAACTTATTTCAAATTTGTAAATCATTTTTACAAACAATACAAGCAACAATGGCTTAACAACATACGAACAAACAACATAAATTTCCTTTAACCTTTTAATCAAATAAACTATATGCAGACGTATTATATTATAAGTTTTATAGTGATAACTTTCTTTGATCGTCTTTAAATTTCAAAGGAACCTATATGAATAAATAAACAACAACATATCCAAAATTAACAGAAAATCAACGGTTCGAACAAAAGATATTGAATTTACAATGACATCCTAAAAATTAGGCAGATTATATATTATTACTAAATAATTCATGGTAAATTCATATTAACCTGAAATTGACCAAATCCAAATTAAAATGAAAGATATCATACATAGATACACCTTTTGTTAAGATTAAAAATCATTCTAATATCATTAAGAATGCTTAAACACATCAAAATCATAACAAAACGAAACTGTACAGAATTTCAGAAACTATTATCTAAATTAAAGTAAACATTCAACGGTGAATTTACGGTGGATTATCCTCAACATTTAACGAGGATTACTTAAAAACGTTATCTAATAATTTTAACACCGATCATCGATCGGAGGTACATATGTATATATAAAAAATTATGAAACCTAACAATATAAAATCATACGAAATTGGAATCAAGAAAAACACCCAAAAAGAATAGTTTAACATTCTACCTTTATTAGCTACAATATCCTTTAGATTCTCCATATCCTTCTTCTCTAAACCCCAAACTTCCTCTCCTTCTCCATTTCTCTAACTTTTTTTGGTTTTCTCTCTAATTTATTATAAACCTTGTACTAATATATTAGATCTCATATTTAATAAAAAATGTTAATTCTTTTAACTATCTTTTCATTTTCCTCTTAATTTTATTTTGTCATTAAAATAATTAGGTTACTTTATTTCCATCCTAACTTGTAGATTTTCTAGGCTAAGGCAAAGGAAACACCTAAACAACAAGGTTAGCCAAGTGGGGTAAAACTCAACCCCAAACGGAAAATAAAAATAACGGGTATTATATTTATAGTGTCAAATCCATAATATTATTATCTATAATTCTTGCATATTACTTGTTGTTACTTTTGTTTTCTATCTTATGTGTCGTATTAGGTGAATCATCCAAAAAGGAGCTACAAAGTGCTAAAATGAACAAGAAATTGAAGTCTACCAATGGAGAAAGGCCAAAAACCAAATTCTACCCATTAAAATCCAGTAGTTCTTCATACCATCTTGAATAGAGAGAGAATACAAAGTGAAAGCAAAAAGAATGAGGTTATTCCGAGTTCGGACGAAGAAGTTATGGACAAAACAATCGAGGTGAAAAATGGTGATCTACAACATAAGAATCGGCACAGTTAATAACTATGCCGACTGAACCGTTATTTCGGCAGAAAAGATGTATTGTTGACACTTTGGGTCGGCACAATTAATTGGAATTCAAGTATGCCGACTGGAGAAATTTTTGGAGCAGAAAATTGAGCTATTTGGACCCCTAGAATCGGCATTGTTCATTAGAATTCATATGCCGACTGAACAAAGTTATTGGGTCCTTTTTGACACGTTTTCACTTCCAAATCAAGGAACTTAGTTCCAATGGGACACTAAACCCTTGAAGGAGAGGAAACTTGAGGGCCAAGCATTGAAGGCTACAAAAGAAAACATCTAAGGCTCAAACAAGACATTTTTACATATTCTACAACTTTTAAGGAATTTCATATATTCTACCTCTCATATCACAACTTCTACGTCAAAAACCTAGGGTTTACCCCTTTAGGTTGAAACCATTCTTATTTGTAATATGAGTATCTAAAACTTTTTTTTTATTAAGGATGAATTCAATGTTCTATACGTAAAGATTTATTAGTTATACAAGTTTATTCGGAGTTTTAATCATTGTCACTTGTCTTTACTATATCGAAGGTTCATGAGTGATTCTTAGATTGTTTCGAGTGCAAGCTAAATTGATCTATTGGTTATTTGATTGCTAGTATTGAGTTATGAGATAATTAATCGTCCATCGACTCGTACACAAGTAGAAATCGTGAGACTTTGCAAAGGGATTCTGTGGAGAAATTATGTGTGAAGACAACATCAGCAAGTGTACCTTGATCTGAGAGTTTAACTACTGGGATCAACCTAAATTCACAAAGCCTAAAACATTCGATTTGGTTACACCTTGAGTGATTTACTACTTGGTGGTTCAGACGAATAAAATCTAGTAGTCGAGAACTTCCGTATCTAGTGATAAAAGGAGTGTTGGGGATAACATTGATCTAGATGCTACTCTATGGTTAGTGATGAATGATTCTGACGAAAGATAGATAAGTATACTACTCGAGATAATATTTGGTAACGGTGAAGAACTCCATAATCATCTCTTTATTCTTATTATCTTTTTATTGTTCTTTTAATTACTTTAATCAAACCAACCCCTCTTTTTAGTATTTATTCTAGTTTTGCTAAACTAAATAACATCTCAATTACAGAGCTCTTTATGGGAACGATCCTTACTATCGATATATTACTAGTTAATTAGTGAGAAATATTTTAAGTAATTTTTTGCATTTACGACACGCATCAACGAAGTCCAGTTTTTAGCTGTATATGTATTGGATTAATCTATTATTCTACTACCATTCTTTTTTCTTCTCCATATCACAAAGATGGAATTTTGAAAAAAGCTTACTCTAAAATTTAATGGATGATTATGCTCATTGATTTTATTAATTCGATGGTAAATAAATGATGGTGCTCCTTGTGGAAAAATAGACACACAAAATCCTAATTGACTCAATTTAGGTTTCTTGCCTAGTGATAATGACATTTTGGTGTCTTGTTTGATATCATATTTATATTGTTAGTACTCATTTTTTTTACAAAAATTGTTATTTTTTTTATTTGTAGGTTGTTTGTGGAATTGGCTATTATGGAAAATTTGGCTTAAAAGTGATAAAGGCACCCTTATTTATAAAGTTAACCAAACTTTGGCTAAGAGCACCCACTTTTTTTCTCGAATTCAAAAAAAATAATGGCGGGAAACTTCTTTTATCAAATTGTGCGAATTTGTTATGAGATTTGGAGGAGATTTTTAAGGTTTTAAGACAAGAAGATATTTTTGGCTTATTTATAGGAGTATATACAAGTTTTGGAAACTCGGAAAACAGAAGAAATCTCTCGAATAGTTATTCTGTGTTAAAAAAGGAAAAGAAAAAAATATCTTGCCAATTTAACTTGATTTAAAGGAAATTAAATATTCTCTGGGATTTTATCTTGCGTTTGATTTAGCAACAACATCGAGCATATCATTCTTCTCGAAGGAAACAACATCAAGAATAATTTTCTCGAAGGAAACATAATTGATTGAGAGAAATAAATAAACTATTATGCCGAAATTTTTATCATTGAATAAAAGATATTTTCGGAGATATGGGAGTAAGGTGTTGGTGTAGTATAAATATCAGGGTTCTAAGAGTATCAGAGAGGTCGAAGGGAGTGAGAGAATAAAATATAATCAAGTTTTAGAAATTCTGCAACTGCACAACGAGAAAAGAATAAGAAGAACAAACACCGTTCAGAAACAGTCGCAACAAAACCGTGGCTGTTTTTTTATTCTTAATTGCACCAAGAAACTTTTCTTTTTAAGTGCGCTAGAGAGCAGTCGTATTTCAACAGCAGCAGAAAAAAGTCGTTAAGTTAACAGTTCTTTTCTTTCGGTGACACAGTTAATTAATCAGTTTTCTATCATATGCTTTTGTCTTCACAGCGGAGCTCTCTTGTAAGCATTTCTAATCGAATTGAATACAATGGTTAATTTTTATTCTTTTGATTTTCTTGCCATGAGTAGATAAACTCCTCATCCAAGATTAAAGAGAAAACCTTATCATGTATGCTAAATAAATTAAATCTTTTTCTATAATAACCAAATCCATAGACTGCAAATGACTGCTGTGGTTGTTGATTAATTGTGCTTGATCCTATTGATCCCATGCTTTTTTTATGTAAAGAAAATAATTGATCTTTACATGTCCTCGTGCTTAACTTAAGATTCATATATTATAATTAGAGAACAACATTTTAAATAAAGATATTTATTAATATTCTGAAAACAATTAAATCGAACAGTTCAAAAGTCATATTTTCTGAGGCGTACAATTATCCTAAATCGTTTTGGAATCATAGAAGAATATATATAGTTGTTTTAATATTTTAGTATACATGGTAGTGGTGGAATCTTGAATCCTAGAGTTTCATTTTATTTGAGTACAAAGTCATTTCTAGTATTTTAATGTTATTCGAATCTTAGAATAGTCACCATCTCAATCTTTAGGGTTTTTATATTAGTATTTTATTTGTTTAAATTTAAAAATTAAAATTTTAAATCTTAGTGGAATGAACTGTATTTGTATATTGTCTCATCGACAGCCGTATACTTACGGTATTTAATTAAATTCTCATCAACTAGATTTTCCATTTTTTTTTATTTAATGGGATAATAACATATTTAGCTAATAATTAGATTAAATTACTTGATTTATATTAAATTTCTAAATATTTTGAGGTTGTTGACAATAGTATAACAACTTTTATCTTTAAAACAAAATTATTATTAGTGAGACGAATATAATTTATATTTTTATATTTTCTTTATTAAACTTAGAAATGATAATTAAATTTGTTCTAAATAATTAATAATAACACACATACAAAATAATTTTATATAATTATGTTATGGTTTTTCGGGTTGAGCTGATTGTTTGGGTTAGAGATACGTGTATACCTGATGTGATTTTATACAGTGGTAAATAAAGGTTCGATTCTCGAACTTGTGAAGGTAATGATTTTAGAAAATATTAGACTTAACCTAAACTAATAAAAATCAGGAAAATACACTAGAGATGATTTTTAGAAAATATGGAAAATACCAGGAATCAGGAATCAGGTAATTCTAACAATCTATGTGATTAATCATGTAATTCTTTTTAACAATTTAATTCAAGTTTGCCAAAAATATGTTTCCTAAAAGAATAATTGTAAATCCTAAGCATGGGACATCAAGAGTAATTAACTAAGCATGACCCATCAAAAGAGAACACAACTATTTAATAAAAACCATTTTTTTCTAATTTAAATCCATGCAAATAATAATAAAAGAATTATAAATAATTAATTAAAAATAGACTTACCACATAAAATTGAGAGATAAACCTCCTCCATCATCCCAGTAAATAAACTTAGCCCATGGAGAAGAAAACTTGCTCAAAAGATCTTTTCATTGCTCAAAAAGTTGATTACAAGGTGAAATAATAGTGCAACAGCTGAACAGATACGTTTATAAGTGTTACAGAACAGGGTTCAGCCGTTACAGAAGTGTTTCTAAGCAACAAAGATTTGAAAGAATAGGCAACAGGAGCAGTATGTAACACTGGATATGCAACGTATATAGATGTTACAAGATCGTCTTCTTCGGTGATGGTGGATGAAGAACACGCCGGCCGGAGCAGCAGCAGGTGACCGGCGGCGACGGAAGTTGGCCGGAACTTCTCTGATTTCTTCTCTAGGGTTTTCTTCTGATTTTTCTTGGCTTCTCTTGGTATATATAGGCTCTAGGAACCCTAAGGAGAGTCCCAAACCCAATCAAACTCGTAATACTTATCCCAAATTGATGAAACAGTCCTTCTCCTAGCCGGAATCGGAAAATTAGTTTTTCCCGTGATTTACGGCCAAGTTTTCTCTGTTTTTGACGTGTTGAGGCTTGTATCAATCTCTTCTAGCTTGTGGGACACTTTGGAAGCAAAACAATTCAAATTTCACGTTGATTTTAAGTTCACAGTTGAAACAGTCCATTCCCGTCCCGATCCCGTGCTGAGTTGACTTGGTCAACTCGGGTTGACCGATTTGACTCGGGTTTGACCCGATTTGACCGAGTTGACTCGAGGGTACCCCTTATCCACTTCTAGGGTGCCAAATAACACTTGTCCTTGGGTGCCTTTATCACTTTTTGAGCCAATTTTTCCATAAATCTTTATTCTTCTAATGTACCTACAAAAGCATAAAAACACGTAATATTTGCGAAATCGAATACTAACTTAATAGAAACTAAGGTGCAAATTAGACACTAAAATGTGTCTATCAATACCCATATTTACACAAATTAGTATGGATTAGAAAACTTTATCTTCATGCTATCCAAAATTTTGAAATTCACTGTACATGCGACCACGCCCGCTCAATGTTCAGGTTGGCACAGGTTAAGCGAGTTTAGTGGCGGAATCAAGGGTTGCCTAATCCTGACTCTAGCGCCCTTTAAAATCATCAAAACCATTGAAAACCTTTAGTCCATCTAATATTTTATATTTAATCCACTTAATATTTTATGTTTAGTCAACTGAAATCCATATATTTATATATATTTTTTAGTCCACTCATTTGTAATTTCTAACTCCGCTACTGCGAGAGTTAACCCAATCTGTATCACATTCCACTCCCAGTTCCCGATTATGTTCGGATATACTTATTATAAGTTGTCCGGTACTTTAGAATCCTCATCTAAACATGAGAAGAGCAAATAATTGGAGTTGGGTGACATAAATGTG